>JAUDYJ010000014.1:16726689-17179615 GCA_030761175.1 Masticophis lateralis | reverse complement strand
CCTAACCCTAACCCTAACCCTAACCCTAACCCTAACCCTAACCCTAACCCTAACCCTAACCCTAACCCTAACCCTAACCCTAACCCTAACCCTAACCCTAACCCTAACCCTAACCCTAACCCTAACCCTAACCCTAACCCTAACCCTAACCCTAACCCTAACCCTAACCCTAACCCTAACCCTAACCCTAACCCTAACCCTAACCCTAACCCTAACCCTAACCCTAACCCTAACCCTAACCCTAACCCTAACCCTAACCCTAACCCTAACCCTAACCCTAACCCTAACCCTAACCCTAACCCTAACCCTAACCCTAACCCTAACCCTAACCCTAACCCTAACCCTAACCCTAACCCTAACCCTAACCCTAACCCTAACCCTAACCCTAACCCTAACCCTAACCCTAACCCTAACCCTAACCCTAACCCTAACCCTAACCCTAACCCTAACCCTAACCCTAACCCTAACCCTAACCCTAACCCTAACCCTAACCCTAACCCTAACCCTAACCCTAACCCTAACCCTAACCCTAACCCTAACCCTAACCCTAACCCTAACCCTAACCCTAACCCTAACCCTAACCCTAACCCTAACCCTAACCCTAACCCTAACCCTAACCCTAACCCTAACCCTAACCCTAACCCTAACCCTAACCCTAACCCTAACCCTAACCCTAACCCTAACCCTAACCCTAACCCTAACCCTAACCCTAACCCTAACCCTAACCCTAACCCTAACCCTAACCCTAACCCTAACCCTAACCCTAACCCTAACCCTAACCCTAACCCTAACCCTAACCCTAACCCTAACCCTAACCCTAACCCTAACCCTAACCCTAACCCTAACCCTAACCCTAACCCTAACCCTAACCCTAACCCTAACCCTAACCCTAACCCTAACCCTAACCCTAACCCTAACCCTAACCCTAACCCTAACCCTAACCCTAACCCTAACCCTAACCCTAACCCTAACCCTAACCCTAACCCTAACCCTAACCCTAACCCTAACCCTAACCCTAACCCTAACCCTAACCCTAACCCTAACCCTAACCCTAACCCTAACCCTAACCCTAACCCTAACCCTAACCCTAACCCTAACCCTAACCCTAACCCTAACCCTAACCCTAACCCTAACCCTAACCCTAACCCTAACCCTAACCCTAACCCTAACCCTAACCCTAACCCTAACCCTAACCCTAACCCTAACCCTAACCCTAACCCTAACCCTAACCCTAACCCTAACCCTAACCCTAACCCTAACCCTAACCCTAACCCTAACCCTAACCCTAACCCTAACCCTAACCCTAACCCTAACCCTAACCCTAACCCTAACCCTAACCCTAACCCTAACCCTAACCCTAACCCTAACCCTAACCCTAACCCTAACCCTAACCCTAACCCTAACCCTAACCCTAACCCTAACCCTAACCCTAACCCTAACCCTAACCCTAACCCTAACCCTAACCCTAACCCTAACCCTAACCCTAACCCTAACCCTAACCCTAACCCTAACCCTAACCCTAACCCTAACCCTAACCCTAACCCTAACCCTAACCCTAACCCTAACCCTAACCCTAACCCTAACCCTAACCCTAACCCTAACCCTAACCCTAACCCTAACCCTAACCCTAACCCTAACCCTAACCCTAACCCTAACCCTAACCCTAACCCTAACCCTAACCCTAACCCTAACCCTAACCCTAACCCTAACCCTAACCCTAACCCTAACCCTAACCCTAACCCTAACCCTAACCCTAACCCTAACCCTAACCCTAACCCTAACCCTAACCCTAACCCTAACCCTAACCCTAACCCTAACCCTAACCCTAACCCTAACCCTAACCCTAACCCTAACCCTAACCCTAACCCTAACCCTAACCCTAACCCTAACCCTAACCCTAACCCTAACCCTAACCCTAACCCTAACCCTAACCCTAACCCTAACCCTAACCCTAACCCTAACCCTAACCCTAACCCTAACCCTAACCCTAACCCTAACCCTAACCCTAACCCTAACCCTAACCCTAACCCTAACCCTAACCCTAACCCTAACCCTAACCCTAACCCTAACCCTAACCCTAACCCTAACCCTAACCCTAACCCTAACCCTAACCCTAACCCTAACCCTAACCCTAACCCTAACCCTAACCCTAACCCTAACCCTAACCCTAACCCTAACCCTAACCCTAACCCTAACCCTAACCCTAACCCTAACCCTAACCCTAACCCTAACCCTAACCCTAACCCTAACCCTAACCCTAACCCTAACCCTAACCCTAACCCTAACCCTAACCCTAACCCTAACCCTAACCCTAACCCTAACCCTAACCCTAACCCTAACCCTAACCCTAACCCTAACCCTAACCCTAACCCTAACCCTAACCCTAACCCTAACCCTAACCCTAACCCTAACCCTAACCCTAACCCTAACCCTAACCCTAACCCTAACCCTAACCCTAACCCTAACCCTAACCCTAACCCTAACCCTAACCCTAACCCTAACCCTAACCCTAACCCTAACCCTAACCCTAACCCTAACCCTAACCCTAACCCTAACCCTAACCCTAACCCTAACCCTAACCCTAACCCTAACCCTAACCCTAACCCTAACCCTAACCCTAACCCTAACCCTAACCCTAACCCTAACCCTAACCCTAACCCTAACCCTAACCCTAACCCTAACCCTAACCCTAACCCTAACCCTAACCCTAACCCTAACCCTAACCCTAACCCTAACCCTAACCCTAACCCTAACCCTAACCCTAACCCTAACCCTAACCCTAACCCTAACCCTAACCCTAACCCTAACCCTAACCCTAACCCTAACCCTAACCCTAACCCTAACCCTAACCCTAACCCTAACCCTAACCCTAACCCTAACCCTAACCCTAACCCTAACCCTAACCCTAACCCTAACCCTAACCCTAACCCTAACCCTAACCCTAACCCTAACCCTAACCCTAACCCTAACCCTAACCCTAACCCTAACCCTAACCCTAACCCTAACCCTAACCCTAACCCTAACCCTAACCCTAACCCTAACCCTAACCCTAACCCTAACCCTAACCCTAACCCTAACCCTAACCCTAACCCTAACCCTAACCCTAACCCTAACCCTAACCCTAACCCTAACCCTAACCCTAACCCTAACCCTAACCCTAACCCTAACCCTAACCCTAACCCTAACCCTAACCCTAACCCTAACCCTAACCCTAACCCTAACCCTAACCCTAACCCTAACCCTAACCCTAACCCTAACCCTAACCCTAACCCTAACCCTAACCCTAACCCTAACCCTAACCCTAACCCTAACCCTAACCCTAACCCTAACCCTAACCCTAACCCTAACCCTAACCCTAACCCTAACCCTAACCCTAACCCTAACCCTAACCCTAACCCTAACCCTAACCCTAACCCTAACCCTAACCCTAACCCTAACCCTAACCCTAACCCTAACCCTAACCCTAACCCTAACCCTAACCCTAACCCTAACCCTAACCCTAACCCTAACCCTAACCCTAACCCTAACCCTAACCCTAACCCTAACCCTAACCCTAACCCTAACCCTAACCCTAACCCTAACCCTAACCCTAACCCTAACCCTAACCCTAACCCTAACCCTAACCCTAACCCTAACCCTAACCCTAACCCTAACCCTAACCCTAACCCTAACCCTAACCCTAACCCTAACCCTAACCCTAACCCTAACCCTAACCCTAACCCTAACCCTAACCCTAACCCTAACCCTAACCCTAACCCTAACCCTAACCCTAACCCTAACCCTAACCCTAACCCTAACCCTAACCCTAACCCTAACCCTAACCCTAACCCTAACCCTAACCCTAACCCTAACCCTAACCCTAACCCTAACCCTAACCCTAACCCTAACCCTAACCCTAACCCTAACCCTAACCCTAACCCTAACCCTAACCCTAACCCTAACCCTAACCCTAACCCTAACCCTAACCCTAACCCTAACCCTAACCCTAACCCTAACCCTAACCCTAACCCTAACCCTAACCCTAACCCTAACCCTAACCCTAACCCTAACCCTAACCCTAACCCTAACCCTAACCCTAACCCTAACCCTAACCCTAACCCTAACCCTAACCCTAACCCTAACCCTAACCCTAACCCTAACCCTAACCCTAACCCTAACCCTAACCCTAACCCTAACCCTAACCCTAACCCTAACCCTAACCCTAACCCTAACCCTAACCCTAACCCTAACCCTAACCCTAACCCTAACCCTAACCCTAACCCTAACCCTAACCCTAACCCTAACCCTAACCCTAACCCTAACCCTAACCCTAACCCTAACCCTAACCCTAACCCTAACCCTAACCCTAACCCTAACCCTAACCCTAACCCTAACCCTAACCCTAACCCTAACCCTAACCCTAACCCTAACCCTAACCCTAACCCTAACCCTAACCCTAACCCTAACCCTAACCCTAACCCTAACCCTAACCCTAACCCTAACCCTAACCCTAACCCTAACCCTAACCCTAACCCTAACCCTAACCCTAACCCTAACCCTAACCCTAACCCTAACCCTAACCCTAACCCTAACCCTAACCCTAACCCTAACCCTAACCCTAACCCTAACCCTAACCCTAACCCTAACCCTAACCCTAACCCTAACCCTAACCCTAACCCTAACCCTAACCCTAACCCTAACCCTAACCCTAACCCTAACCCTAACCCTAACCCTAACCCTAACCCTAACCCTAACCCTAACCCTAACCCTAACCCTAACCCTAACCCTAACCCTAACCCTAACCCTAACCCTAACCCTAACCCTAACCCTAACCCTAACCCTAACCCTAACCCTAACCCTAACCCTAACCCTAACCCTAACCCTAACCCTAACCCTAACCCTAACCCTAACCCTAACCCTAACCCTAACCCTAACCCTAACCCTAACCCTAACCCTAACCCTAACCCTAACCCTAACCCTAACCCTAACCCTAACCCTAACCCTAACCCTAACCCTAACCCTAACCCTAACCCTAACCCTAACCCTAACCCTAACCCTAACCCTAACCCTAACCCTAACCCTAACCCTAACCCTAACCCTAACCCTAACCCTAACCCTAACCCTAACCCTAACCCTAACCCTAACCCTAACCCTAACCCTAACCCTAACCCTAACCCTAACCCTAACCCTAACCCTAACCCTAACCCTAACCCTAACCCTAACCCTAACCCTAACCCTAACCCTAACCCTAACCCTAACCCTAACCCTAACCCTAACCCTAACCCTAACCCTAACCCTAACCCTAACCCTAACCCTAACCCTAACCCTAACCCTAACCCTAACCCTAACCCTAACCCTAACCCTAACCCTAACCCTAACCCTAACCCTAACCCTAACCCTAACCCTAACCCTAACCCTAACCCTAACCCTAACCCTAACCCTAACCCTAACCCTAACCCTAACCCTAACCCTAACCCTAACCCTAACCCTAACCCTAACCCTAACCCTAACCCTAACCCTAACCCTAACCCTAACCCTAACCCTAACCCTAACCCTAACCCTAACCCTAACCCTAACCCTAACCCTAACCCTAACCCTAACCCTAACCCTAACCCTAACCCTAACCCTAACCCTAACCCTAACCCTAACCCTAACCCTAACCCTAACCCTAACCCTAACCCTAACCCTAACCCTAACCCTAACCCTAACCCTAACCCTAACCCTAACCCTAACCCTAACCCTAACCCTAACCCTAACCCTAACCCTAACCCTAACCCTAACCCTAACCCTAACCCTAACCCTAACCCTAACCCTAACCCTAACCCTAACCCTAACCCTAACCCTAACCCTAACCCTAACCCTAACCCTAACCCTAACCCTAACCCTAACCCTAACCCTAACCCTAACCCTAACCCTAACCCTAACCCTAACCCTAACCCTAACCCTAACCCTAACCCTAACCCTAACCCTAACCCTAACCCTAACCCTAACCCTAACCCTAACCCTAACCCTAACCCTAACCCTAACCCTAACCCTAACCCTAACCCTAACCCTAACCCTAACCCTAACCCTAACCCTAACCCTAACCCTAACCCTAACCCTAACCCTAACCCTAACCCTAACCCTAACCCTAACCCTAACCCTAACCCTAACCCTAACCCTAACCCTAACCCTAACCCTAACCCTAACCCTAACCCTAACCCTAACCCTAACCCTAACCCTAACCCTAACCCTAACCCTAACCCTAACCCTAACCCTAACCCTAACCCTAACCCTAACCCTAACCCTAACCCTAACCCTAACCCTAACCCTAACCCTAACCCTAACCCTAACCCTAACCCTAACCCTAACCCTAACCCTAACCCTAACCCTAACCCTAACCCTAACCCTAACCCTAACCCTAACCCTAACCCTAACCCTAACCCTAACCCTAACCCTAACCCTAACCCTAACCCTAACCCTAACCCTAACCCTAACCCTAACCCTAACCCTAACCCTAACCCTAACCCTAACCCTAACCCTAACCCTAACCCTAACCCTAACCCTAACCCTAACCCTAACCCTAACCCTAACCCTAACCCTAACCCTAACCCTAACCCTAACCCTAACCCTAACCCTAACCCTAACCCTAACCCTAACCCTAACCCTAACCCTAACCCTAACCCTAACCCTAACCCTAACCCTAACCCTAACCCTAACCCTAACCCTAACCCTAACCCTAACCCTAACCCTAACCCTAACCCTAACCCTAACCCTAACCCTAACCCTAACCCTAACCCTAACCCTAACCCTAACCCTAACCCTAACCCTAACCCTAACCCTAACCCTAACCCTAACCCTAACCCTAACCCTAACCCTAACCCTAACCCTAACCCTAACCCTAACCCTAACCCTAACCCTAACCCTAACCCTAACCCTAACCCTAACCCTAACCCTAACCCTAACCCTAACCCTAACCCTAACCCTAACCCTAACCCTAACCCTAACCCTAACCCTAACCCTAACCCTAACCCTAACCCTAACCCTAACCCTAACCCTAACCCTAACCCTAACCCTAACCCTAACCCTAACCCTAACCCTAACCCTAACCCTAACCCTAACCCTAACCCTAACCCTAACCCTAACCCTAACCCTAACCCTAACCCTAACCCTAACCCTAACCCTAACCCTAACCCTAACCCTAACCCTAACCCTAACCCTAACCCTAACCCTAACCCTAACCCTAACCCTAACCCTAACCCTAACCCTAACCCTAACCCTAACCCTAACCCTAACCCTAACCCTAACCCTAACCCTAACCCTAACCCTAACCCTAACCCTAACCCTAACCCTAACCCTAACCCTAACCCTAACCCTAACCCTAACCCTAACCCTAACCCTAACCCTAACCCTAACCCTAACCCTAACCCTAACCCTAACCCTAACCCTAACCCTAACCCTAACCCTAACCCTAACCCTAACCCTAACCCTAACCCTAACCCTAACCCTAACCCTAACCCTAACCCTAACCCTAACCCTAACCCTAACCCTAACCCTAACCCTAACCCTAACCCTAACCCTAACCCTAACCCTAACCCTAACCCTAACCCTAACCCTAACCCTAACCCTAACCCTAACCCTAACCCTAACCCTAACCCTAACCCTAACCCTAACCCTAACCCTAACCCTAACCCTAACCCTAACCCTAACCCTAACCCTAACCCTAACCCTAACCCTAACCCTAACCCTAACCCTAACCCTAACCCTAACCCTAACCCTAACCCTAACCCTAACCCTAACCCTAACCCTAACCCTAACCCTAACCCTAACCCTAACCCTAACCCTAACCCTAACCCTAACCCTAACCCTAACCCTAACCCTAACCCTAACCCTAACCCTAACCCTAACCCTAACCCTAACCCTAACCCTAACCCTAACCCTAACCCTAACCCTAACCCTAACCCTAACCCTAACCCTAACCCTAACCCTAACCCTAACCCTAACCCTAACCCTAACCCTAACCCTAACCCTAACCCTAACCCTAACCCTAACCCTAACCCTAACCCTAACCCTAACCCTAACCCTAACCCTAACCCTAACCCTAACCCTAACCCTAACCCTAACCCTAACCCTAACCCTAACCCTAACCCTAACCCTAACCCTAACCCTAACCCTAACCCTAACCCTAACCCTAACCCTAACCCTAACCCTAACCCTAACCCTAACCCTAACCCTAACCCTAACCCTAACCCTAACCCTAACCCTAACCCTAACCCTAACCCTAACCCTAACCCTAACCCTAACCCTAACCCTAACCCTAACCCTAACCCTAACCCTAACCCTAACCCTAACCCTAACCCTAACCCTAACCCTAACCCTAACCCTAACCCTAACCCTAACCCTAACCCTAACCCTAACCCTAACCCTAACCCTAACCCTAACCCTAACCCTAACCCTAACCCTAACCCTAACCCTAACCCTAACCCTAACCCTAACCCTAACCCTAACCCTAACCCTAACCCTAACCCTAACCCTAACCCTAACCCTAACCCTAACCCTAACCCTAACCCTAACCCTAACCCTAACCCTAACCCTAACCCTAACCCTAACCCTAACCCTAACCCTAACCCTAACCCTAACCCTAACCCTAACCCTAACCCTAACCCTAACCCTAACCCTAACCCTAACCCTAACCCTAACCCTAACCCTAACCCTAACCCTAACCCTAACCCTAACCCTAACCCTAACCCTAACCCTAACCCTAACCCTAACCCTAACCCTAACCCTAACCCTAACCCTAACCCTAACCCTAACCCTAACCCTAACCCTAACCCTAACCCTAACCCTAACCCTAACCCTAACCCTAACCCTAACCCTAACCCTAACCCTAACCCTAACCCTAACCCTAACCCTAACCCTAACCCTAACCCTAACCCTAACCCTAACCCTAACCCTAACCCTAACCCTAACCCTAACCCTAACCCTAACCCTAACCCTAACCCTAACCCTAACCCTAACCCTAACCCTAACCCTAACCCTAACCCTAACCCTAACCCTAACCCTAACCCTAACCCTAACCCTAACCCTAACCCTAACCCTAACCCTAACCCTAACCCTAACCCTAACCCTAACCCTAACCCTAACCCTAACCCTAACCCTAACCCTAACCCTAACCCTAACCCTAACCCTAACCCTAACCCTAACCCTAACCCTAACCCTAACCCTAACCCTAACCCTAACCCTAACCCTAACCCTAACCCTAACCCTAACCCTAACCCTAACCCTAACCCTAACCCTAACCCTAACCCTAACCCTAACCCTAACCCTAACCCTAACCCTAACCCTAACCCTAACCCTAACCCTAACCCTAACCCTAACCCTAACCCTAACCCTAACCCTAACCCTAACCCTAACCCTAACCCTAACCCTAACCCTAACCCTAACCCTAACCCTAACCCTAACCCTAACCCTAACCCTAACCCTAACCCTAACCCTAACCCTAACCCTAACCCTAACCCTAACCCTAACCCTAACCCTAACCCTAACCCTAACCCTAACCCTAACCCTAACCCTAACCCTAACCCTAACCCTAACCCTAACCCTAACCCTAACCCTAACCCTAACCCTAACCCTAACCCTAACCCTAACCCTAACCCTAACCCTAACCCTAACCCTAACCCTAACCCTAACCCTAACCCTAACCCTAACCCTAACCCTAACCCTAACCCTAACCCTAACCCTAACCCTAACCCTAACCCTAACCCTAACCCTAACCCTAACCCTAACCCTAACCCTAACCCTAACCCTAACCCTAACCCTAACCCTAACCCTAACCCTAACCCTAACCCTAACCCTAACCCTAACCCTAACCCTAACCCTAACCCTAACCCTAACCCTAACCCTAACCCTAACCCTAACCCTAACCCTAACCCTAACCCTAACCCTAACCCTAACCCTAACCCTAACCCTAACCCTAACCCTAACCCTAACCCTAACCCTAACCCTAACCCTAACCCTAACCCTAACCCTAACCCTAACCCTAACCCTAACCCTAACCCTAACCCTAACCCTAACCCTAACCCTAACCCTAACCCTAACCCTAACCCTAACCCTAACCCTAACCCTAACCCTAACCCTAACCCTAACCCTAACCCTAACCCTAACCCTAACCCTAACCCTAACCCTAACCCTAACCCTAACCCTAACCCTAACCCTAACCCTAACCCTAACCCTAACCCTAACCCTAACCCTAACCCTAACCCTAACCCTAACCCTAACCCTAACCCTAACCCTAACCCTAACCCTAACCCTAACCCTAACCCTAACCCTAACCCTAACCCTAACCCTAACCCTAACCCTAACCCTAACCCTAACCCTAACCCTAACCCTAACCCTAACCCTAACCCTAACCCTAACCCTAACCCTAACCCTAACCCTAACCCTAACCCTAACCCTAACCCTAACCCTAACCCTAACCCTAACCCTAACCCTAACCCTAACCCTAACCCTAACCCTAACCCTAACCCTAACCCTAACCCTAACCCTAACCCTAACCCTAACCCTAACCCTAACCCTAACCCTAACCCTAACCCTAACCCTAACCCTAACCCTAACCCTAACCCTAACCCTAACCCTAACCCTAACCCTAACCCTAACCCTAACCCTAACCCTAACCCTAACCCTAACCCTAACCCTAACCCTAACCCTAACCCTAACCCTAACCCTAACCCTAACCCTAACCCTAACCCTAACCCTAACCCTAACCCTAACCCTAACCCTAACCCTAACCCTAACCCTAACCCTAACCCTAACCCTAACCCTAACCCTAACCCTAACCCTAACCCTAACCCTAACCCTAACCCTAACCCTAACCCTAACCCTAACCCTAACCCTAACCCTAACCCTAACCCTAACCCTAACCCTAACCCTAACCCTAACCCTAACCCTAACCCTAACCCTAACCCTAACCCTAACCCTAACCCTAACCCTAACCCTAACCCTAACCCTAACCCTAACCCTAACCCTAACCCTAACCCTAACCCTAACCCTAACCCTAACCCTAACCCTAACCCTAACCCTAACCCTAACCCTAACCCTAACCCTAACCCTAACCCTAACCCTAACCCTAACCCTAACCCTAACCCTAACCCTAACCCTAACCCTAACCCTAACCCTAACCCTAACCCTAACCCTAACCCTAACCCTAACCCTAACCCTAACCCTAACCCTAACCCTAACCCTAACCCTAACCCTAACCCTAACCCTAACCCTAACCCTAACCCTAACCCTAACCCTAACCCCTACCCTAACCCTAACCCCAACCTAACCCTAACCCTCACCCAACCCAACCCCTAACCCTAACCCTACCCCACACCCACCCAACCCAACCCCACCCAAACCCTAACCCACACACCCCAACCCCACCCCTAACCCAACCCCAACCCCACCACCCCAACCCCACCCACACCCAACCACCCACACCCTACCCCTAACCCAACCCTAACCCACCCAACCCTACCCCAACCCCAACCCCTAACCCTAACCCAACCTAACCCTAACCCACCTAACCAACCCACACCCTACCCCACCCACCCCCCAACCCAACCCAACCCACCCCAACCCTAACCCTAACCCCCAACCCAACCCACCCACCAACCCTAACCCCTAACCCAACCCTAACCCTAACCCTAACCCTAACCCTAACCCTAACCCTAACCCTAACCCTAACCCTAACCCTAACCCTAACCCTAACCCTAACCCTAACCCTAACCCTAACCCTAACCCTAACCCTAACCCTAACCCTAACCCTAACCCTAACCCTAACCCTAACCCTAACCCTAACCCTAACCCTAACCCTAACCCTAACCCTAACCCTAACCCTAACCCTAACCCTAACCCTAACCCTAACCCTAACCCTAACCCTAACCCTAACCCTAACCCTAACCCTAACCCTAACCCTAACCCTAACCCTAACCCTAACCCTAACCCTAACCCTAACCCTAACCCTAACCCTAACCCTAACCCTAACCCTAACCCTAACCCTAACCCTAACCCTAACCCTAACCCTAACCCTAACCCTAACCCTAACCCTAACCCTAACCCTAACCCTAACCCTAACCCTAACCCTAACCCTAACCCTAACCCTAACCCTAACCCTAACCCTAACCCTAACCCTAACCCTAACCCTAACCCTAACCCTAACCCTAACCCTAACCCTAACCCTAACCCTAACCCTAACCCTAACCCTAACCCTAACCCTAACCCTAACCCTAACCCTAACCCTAACCCTAACCCTAACCCTAACCCTAACCCTAACCCTAACCCTAACCCTAACCCTAACCCTAACCCTAACCCTAACCCTAACCCTAACCCTAACCCTAACCCTAACCCTAACCCTAACCCTAACCCTAACCCTAACCCTAACCCTAACCCTAACCCTAACCCTAACCCTAACCCTAACCCTAACCCTAACCCTAACCCTAACCCTAACCCTAACCCTAACCCTAACCCTAACCCTAACCCTAACCCTAACCCTAACCCTAACCCTAACCCTAACCCTAACCCTAACCCTAACCCTAACCCTAACCCTAACCCTAACCCTAACCCTAACCCTAACCCTAACCCTAACCCTAACCCTAACCCTAACCCTAACCCTAACCCTAACCCTAACCCTAACCCTAACCCTAACCCTAACCCTAACCCTAACCCTAACCCTAACCCTAACCCTAACCCTAACCCTAACCCTAACCCTAACCCTAACCCTAACCCTAACCCTAACCCTAACCCTAACCCTAACCCTAACCCTAACCCTAACCCTAACCCTAACCCTAACCCTAACCCTAACCCTAACCCTAACCCTAACCCTAACCCTAACCCTAACCCTAACCCTAACCCTAACCCTAACCCTAACCCTAACCCTAACCCTAACCCTAACCCTAACCCTAACCCTAACCCTAACCCTAACCCTAACCCTAACCCTAACCCTAACCCTAACCCTAACCCTAACCCTAACCCTAACCCTAACCCTAACCCTAACCCTAACCCTAACCCTAACCCTAACCCTAACCCTAACCCTAACCCTAACCCTAACCCTAACCCTAACCCTAACCCTAACCCTAACCCTAACCCTAACCCTAACCCTAACCCTAACCCTAACCCTAACCCTAACCCTAACCCTAACCCTAACCCTAACCCTAACCCTAACCCTAACCCTAACCCTAACCCTAACCCTAACCCTAACCCTAACCCTAACCCTAACCCTAACCCTAACCCTAACCCTAACCCTAACCCTAACCCTAACCCTAACCCTAACCCTAACCCTAACCCTAACCCTAACCCTAACCCTAACCCTAACCCTAACCCTAACCCTAACCCTAACCCTAACCCTAACCCTAACCCTAACCCTAACCCTAACCCTAACCCTAACCCTAACCCTAACCCTAACCCTAACCCTAACCCTAACCCTAACCCTAACCCTAACCCTAACCCTAACCCTAACCCTAACCCTAACCCTAACCCTAACCCTAACCCTAACCCTAACCCTAACCCTAACCCTAACCCTAACCCTAACCCTAACCCTAACCCTAACCCTAACCCTAACCCTAACCCTAACCCTAACCCTAACCCTAACCCTAACCCTAACCCTAACCCTAACCCTAACCCTAACCCTAACCCTAACCCTAACCCTAACCCTAACCCTAACCCTAACCCTAACCCTAACCCTAACCCTAACCCTAACCCTAACCCTAACCCTAACCCTAACCCTAACCCTAACCCTAACCCTAACCCTAACCCTAACCCTAACCCTAACCCTAACCCTAACCCTAACCCTAACCCTAACCCTAACCCTAACCCTAACCCTAACCCTAACCCTAACCCTAACCCTAACCCTAACCCTAACCCTAACCCTAACCCTAACCCTAACCCTAACCCTAACCCTAACCCTAACCCTAACCCTAACCCTAACCCTAACCCTAACCCTAACCCTAACCCTAACCCTAACCCTAACCCTAACCCTAACCCTAACCCTAACCCTAACCCTAACCCTAACCCTAACCCTAACCCTAACCCTAACCCTAACCCTAACCCTAACCCTAACCCTAACCCTAACCCTAACCCTAACCCTAACCCTAACCCTAACCCTAACCCTAACCCTAACCCTAACCCTAACCCTAACCCTAACCCTAACCCTAACCCTAACCCTAACCCTAACCCTAACCCTAACCCCTAACCCCTAACCCCTAACCCCTAACCCCTAACCCCTAACCCCTAACCCCTAACCCCTAACCCCTAACCCCTAACCCCTAACCCCTAACCCCTAACCCCAACCCTAATAACCTGAAGAACCTATTACGAGGGTTTATTTTTCTGTCTGCTGTTCCAACTTGGTCCTGTTGCCCGGGTGCTGCAGACCAAACTCTAGAGAAAGAATCCTGTTTCAAAAATGCCATCGAAAAGATCCTTTTTCTTTTCTGCCTGCGGTACCTGCTTTCCACCACAGGATGGCAGCTTATTCTGCCCCTGGGCGATCGTATTGAGGCTATCGATGGCCTTGATGTTAATGCTTTGGAATGGAAAAATCTGCCGCCGTGTGGTCAAAGCCGGTATGGCTGCCGCAAAAAAGAATAACTGTAATGGGATTTTAACCTTATCCTGTGTCTTTATTATTCGTGCCTTATTATTAATAGGGCGATGGGAGGGACGTTTCCTGTGAACCCGTATTGTTAATAAAGACGTGTTTAATAATAAACATACAGAGTAATAAACTTATAATCGCACCGTTAGGACAAGGAAGGTAAGCTACCACACAAATTAGAAAAGAAAAAAAAATAGTAATTCGATTCGTCCGAGATTTACGTACGCGAGATTAAGTGGCAACAGAGGAAACAGACCGATATCTAAAAGAGGAGGGAATGCCGGGAATAACTGAAGAAGAAGAAGGGATATTGAATAGAGACATTACCTCAGAGGAATTACAGGAAACAATTAGGAAACAAAAAAACAATAAAACTCGGGGAATAGATGGGTTACCGATAGAACTGTATAAAGGATTAGGGGAATTGTTAAACTGGATGTCATTGCAGGTTTATAATGAGGCCCTGAAAGAGGCAAACCACTAAACCCTAAACCCTCACCCCTAACCCCTAACACCAACACCAACCCCCACCCACGCCCCAACCCCAATAATAACAAAGTGTTAATATTAAATCTACCAGATAATAACCTTAAAAACCTATTACAAGGGTTGTTGTTGCTGTTGTCTGCTGTTCCAACTTGGTCCTGTTGCCCGGGTGCTGCAGAACAAACTCTACAGAAAGAATCCCGTTTCAAAAATGCCATCAAAAACATCCTTTTTCTTTTCTGCCTGCGGTACCTGCTTTTCACCACAGGATGGCACGTTATTCTGCTCCTCGGCGATCGTATGGAGGCTACTGATGGCCTCGAGATGTTAATGCTTTGGAATGGAAAAATCTGCCGCCGTGTGGTCAAAGCGGGTATGGCGGACGCAAAAAGGAATAACTTTCATGGGATTTTAACCTTATCCTGTGTCTTTATGACGCAGCCTCATTATTAATAGGGCAATCGGAGGGCCGTTTCCTGTGACACCTGAACGGGAAAAGGAAAGCCTTTGCTTCAAAAGCCTTCAAGCGAGTTACCGAGGGCTATGAAGACCTATTAATATTAAAAAGGATTTAATAATAAATAACCTTAAAATGCCATGTAAACAGTTACTCTTGCTGGCTGTTATACTTGCTTAGACCATGCGACGGCACTGTTTTCTGCCCGTTAACGTTGAGACGATCGAAGCCCTTTTAAACTTGATTTAAGGTTTCTGAACCGGGATTCTTTCTGTTGTACCTGTTGTGCGGCCCCTGGCCTCCTGTTGCCGTATTGTGAATAATAAGGTGTTTAATAATAATGATACAGAGTAATAAACTTATCATCGCACCGTTAGGACGAAGAAGGTAAGCTACGACGCAAATTAGAAAAGAAAAAAGAAATATTAATTCGATTCGTCCGAGACTTACGTACGCGAGATTAAGTGGCGACGGAGGAAATAGACCGATATCTAAAAGGGGACGGAATGCCGGGAATAACTGAAGAAGAAGGGATATTGAATAGAGAGATTACCGCAGAGGAATTACGGGAAAAGATTAGGAAACAAAAAAACAATCAAACTCAATCAAATAGATGGGTTACCGAGACAACTCTATAAAGGATTAGGGGAATGGTTAAATTGGATGTCGTTGGAGGTTTAGGATGAGGCGCTGAAAGAGGCCAAACGGCCAGACGCTTGGAGGGAAACGTGCGTCTCGTTAATCCCGAAAGAGGGAACGGACAAAACACGGATAAAAACGATCGGCCGATTTCCTTATTAAACGCCCTGACCCTGACCGTGACCCTAAGCCCCTAACCCTAAGGCCCAAACCTCTGGCCCCGACATTGACCTTCACCCCGACCTCTAACCTTTGACCTTTGCCTTTGACCTTTGACCCTGCCACTTAACCTTTGACCTTGACCCGACCTTTGACCTTTTGAGCCGACCTTTAACCTTTGAGCCGACCTTTGACCTTTGACCTGACCTTTGACCTTTGACCTTGAACCCGACCTTTGACCTTGAACCAAACTTTGACCTTGAACCCGACCTTTGACCCGACCTTTGACCTTTGACCCGACCTTTGACCTTTGACCTTTGACCCGACCTTTGACCTTTGACCTTGAACCGAACTTTGACCTTGAACCCGACCTTTGACCTTGAACCTGACCTTTGACCTTGAACCCGACCTTTGACCTTGGCCCGAACTTTGACCTTGACCCGAACTTTGACCTTGACCCAAACTTTGACCTTGAACCCGACCTTTGACCTTGAACCCGACCTTTGACCCGACCTTTGACCCGACCTTTGACCTTTGACCTTGAACCCGACCTTTGACCTTGAACCCGACCTTTGACCTTGAACCGACCTTTGACCTTGAACCCGACCTTTGACCTTGAACCCGACCTTTGACCTTGGCCCGAACTTTGACCTTGACCCGAACTTTGACCTTGACCCAAACTTTGACCTTGAACCTGACCTTTGACCTTTGACTCGACCTTTGACCCCGTGACCCGACCTTTGACCTTTGACCCCGTGACCCGACCTTTGACCTTTGACCCCGTGACCCGACCTTTGACCTTGAACCCAACCTTTGACCTTGAACCCGACCTTTGACCTTGACCCGAACTTTGACCTTGAACCCGACCTTTGACCTTGACCCGAACTTTGACCTTGACCCGAACTTTGACCTTGAACCTGACCTTTGAACTTTGACTCGACCTTTGACCCCGTGACCCGACCTTTGACCTTTGACCTTTGACCTTTGACCTTTGACCTGACCTTTGACCCGACCTTTGACCTTTGACCCGACCTTTGACCCGACCTTTGGCCCTTGACCCAGGCCCTTGATCCATGGCCCTGCCCTTGACCCTTGGCCCATGATCCCTGACCCTGACCCAAGCCGCAACCTGCAGGCCCCTCAACTCCTAACCCCAAATCCCAAACCCCAAACCCCGACCCAAAAACCGTAACGCTTGCTCCAGGGAGCAAAGCTAGGGCATATCTAGGCCGTGTGCAAAAAAAACAGAGACGTCACCCTACCGACAAAAGTGCATATGGTCAAGGCTAAGGTGTTCCCAGTTGCCATGGACGGCTGTGAAATTTGGACCGTAAGGAAGGCTGAGCGCCAAAGAAGGGACGTCTTAGAACTCTGGTGCTGGAGAAGACTCCTTGAACGGCGAGGCGATCGAACGGGTCGGTCCTAGAGGATTGCTCTTTAGAAGGTCAGGCCCTGAAGATGAAATTCAAAAGCTTGGGCTGCCTAATGAGAAGAACTCACTGGAGAAGAGCCTAATGCTGGGAAAGAAGAAGGCAAAAGAAGAATGGGATGACGGAGAATGAGGTGGCTGGATGGAATCGCTGAAGCGGTAGGCGTGAGTTTCAATAGACTCCAGAGGATGGGAGAGGGCAGGAAGGCCTGGAGGAACGTTGCCCGTGGAGTCGCGATGGACACGACTTTGCAACTAACTTACAACGACAACAAAAGTTTATTTCCTTGGGTGACTGGTATACCTGATAGGAGCGCTGCTTTCTCTCCCTTAGCGTTAGCGTTGAGGCTATCGGAGCCCTTTCTTCTGGGCCTGTTGTACGGCTCCTGGGCCTTCTGCTGCGCTATTAATATTAATGCCGTAATAAGGCGTGGTGGGGTTTTTGGGTTTTTTCTCTTTTTTTTGCGGCTGCTATACCTAAGTGGATCGCAGGATGGTGCTGTTCCTTAGTCATAGCGTTGAAGCTATCCTAGCCCATTTTTAGCCGGTTTAAGTCTTTGAAGCGGGACTCCTTCTATTTCTGTGTTGCGGACCCTGGGCCTTCTGTTGCCCTATTGATATTAGTAAGACGTTTAAGAATAAAAATGCAGAATAATAAACTTAAAATTCCATTAAAATCCCACCGTGCCGAGAAGGTCGCTGCGCGAGCAAGTTGGGGGGATGACTAAGAAGAATGGACGGGAAGGCGGACGGGATGGAAAGGTCCTTCTTCAAATGAAATGGGGGACCGCCGCGGTATCGGACGGGAACTTACCCGTTTAGAGAAGGTCGTTGCCAAACAAAGTTGGGGGAATGAGTTAGAAGGTTGGACGGGAAGTCGGCCGTGATGGAAAGATCGTCTTCCAAAGGCACTGTGGGACGGCCGCGGAGAACAGACGGGAACTCGGCCGTGCTAGGAAGGCAGCAGCGATTTCCAAAGAAATTGGAAAGGGCAGAAAGGAGTCGGCTATGCTAGGAAGGTCGCTCAGAGAAGCGCTGGCGCAGAATTCGGCAGCGTTGCCTTTTGTGGCTGCTGTTCCTACTCGGACCGCTGGATGGCGCGATTTTCTGTTTCTCGGGCTGCAGAACAGGCACGGAGGAAACAATCCTGTTTCAAAAGCCTTAAACCAAATTCAAAGGCTTCAATAGATACGGAATAAGTCTTAAAATACCATCTAAAAGAAAGAATACCATTCTTTCTTTTTTTGTGGCTGCGATGCCTGCTTTGACCGCCGGGTGGCACGCCCTTTTCTGTCCCTTAACTAGGATGGCCTCCGTGTTAATGCTATGGGACGGAAAACTCTGCCGTCCTGTGGCCGAAGCGGGTATTGCTGCCTCAAAAAGAAAGAAACTTTTTTAATGGGATTTTAAGGTTATCAGCCCGCATCTACCATAGTTGTAATTTTTCCATTTTTCCAAGTCTATTTTGATTTGATTTCTCACTTGAATGAATTCATTTTCAGCTCTTTTAATAAAATAAGTTTGTTCGGGACTGAATTGTGTTTGGGGATCGCTACTTGGGCCTTGGTCGCGACGTAGGTGCTTTCCCGGGCGGTGGGTCGGCGTGTAGTCGTAGGCTGCCAGAAACGCGGTCCGTCGCATCATGCGTGGGGAAAGCACCTGTGGCGTTTCGCGGTTTCCAGCTAGCGGCCCTCAGGGTGGCTTGGGATCGGTGATGAGCTCAAAGTGGCGGCCGTGGAGATAGTTGTGAAGACGCTTGATGCCGGTCATCGCGGCCGGAGCTTCCTTGTTGATCTGGCTGTAGTTGCGTTCTGCGGTGGTCAATGTCCGGGAGAAGAACGCGATGGGTGCTTCTGTGCCATTGGGCGTCTGGCGGCTCAGGATGCCACCGACCCCATATGGGGAGGCGTCGCAAGCCAGCAGCCAGGGAAGGTTCTCCTTGTATTGGGCGAGAACGGCATCGGAAATTAGCAGTTGTTTCGCAGCTCTGAAGGCTCTGGCTTCTTTCCTTCCCCGGGACCGAGGAGATTTCTGGTGGAGGAGCCGGTGCAAAGGTTTGCCTGCCGATGCCTTGTGTGGGGGAAAAATGGCGTAGAAATTTAAAAGTTCAAGAAAGCCTTGGAGTTCGGTCTTATTGGCGGGCATCGGGGCCTCCTGGAAGGCTTTGGTCTTTTCGGCGGTCAGGTGTAAGCTGGCTGAGTCCACGAGGAACCCCAGGAATTCTACCTGAGGTACTGCGATGGGGCGCTTGTCTCGTTTCGCCTTGAGGGCGACCTGCTGAAACCGGCGGAGCGCGGTTCTTACTCTGGTCGTAAGTTTGGGCTGGCTGGTTGCAGAGATGAGGATGTTGTCAAAATAGGGAACGGCTCCCGGAATGCCTTGAATCAGGCGTTCTATTAAGCTCTGGAACGATCCCGGGGCCACGCTGACTCCAAATTGGAGGCGGCGGCATATGAAGGCTCCTTTGTGGGTGAGGATCATTCAGCAGTAACTTCATCTACTGGCAGTTGCTGGTCATCCTGAGCCAAATCCAGTCTAGAAAAAATGCCATTCCCCGAGGAATGCAGGAGGTGCTGAACTACGGGCACTGGATAGGCATTGACTTGTAAGGTACAATTCGGTGTGCGCTTAATACTCCGCCCAAATGCGAATTGTGCCATCGGATTTGAGGGGAGTGACGATCGGGGTCTCCCACCTGGCATGGTCTACGGGTTCCAGGATTCCTTTAGCGATAAGGTTATCCGGCTCGGCGTCCGCCTTTGGCTTTAATGCTAAGAGAATAAGACGCGACTTGGGGCGGATGGGTGCCACCTGGGGATCCGTGCTGAAAGAGGCAGGGATTCCTGTGTAGGTTTCCGGTTTGCCGTTGAAGACGGATGGAAATTCTTAAGTCCTTTTTCTAGGTCTCTCCTCTTGATTGAATTGATTCCGCTGATGGTCAGGCCCGAGGACTCAAACCGATCGAGTCCTAGAAGACTAGGCAAGGACCCGTCAACCGCCACGAAGGGTAGGGGGCTGCTGAATTCTTTGAACTGGACCTTGAACTGGCCGCTACCTAAAATGGGAAGGTGGTTTCCCTGATACTCTCTATTAGGATTAGGCCGCAGGGTTCCAGACGTCTCTTGGCGATCTTGGGCGTTAGACGCTGTTAAGGATATTGTTGTTGTGTAACAACTAGCAGAGTAAAGTGCACAGAGAAACGTTGCTGAGAGCACTGAGATAGAGATACATACAAACTGGTGTTACCAAAAGTTTTCTTTATAATGGGAAATAAACAATCTCGTAGTCTTCTAAACAGTCCGAGTCTTTACCGGTTAACTCCAAACAAACTCTTACCAAACAAACAGTAGTTGGTTCACAAACCCTGGATGGTAGCAGATCCACCCACACATGCACGCACGCGATGGCAGCTTATCATCCGCTGAATACCTTACAGTACCTTGCTTAAATACGTTGTTAAATTACAAGTCATTATAGCATGACTCAGCATTACAGCATGATGCAGCATTAACACTTAAAGTCACAGAATACATATATTGCCTGGACAACTGTTAGGCCCAAATCATATCCTAACAGACGCTTCAAGGTGGTCCGAGAAACTATTGATGTTGAGGACCCCGTGTCCGCTTTCATGTGGCAGGGTGTTCCTTCGATCCGGACGGTGAGGCGAATTTTTTTCTTGAGAGGGTTAGTGGTTTGGTGGATGACCGTCTCTGCCTGGGTATGGCCCTGAAAAATAGCATAGCGGTCTTCCCTGGTTCTAGGAGACCTCTGCGGTGGGTGGCTGTTGTAGGGGGGTCTTGCTGGTTGAACCGGCGGTGGCTGGACGGCTCTGCATACTTTGACCGGATTACTCTTTCGTCCACAGTGCCGACAAACGGTGTCTTTAAAATGATATGCCACCCGGGGATGATTACCGTCGCAACCCATACAAGCTGTTACGGGTGGCTTCTTCAACTCTTTTGCTTCGCCTCTTTGAGGTAGTTAACCTCCACCTCCTCCTCCTCGGTTTCGATTCCAGGGTCGGCTTCGCCATAGTTAATGGTGACGGTTTTCCTTGAGGCGGGTGGGCTTTGGGTCCTATGAATCTTGGCCATAGACTGGGTGGACGTCTCGGCCGTGCGGGCTTCATCCACCGTGGTTGGAAAGGTGAGGTCTGATCTGACCAGCGATTGACGTTTAAGGAGGATGTCCCTCGCTCCGTAGACTAATTCATCTAGCAGATAATCCTCAAGGTGGAAAAACTCACAATAAAGAGCTGCTTTCCTTAGGGCTGCCGCATAATGGTTTATGGATTCGCCTTCCTCTTGGTTTCTGTGGTAAAAGGCATAGTGACAGGCGATCCTGGAAGGTGCCGATGTGTAGTGATTTTTAACTTGACCGGCAGTGTGTCTCAAGATACTGAGTGGATTGATTAAGGGGCAAGGAGAGCCCTCGCGGTCTCAAACATCTCTGTTCCACAGAAACAGAGGAAATAGGCGTGCTTTTGATCACCGGAAAGCTCCATGTAGGCATTCCCTATTAGGAAGCATTTGAATCGCTCGATGTAAGACTCCCATGTCTCTGCTGCCTTCGTTGAAAAGCGTGAAATTATTTTGCATTATTTTGGATAATAATTTGGGAAAAGAAATCCTGCTTCAAAAGCCTTAAATCGAGTTACCAAGGCCTATGAAGACCGATTAATATTAAAAAGGATTTAATAATAAATAACCTTAAAATGCCATGAAAAAAGTCACCCTTGCTGCTTAGACCGTGCAATGGCACTGTTTCCTGCCCGTTAGTGTTGAGGCCATCGTAGCCCTTTTAAACTTGGTTTAAGGTTTTTGAACCGGGATTCTTTCTTTTGTACCTGTTGTGCAGCCCCTGGCTTCCTGTGAACCCGTATTGTTAATAATGAGGTGTTTAATAATAACGATACAGAGTAATAAACTTATCATCCCACCGTTAGGACAAGGAAGGTAAGCTACAACACAAATTAGAAAAGAAAAAAGAAATAGTAACTCAATTCTTCCAAGACTTACATACACAAGATTAAGACCCTGACCCTTGACTCTGACCCTGACCCCCGACCCCAAACCCCTAACCCTAAACCTAACCCCAACCCCTAACTGTAATCCCTAACCCCTAACCGCTCACCCCCAACCCCAACCCTAACCCTAACCCTAACCTTAACCCTAACCTAACCCCTAAACCTAACCCTTTACCCCTGACCCTGACCCTGACCCTGACCCCGACCCCGACCCTGACCCGAACCCAACCCTAACCCTAACCCCAAACCCCAAACCCCAACCCTAACCAAGGAAGCAGGAGGGGAAAGAGGAAGGAGGAGAAGGGGAGGAGAAGAAGAAAGATTGGAGTAAAGGTAAAGAGTAAAAGAGTAGCCCCAAAAAAGTAAAAATGAAACTTGAAAGGACGTTTTTTCCAACGGCGATGGGGGATGGACAGGAGACGGACAGGAAGTTCGCCGTGCCGAGAAGGTCACTGCGAAAGGAAGTTGGGCTGACGCTGGCGAAGGGCGGAAAGGAAGTCGGCCGTGCTTCGAAGGTCGCTCAGACAAGCGCTGGGACAGAAATCGGCAACCGTGTTTTTTCTGCCTGCTATTCCTTCTTGGACCACAGGATGGCATTGTTTTCTCCAGGGGTTACGGAACTGGCACAGAAAAATCTGTTTCAAAAGCGTTCAACCGAATTCAAAGACCTATGATAATTTACGGATAATACGTACAGATAATCTTAAAATGCCATCGAAAAGGTTTCTTTCTTTTTGTGGCTGCGATACCTGCTTTGACCACGGGATGGCACGGTTTTCTGTCCGTTAGCGATAACTTTGAAGTCATGGGACGGAAAACTGTGCCGTCGTGTGGACAAAACAGGTACCGCGGCTGCAAAAAGAAACCTGTATCTTTATTATTAACGTTTGCTGCGACACAGGAACTGGAAAAGAAATCCCGCTTCAAAAGCCTTAACCGGAGTTAAGAAGGCCGTCGATGGCCTATTAATATTAATAAAGTTTTAATAATAATGAATAAGAACCCTAAAACTCCATTTAAAAAGTTTCTTTCTTTTGGGTGCTGCGATCCCTGCTTGGACCACGGGGTGGCGCTGTTTTCTATAACTTTAGCGTGGAGGCCGTTCTAAAACTTGTGACCTCAGGTTAAGGCTTTTGAAGCTGGATTCTTTCTTTTGTGCCTGTTATGTAGCTCCTGGGCCTCCCGTTGCTCTATTAATATTAATAAGGCTTTTGATAATAAAGATACGGAATAATAATCTTTAAATGCTATTAAAAAGGGGGGTTTTTTGGTTTTCTTTTCTTTTTTTGTAGCTGTTATATCTGCTTGGGCCACAGGAGGGCACTGTTTTCTGTCCCTTAGCAATAGCCTTGAAGCTATCGAGATATTACTTTATCGCGGTGGTAAACTGTGTGGAGGGGGTCTCCTCTTTCAAATTCCTGGGACTCCTTCTTAGTGAAGATCCCGCCTGGAAAAATAATATGACCCAGGTGGTCGAGAAGGCTCAACGGAGACTCCGTTTCCTCAGGATCTTGCGGAAAAACAAGGTGGAACGACGACTGATAACCTCCTTCTACCTGTCTACGATACAACACCGTAACTATTTAGTACAATAGACTTGCAGGGCCGGCACAACGCTGCTGTAATATAATATGATGTTATGTTATGCGTATATATGTATATAGGATTGTGTGTCTGTTAGTATGATCTATTTGGTTAGGGTTTTTTCTTTCTTTCGCTTGTGAGTTGAGGTGTATTTTGTGTTTGGGAGGGCTGCGCTAAGGGAGGCTCGTCCAATCTCATTGTACGCATTGGCGATAAAGGTTTGAATTTGGAAGTAGCGGGATGACTAAGAAAGACGGTCAGGAAGTCAGCCGTGATGGAACGGTTATTTGTCGATGGCACTGGGGGGCGGCGACCGTGACGGACAGGAAGTCCACCGCTCCGAAAAGGTCGCTGGGCAAGGAAGTTGGAGGGATGGCTAAGGATGAACCGAAAGTTGGCCGTGGCGGGATGGTCCTTTTCAAAGGCGCTGGGGGAGGGTCGCAGCGAACGCACAGGAAGTCCGTCATGCCGGGAATGTCTCTTGGAGATGACCGGAGAGAAAGAAGCCGGCGGCCGTGCGAAGGCCGACTGAACCGGCTCGTTTCTTTCAGAGGAACGTAGAGTAGCGGCGCTTTTGCTGCCCTTCTGCGCTTTGGCCCTTCGCTTCTCGGTCTCCGCGAATTGTGGGCGAAAGCGGGAGGCAGGTCGTTGTCAGCACATTGTCCTCCGGCTTTTGGTCCCTCCGCGGTGCCCGCGTCCGTACTGTAAATGCACAGGGCGTCGGAGCGAGCACCCTTTGCCCCTTCGGTATTGACCGACGATACGAATAGGGTAGCTATGACAAAAAGACGGCGAGGAGCCACGGTAGCGCCGATGGAAGAATCCCGCCAAAGGGACTAGCCTATAGCTTCGGCGGTGATAGCTATGTATAAAATATGCGGAGATCTGTAACCTGTGGGGTGTCTTACCTATGTGTATTGAGATCCACTAGCCTTTGCAAACACTTCAATAAAATTTTGTATTCCAACAACTTTGGAGTTGAGATTTTACTCCTGACGGGATCCAGGCTTATCCGCTTGCTCGGCAGCGCGGCAGATGGGCTTCTCCCCACCGGTGTTCAGAAAAGACATCAAGCTAGACAGCCAACTTTTTAAAAGGTTTTGTTTTTAAACAGACGTTTGTACATTTTGTTACAAAACTGCAGTTACAATTTGATTTAAAATCACTTTTTGGTCAGCAAACATTGTGAAATCTGTATTTACATTGCTTTCTGTTAGTGATTCCCAATTTTTCTTTATTTATAACATTACACACTCAAATAAGACATGGCTTAAGATAAATATATTAGTAAATAAATATTCTGAGAACATCTTTCCGTAAATGAAATGTGCTGCTATACATACAGAATAGAAACAAGTTTGTTTTCTACCATTAAAAACAATACAACTGGTAATGGAGAAGAGCCCTTTAACCATCTTACAAACCTTTACAGTACATTTTATACAAAACGGTTTAAGTGCTACAGATACCTCATTTTCTTTTTTAAAAAATTGAAAATAGTGCCTCGCAAGCCCATCATAGTGGCGATAATTACTTTAATAAAAAGGCCTTTTAGAATAAAAACATATATTGTACTGACCGTTATAAAAATTTGTCACGAAGGGATGCCCAATAGGGAACAGGAAACTACTTTTTCTATAAAAGATAGAGAATGAACACACAAGTGGGTCAAAGAGAGCTCAAGTTGGTTTTCATTGGCCGAAGGACATTGTGTCAAAAAAGCTCCAACTTCTGCCGATAGCTAACTTTGCTTTCAGGGATGCTTATCAACCAAGCGGTTAAGGCAAGGTTAGGGCTGGTCATCCGGTCATCCAGAAGGGCAGGGAGGTTCTCGCTACTCCTTTGAGTGTCATCTGTGCATCTGTGCAAAGATTTTGGAAGATTGGGGGGAAAGGTGGCATGTCTCCTTCAACAGCAAGGCCTGTGTTGCTGTATAGCTTTAGGTCTGGATAGAATTAACCGTACAGGCACCCACCCACCCACCCACCCGCCAAAAAAAAGCACAGCTCTTGGTATAGGATAAGAATGAACATGTAAGTCAGCCTCAAGGACTAGAAAATGCCAGCATCCTTACTGAATATGCACCAACATTAAGCTGCAAAATGGCAGCGTTGCGGTATGTATTTATTTTCAGAAATGAAAAATGAAGGAAGAAATGGGGATTGGAGTTAACCGTAAGAAGGTAATTGCTCTTATTTTTATCTTCCATTCCCAAAGCCTAAAACAGGAATTAGAAGACTTTGCCTCCCCGGCCCATCGCCGCTCTTCACTGGATCCGGAAAGCCAGCTGTGACTTGCAACTGTGTAAAAGCTTCTCCCCCAGGTGTTTACAAAGATCAGGCGCTGACCCTTGGGGGGGAGAGGGCCGCTTAAAAACTGTGTGGTGGTAGAACCGAGGGTAGGAGAAGGCACTAAAGTAGTAAGGGCTGACTACTAAACTTGAGTGGGAGAGGGGGACGGCGCACTGAGGCCATTAGGATTGAGAAATACCAGCTGTGCCAGAAAAAGTTGGTTAACATCTAGGAATCCCTCCATCCAGCCCCGCTCCAGTTGCAAACCCAAGCGGGAACTGCACAACGGAACACCAACTTAGAGCAAATTCTTGAGATGCGGGGCTTCGCCGTAAAACACTCCATTCTCCAGCCAAGGGGGACTGGAAAACACATCTGAGAACCAGAATTGAGGCAGCCAATTTTGATATAGTAACTAGGCAACTGGATGGATCTTAAGAATCTGGCCATTATGGGCCTAGGAGCTCACTTCTGGAGGTGCTGCTCGAAGATGGCATCGCCTGCTGGAAGATATTTCATGCCCATAACCGTAAATGCTACATAAATGCAACCGCTACAATATTTTATGTAGGACTTGGGAGAAAACTTAAACCAGGCAGAAGCTTTAGAAAATACTTTGGAAAACACGATAGAAGCGGAAGAGATGAAAACTATTGTCACAAAAGTAAATAACCAGAAAGGGAAGCAGAAATAGAAGTAAAACATATTTTACGTATTGGCGATGAAAAGAAAGATTTCTGAAGTAGTAAGAGCAGTCTTAATAAAGGTGGGGCGGGAGGGCTTCCTGCTTGACTGGCCTCTGCGTGATCAGAAGCTGCCAAGGGCAGGGCTGCCGAAAACGCACAATATCAACATGGTCACAAGCACGCGCTGTTAGGATGAGAAGGAATTTCATCATGTCCCTCTAGTACAATAAACTAATAATTAAGAAGTCTTTTCATTATAAAATCCCCTTTCTCGTAAACGGGGCAGAAAAAGAAAAGTTTGGTAAGTACCTTTGCTCATCCTGTCTCATTAACAAATTAAACCCGAGGTGTGGGGGGTGGGGGAATCCAGGCACCGTCTGTTTTAGACAAAAAAGCCCTCCACCCAACTCTCCAGCCAGGCACACACAGGAACAGGAACGGCATCCCAGATGCCGAACGTGGCAACCGTCGTGGTCTCAGCCACGCGGAGGGCAGGAGTCTGTAGGGAACCATGTGGCTGTGGCTACAGCAGCCAGAAGGACTGTTTCCATAGGAAACTATTAACAAGGGGAAGGAAGCGGCAACACATTTGTACCCCGGGGTGACTGGGAGGAACCTCCGCTGAAGGTCTCGACCCAGAGCTGACTGGCGAGTGTGGGGGTGGGTGGAGGAAGGGCTCGGGCAGAACCCACGGCAACCGCAGCATTGGGGCAGGCAGAAGGCACTGTTGCAGCTGAGCCTCTGCTCGGGCCTATTCCCACCCATCGCAGTCAGGCTTAAGGAGAAGTCCGCGTTCTCACACGGAGGGGCGGGCGGCCTCCGCCCCTCGGACTCCATTTATTTCTTTTCTAAGGCAGGCACTGAAGGAGGGCACCAGGCTGCATAACTTGGCCTCTTGTCCCCAGGCTATAGCAGGGAAGGATGCTGGACTCTGCCAAGGATGCCCTGCACCGCAGGCAGGGGCACGTAGCCCCGGTTTCTTGGGGGCACTCCTGTCGTGTGTCAACACAAGCAAAAGAAGGCTTTGAAATCCAGCAGAAACAGCTGCCTCAAGACCATCCTCTTCTTATTAGTTCCCAGCCTGATACCGCCCTGGGGAACAGCAGCCTGAAAAAAATGAAACTGTTCCTGAATCTTGTCCAAGCACCCCTGTCCTAGCCCCTTCGGGTCAGAGCTAAGATCTTGTGACGGTCCGGCAAGCGACTGCTCTCCGGGGTCATCCCCACTACGGCCGACACTGCTTTGAGGCTCAAGGAAG
Organism: Masticophis lateralis; assembly: GCA_030761175.1. NCBI lineage: Eukaryota > Metazoa > Chordata > Lepidosauria > Squamata > Colubridae > Masticophis > Masticophis lateralis. The sequence goes on along the minus strand of JAUDYJ010000014.1, from coordinate 17,151,004 downwards.
CCTGAACGTGGCCAAAACGAGCTTGGATTGGCCCCCTGCAGTACTCAGGAGGCATTTGGCCAGCTTGGCTGAACAAAGGCGCCACCCTTCCCACCCTGGCTCACCCACCCCGCCTCCAGCCAAGATGGCGCTGCTAACTTACCCAAAGTTTGAGGGCCTTCTCCAGCAGCCATGGCCTCCAAACAACCTTGCGGAGGGCTGGAAAAGAACCTGCAGGACTCCTCCAGTGGGAAGCCTGCCATGGGTGGGCGTGACCCTTCTTGCCATATCTCTCCTGACTCGCAAAATGCCTTCGTGGGCGCTCCCTGGGCCTTGCTGGGGGTTGCCGTTCCACACGGCCCCTCCCAACGGCTGCTGCCACTGTAGCAATCTACCGGCAGGGCCAGCTCTGAATCCCGGACTTCGGGAATGATGGCAACGCACTGGCCCGCCTCGTGCAGGCCCGGATAGCAGCCTGGCAAGGGGTCCTCTGCACACACATACTGAACGTTCACCGCACGGTCTTCTGTGTAATGGCCTGGCCAGATGGGGCCACTGCTGGCCACCCGCTGCTCTTCGTAGAAGCAACAGGGCAACGTTTCACGAGGGACCCCCTGTGTCCTAATGCTGACCATGCCCTGACTTCTCCTTGTCTTGGGCTCCCGCAAAGAGCCACCCCCTGTCCATACTGGCATGCCCTGAAGCAGCATGCTGCTGCTGCCGCTTGCTGCCCTACTTGGCAATTCCCGTGGGGCAGCGTGTATCTCCAAGCAGCAGCCACATGCTCGCTCACAAAGCTCCCTCCCAGTCTGACCGATTTCTCCAGTGGTCTCGGGGGGCGCTCGGGGGCCTCCTCGTTCAGAGAGGGTGCAGGCAAGTTCTTTCTGCTCCAGCGAAGAGCGGCTGCTGCTGCTGCTGCTGCTGCTGCTGCAATTCATTTCAAGGCTGCAGTCAGACAGTTGGTCCCCTGCTGCGGCAGCTGGCCCAGACTGGCTCTGGTCTGCCACTGGGTGCAGCGCAGAAGAACCTTCCAGAAGCATCACCTCTCCACGGAGGACCCTGCTTTTTTCCCCGCCCCGGCAGGGGCTTTTGCTGCGGTAGATGTAGGGGTCGTAGTCACTGCTCAGTGAGCTGCGGAAGGTGGAGCAGCTCCCGTAAATCCCCTGGTTGCTGACCTCTGTGCAGTCCACCATGGAATCACTGGAGGAGCAGTGGCACCGGGCTGAGCGGCCACTGCTGCTGCTGTCACTACCGGGGCCATCGGCCAGGTAGCCGCTGCAGACTGAGCGGTGGCCATGGTAGCAGCCGAAGCCAGAAGCACTGCCACTCTCTGGCTGGGCAGAAGGGGCGATGTGGACTGCAGGAGGGAAGAGCCTGTGGCTGCCGAAAGGCTGGAAGGCACGGGAGGGGCCCTTGGCAGCCACGTGGAGGGGGAACTGACCGCTCTGTGGTGGCTCAGGGTAGCTAAGGCCTTGGAAATAGTAGTGCTGAAACATAGTCTCGTACTGGGAGAAGCAAGCCCGCTTGGAGAAAGGGTCTCCGCTAAACTTCGGCCTCTGGAAAGGGTGAGGCATTGGGCAGGACTGGCGCTCGACTGTGCCAGGGTGAGGCTCCAGGTGTAGAATGGGCGGGTAGCTCCGGAAGAAGGCTGGAGTCTCTCCATGCCGATCGACTGTCAAGACAGTGATGGGATTCCCGTGGGGGTCCATGCTGGTGCGCGTGGGGTAGGCGGTGACGTGACCCCCTCTGTGTGCTTGGCCAGGGAAGTGGACAGGCAGGATCACACGCTGCTGCTGCTGCTGCTGCCGGCTGTGTAACTGGTTGGCCATCTCCTCACACACCAGGCTGGACTTTCCCTTCTTTTGCTCTGCATGTGAAAGAGGAGGAGGGGGGTTCACCTGAACTTGGAGAAAGTCAACTCCAGTTCCCCCGAGGCAAACACTGCCTACCAGCTTGAAGCCCACCCACCCCTGGCAGGCGAATGAGCCTTTGGCAGTTCTGAACATTGCCCTTTCCTTCGAGGACATGACCGAGGGAAGCTCCAGCAACTCACCAATGATGTTGTGACGGCAGTGGGGGCAGGTGTGATGCTGCAGAAGCCAAGGATCCACGCACTTCCTGTGGAACCGGTGGGTGCAGGGAATCACGCGCAGCTCCTGCAGAAGCAACATCACAGCTGAAAGGCTCCTGCCCGGTTTCCTCACACAGCTTGCTGTGAGCTTGCCAAGGAAGTGCTGGCCGGAACTACGCTGCTTTGCTTGCCCGGGTGACAGGAAGGTGCCCAAAAAGATGGGGGGAATGGGCGAGGCCGCTCCTCATACCCAGGCAGCTCTGCGTGTGGAGATCCCTCACGTGAGTGAGTCCCACCCGATGGAGCCGGGGCACGAGCCACCCTACCTGACTGATCTTGTCCAAGCCATCCAGAAATTCAGAAAAAGCTAAAACCATTTGTACCGATCAGCCTCTTCTAGTGCCTCACCTCCCCATCCATGTACTTCTCCAGGCAAATGGCGCAGTCCGAGGTGGATCCACTGCTGAGCGTGTCCAGGGCACCGCAGCTGCCTTCGCAGGGCCCCTTCAGCTTGGACTTGAACTTCCGAGTCTCCATCTTTTCCAGCGCCTGCACAGCCAGCCTATTCATGGAGGTCTGCAACAGGAGAAACCCTGGTGAGGCTGCCGATGGCCAGCGGCAGTAATTCTTAGCCTCAGGATCAGAGGGCAGCCGGGATCAGCCTGACTCAGGTGGCCAATTCTCGGTCGCATTCCAGCAAGGAAGAGAAAGGAGGCTATTCCTGGCTGGAATCGGCTAGTGAAGCGACAGCTTTTCCTAGTTGGTGCCCTGCAGACATTTTAGGCTACAACTTCCATAACTCATTACGTTTCCCAGTTTGCCTGGAGCTAATGGTCCAGCCCCGAATATTCTAGGCCATCCTGTAGGACTGCTGCTTAAGAGAGCATGTAACGTTCCCCCGAAACCTCCAGCTGAGATTTCAGGTGGCACCGAAGGGAGAAGGAGAGGTGGAGGAAAAAGAAAAGGAAAAGATCAGGTTGAAGGGGTCTGTCCGGCTCTTACCTGGCTACGACGCTGCTTTAGTTTGATCTTGATGAGAAGAACCAGGCAAACCAGAGAGACCACCACAAAAAAGGCAAGGAAAATCCCCATGTCGAAGTATTCGGTGGGTTGCTTTGGAACCGAGGGTGGAGGAAGCAGCAGATAAAAAGGCGGATTAGATTTCCTGCCTCAGATTTCTGAATTGGTTACCTGCAACTAGAGCTAGAACTATCTCGTGCCCAGAGATTGCTCAGCTAATCACCTCTCACGGCAAAGCTGGGTTCCCCAGATGTCAATGCTTCTCAGAAACAACAAGTACAAAAACGCTATGGGTAAATGAGTCCTGGGCAGAAGCTGAACCTATAGGCAGGAGTGGCTACTCAGAAGGAGGAGGTCTCCTCGAGAGTAAGGTTTGAGGATAATTGGCCACTCCCTTAGCCTATTTAAGTCGCACGTAGTTAATAATTTCTTCCTGGAAACAACATGTAATTATTAAAGAGCGTTTTTGAAGAGTGAATGTCTTATCGTATCTTGTCTTCTGGGCTGGTTCCCAACCTTTACCAGACTTTGTTTATTCTTGGTACGTTATAACTTTGATAAGGACCGTTGGCGTGTGTCACAATCCTTGGGAATCCGAAGCTGGGGCAGAACAAAGGTAGTCTGATCACTTAACCGGCCCTGCCCTGCCCTGCCCTGCCCTGCCCTGCCCTGCCCTGCCCTGCCCTCAGGACTTACTGGTGGTGGACGGTGCTGGATTCTGGCCCGCGCCACTTTCTGTTTGTTAACAATGTTCATCAGCTTGACTGCATCTGCCCCTTTCACATACACTACTGGTCTTTTCAGTGGGTCCTCCAAGCCCTGGTTTAGCTGCAAGAAAGGAGACACCATGAATGCCTTTGTCGTCCCCCCCGCCCCCTGTTTTTTTGCTGGGCAGGAACTCAAAGGAGACCCAGTCTCTACCCTCACTCCCCACCCCATCTGCAGAGCCTTTGGGACTGCCTGGCACTGCCTTTGGAGACGAGCCAAGAGCTGCAATTGGTACAAAAAGCAAGTTGGACTCCTGAGAGGTCAGTGCCATCAGGGGTGATCCAAAGTGGATCAGTTCAAACCATTCCTTATGGCCCAGCAGCAGGAAATCTCAGGCACATATGTCTAAACAGAGGTGCCTGGCCATGCAACTCTGCAGACATGCCTGGCTGGTGGCTACTCTCCCTCCTTCCAAAGTTCATGAGGATTTGGGTGGGGGGACGGGGAGACAGACAACAGGCTTCCACTGGGTCAGCAACCATTTTATGGAGCCCCAATTCTACTCTACAGGCCAAAGCAGCTCCTTGTTATTTAGGGTTTTTTACTCAAGTGGGCACCAACAATAGGTGAGAATCTTTACCGAATATTTTTCATTACTGCTTCTGATGGTTAAGGTGTTGATTTTCCTGTATCCGCTGCTATAAATACTGAAAGAGCAATTTATACTGACCCATGCTCATACAGAGAGCGAGGCATGATACATACCTGATCAATGGCATCTGGGTTTTCGGACACATCAAAAATGACAGCTGTGGCTCCTCTTTGAACTGCTCGCTTGGCCTATAAAGAGGGGGACAGGGCCTAAAATCAGCTCTCTGTCTCAGTTTCCTCTCTCCTTCCTTCCTTCCTTCCCCCCTCCCCCCTCACAACATAAAGGCTAGGAAGGGGGGGAGAAAAGGATTCAGTGGGAAGAGGGGCGCATCAGAAGTAATGAAATGCCCCCAAAAGCATAGACTCTTCACAGCTCCTTCCCCACCAGCACACACACCCTGTAAACATTCTTCGCCTGTTACCACTTATGGTCACTAGAGGGCACCCTTGAGCCAAGGCAGCCTTCCTTGCTTTTTTCCCCTCCTGGTAATTTGGGAAGGGGGATGTGGCGACCAAGAGCCTCCCCAGGAAAAGAGGAGCCGTCTTACCCTGACCAGGAGAGTTCACGAGCAGGGCCAAATACTGCAGACAAAGACGGCCAGCACATCGTTTGGAGACTAAAAGGCCTCCCATCCCACCTGGATCCTGAGCCAGATTCTAGCCTCCCCATTCCAACTCTGATCTGCAGTGGGTCTCATTCAATGCTGCAGGCCCTCAGCCGCCACCCAAGGCCCCTCTGAAGGCCACCCAGCGTTTTGTCTCTTGCTGAAGAGGCCCAGCTTTTCGGCACTCTGCCTGCTTCAAAAAGTGCTGAGCCACTGGGTGTTGTAGTTGCAGACAGCGGGAGGGGGTTAGTCCCAGAAAGTCCTTGGCGAGCCCTGTCCAATTCCGAATGGTTCTTGGCTTCCTCTGATCCTGTCCTCTAAGATGGCAGCGCATGGACTTTCTTAGTGCCTGGTTCAGGAACACACAGGCAGTCTGGTGGGTGGGGCTCCACTCCAGCATTCCCCAGCTCTCCAGTCTCCGGAGCTTAGCTGCAGCTTGGCCTGACCTTCCAGGTTTCCCTGGCAGGAGATAAAAGCGGCCAAGCCACAAACATACCAGAGCAGGAGGCAGCCTCCCCGCACCTCCTTCCCCTCATCCCCCCCCCCCCGCCCGACCAGGGAAAGAAGCTCCCCCTCCCCAAACAAGAAAAATCAAGCCATAAAGCAGAATAGCAGAACCAGAGTTAGAAGGGAACTTGGAGGTCCTATGCCATTCCGGAAAAATGGCTGCCCAATCTCTTCTTAATCCTCTAAACCCTCCTTCTCTGCCTCTGTACCAAGGTCTCCCACAGCCCAAGATGTCCTCCGAACAGTCTTCCTTGAAGCAAACCTTGCTGGTACTCTGAGGCATTTGGACCCCACTCCCTGAACACCCCCTCCCCCAGTTCCTTGGCTAGATTAAGAGTATCTTGGGGCAGGGAGCTTTAAATCAAGAGAAAAGGGGAACCCCACAAATAAGACTGGGGCGCTTAAGAGCAGGTGTGCGGTGGTGGCCTAAATAACAGAAGCAGAGCTGTAAGTGGAACACCAGGAGGGATGCTGGGGGGGGGGGGGACTGCCCCCCTCCCGGTGGCAGGTACCAAAGGCGATTCCCATGCAGTAGTTTCCGTGCTTGAGCGCTCGTCACTCAGTGCTGTCTCTCTGGGGGGAAATAACTATTTCCTTTTTTCCAAGCCAAACACACCTGGGCTGCTCCCAAGGGAATTCTGCTAATGACTCTGTCTGACTAAATGTATTTTCTTTTGTTCCTGATCCATTGAAACTATGTGAGGTGGAAGAGCTTCTGCTTCGGGAATGGAATGGGTTGTGGGAGAGTCTTTGCTGGGGTGGCCAGCCAAAGGGCGCCACACGCTCCTTTCCCTGCTGGGTCCCCTCTTTGCTGGTCAGCAAAGCATGAGTCCTCCGGCCCATTCCTCGGCTATATGCAAAAGAGGAGGTTTCTTAAGGAGACAGCCACAGAGTAGAGCAGGGACACCGATCCGGCTTTTACAGCAGCCAGCGTTCTTGAAGCTCCCAGAACAGGTCGAGGCAACCCAGCTCTGACGTTAGCATGTTGATTCACTGTGAAGAGGTCTTATTACAAAGCACAACTGGAACCCTCTTTCCATACAAGCACAGGCAGGACCGCAATACAGAGGCCTCGGGGTAAGGATTAAAGGAGAACAAAAACAGAAAGCCTCTGCCTCTAATTAGGGGTCTTCCTTTGCCAAAGAGCCTATCCACAGCAGGACAACTTTGATTCCAGCCATTGCTCGAGAACGACTCCCAGCAGGGCAGCCCCTTCCTCGGAGCCAACAAGGTCCAGCCTGCAGACAGAGCAGCAGCTCAGGCAAAGGCTGCCTCAGAGGACCGGCCCTTGTTTGAGGATGGCCGGCCCACTGTTCAACGCTAGGAAGGAAAAGCCACTTTTCCTTGCACTCTTACAGCCCTGTTTACAGACTCTGCAGCCTTAAAGCTCGCCTCCTCCTGGAGGGGCTCAGTAGGCCACTATGAAAAATAGACCTCCGCATACAAAGAGGGCAGCACATTCCTTCCAGACTGATAACGTCTCCTCCATCAAAGACCCACCTGGCAAATGCTCTGCCATTCCTAGGCAACCGGACTGGCATCTCCCGATTTCCTTTCGGACAAACAAACCCCATCCCCTTTTGGTCAGGAGTCATGCTATCATCAACCCTGCCTGGAATCAGACCAGTGGTGATATCTAAATTTTTTTATTACCGGTTCTGTGGGCGTGGTTTGGTGGGTGTGGTGTGGCTTGGTGGGCTTGGCAAGGGAAGGACACTGCAAAATCTCCATTCCCACCCCATTCTTGGGCCAGCCAGAGGTGGTATTTGCCGATTCTCCAAACTGCTCAAAATTTCTGCTACCGGTTCTCCGAAATGCCCAAAATTTCCGCTACCGGTTCTCCAGAACCTGTCAGAACCTACTGAATTTCACCCAGCTCTGCTATCTTTGGCCCCGCTCTATCTGCAGCCCCAACTGAAGGACGACACGCATAGTTTCTCTCCCCACACACACACACACCAATTCTCCTCTCTCTTCCTTGGTTGACACACCACTGCCTGGGCTGCTTTCCAGATGTTTTTAAATTAACCTGCCTAGCTCCTGATCCAGTGGCAGCATTAAGACAACGGGAGCTGTGCTCATCATCATGTGCACATGTTGTACAAAGGAACAAGTTTACCAATATCTGAGGAAACCCTACAGGAAAGGAAGGATCCGACCCTGGCCTTCCCTCTGAAACACCAATTCAAATAGAAATGTTACTCTGCCCCCAACCGCATAAGCAGATTTGTATTTAAACAATTAATTAGACTTTGGAGAAGACTGGGGACTCTCTTCTCCACAGCTGCCAATTTGCAATAATTAAAATTACATTTCAGTTTTAAGGTTCGGTAAGGAGTGGATTGCTTCCAAAAAAGATGGATGAAATTGCAAAAATATTGAATGTATACCGCCTTGCCTTGATTGCATCCGCCTACCGATCAATTTCTTGTCAATGACATGCAGTTTGGGTCATCCTTAGGCAAGCAATGCGGCACCATCAGAACAAAGACATTTGTTCTCTCGTTTGCTATGTCTCAAAAGCCTCCCTTAGTAAAGCTGTATAATTTGTGCCTAATTTGCCTAGCTGCATCTTTCCACCACTATGGCAAGAATACATGTTAGTCAATGGCTAACCTCCCACCAGACAAGATACTTTCCCAAAAATCTACTGAACTAACTATTTTGTATTCCTCTCTTAAGTAGGAGGTTATTTTTGTGTCATGTTGCACATCTTCGTTAAATAAACCACAATGGTTGCTCATTACTGCAACAAGACTAGCTCGCTGACTTTTGGGAAATAAATATTCTGCCATTTTCCTATGAATCCTGTTACATGAATCCAGTGTTTTAGGACACTCAAACGCTGCCAAATTTGCATGGGTTTTACAAGGCTGAAACTTGGCGTGTTGTGACTGGTGCAGAACTGAGTCCCTAGAGAAGCTGCGGGGTCAAAAAGAGTAGAAAACTGTTCTAGAGCAAGTTGCAAAGCACCACACCAGGTTTTTTCCCCCCAGCCAGGACCCTGCTGCAGGGAAAGTGCTCTGCCCTCCTTACCTTGCCCAAAACAGTGAGGCAGGGTTTGGGTTCCAGGTCAGGCTGCTCCAACTTCACAACTCCAACCCAGCCGTATTCATACAAGTCTTCTTCATCGTTGTTGTTGCAGAGTCCCAATGGATGCATCTAAGAAAGGAGGAGAGAGCTTCTGTGAAAATGCACCTCAAAATCCCACTGGCAGTTCTTTTCCTTCGTGACCTCACTGCTTTCCTGCCCCATATGAAGACTGAATAACTGGGGGAAAATGTCTGTTTCCTTGCTGAACTCCTCATCAGAAGGGCCCCAACGGCCGCAATAGGAAGCAAGCAGGAATTATCCATGCTTCCACTCAGGAGTTTGTTGCAAAGACTCTATTTTGAAGCCCCCGCACAAAGTAAAAGGAAATTATAACAGGACGATTAATCAGTGGAACTGCTTGCTTCACAGAGCTGTGGATGCCCCATCGCTGGAGGTTTTCAAGAAAAAATTTGTCTGGGATGCAATAAGGTCCCCTCCTGTCTTGGGCAGAGGGTTGGGCTAGAAGGACTCCAAGGTCCCTTCCAGCCCTAGGAGTCTATGGTAATTTCCCCATCACAAAATCTAGGCACAGGCAAAACCTAGACTTTTCATTTCTTGAATGATACCGACTTTGGGCATTCGGAGAAGGTGCATCCCAAACTATGTGCCTTGGGACAAAGTTGCAGGCAAAAGAAGAGCTGTGCTTGGAGGTTGGGGTCAGAGGCAACCTGCCTTCTCCTCTGATGGCTGGTCTATTTGAGCACTTGCCACAGGAATTTCCAAGTTGGTAAGATCTGCTGTTGCCAGGGATTCCAAGCTTGTGCTGTTTTGAATCCAATTAATTCTCAATCTACTTTTTACATAAATGAACATTATAATTCTAGATGGTTTCTGCTTATACATCCTTGTTGCCATATTTGCAAGCAAAGCAGTAACTGAGATCCATCACCTTTGTTTCTTAATTTCCAGAACGGACAGCTCCAATTCTTTTCCTTCCTTCTTGTAATTTTGCTTTGCTATCTAAAGCCTTGATTACAGTGGCTAACAGCAGGTTGTCCGTCCACACGGATATATTGAATCAGAGAGGCTTCTCCGCCGTTCGCTTGACCCTTTGTATCAGATTATCATCCCTTCCAGACTGTTTCCTCTGCATCGCTAGAAGACAACTTTTGTTCTCTAGTTGCACTTCCCTTCTCATTCGCATTCCTTGGCATAAGGCTAATTTCTGAGATGTTTCTTGAGTACCCCAAGCAATTTTTCACATTCAAACAGCAGTTTGATGTCATCAGAGCCACCCAGCTGAAGTAGACCAAAGGCCTTGGTTGCTAAATTTATTCTTTCCCATCTGGCATTCAGGTTATACATGCAGACACCAATCCTAAATTGCAATGATTCTTTCAGCCCATTTAACTGGCATGTGGCTTTGCATAAAAAATGAGATAATCTAAGATTTTAATCTCTAGACCAGCAATTCTCAATCATTTTGTAGACTGGGGACCCTAAGAGCTTTGGTAAGCTAGAACTATCAATGTTTATTTTTTTAGAAATTAAACTGAAACATTTTAAAATATGTATTTATTTGACTTTGCAGACCCTTTGAAAAGCCTCAGGGACCTCCGGGGATCCCCATATGACACCCTGCTTTGGGCAGTGATCTCGAACCCTTCTGAAATTTAAACCGTGAAATAACTACATTTGAGTTCCAAAAGCTATCAATACTCAACAGCTCAAATGAATATATTTTCCATATCTATTTTTCAGTCAGCCACTAAAGCTAAACTGGGAGATTCCAATAAATTCTGCCTAAGGGATAATTTGAAGGAAAGGGGGAAAATGCAGAACTGAACTGGCTTGAAAGCCGTTCTCATCTCTGTCCTCAGCATTAAACAAGGAGGGTTGAACCAGCCAAGGCCACCGGTCACTTTCGATTCGAGCTTTGGATCTGGGACAGGCAGACAATTCCTTCCTTCCCTTGCTTTACAGATTTATCACGTACCCTCACACCCCCTCCCCAATCTCACCAGCCCTACCGCTGGGGTTGTCCTCTTCCTACGCCTCTCCCACCAAAAACACAACAAAAACATTAGACAAAATGCTTCTAATTCACACTATATCACCCTGTACAATCACAGTATTTTTGTCTGCCCATCAGGAAACAGTCATGGAGAATATTGCTCTAAGTCTAAGCCCTCAGAAAACACATTCGGTTAGGAAAAGGAGTTATTTGCCCTGAAAAGGGCTCGCTGTACAATTAATCCACAGACCATCCTGAAATATACAGATCAAAGGGTTTAATTGAATTGAAAATCACAAGATTCCTAAAGGCTTAAACTACCTTCAGAAAGGACACGCAACTTAGACATCAGCCAAAATCTAGGTCCAGACTACCTTGTCCTTTGGGTAGTGATACCTCCAGGCAAATATGCCAAATGTAATGGGGGGGGGGGGATTGCTCTCCTGTTTGATAAGCAAGTCTTTGAAGATCAGACTGCAAAAGACTTGAAAGCCCCCTGAATAGGCACCCCCAACCATTGTCCACGCCCCCACAGCCTTGTTCCTCAAAGTCCACTGATGGCACAGAAGATAGAGTCAGGGTCCAGGAAGGAAGGAAAGGTTACCTGGGCTTCTCAGGTTGCAACAAAGTTTGTTCTTGAATACCTGGGTGTTGTTTTTTTTTTAAAACAGATTCTAGAATTTAACTTTAGCACAGGAAACAAACACTTGGAGATATGGCCTGGTAGATGTTTGTTACTTTTTTTATATATATATATTCTGCCAAGATATGTTCAAACCATTAATAAAACTGAATTGTATGCCATCAGGAGGGCGGGACAACCCTCCCGGTAGCATTCCAGAGCATGCACACTTGCTCTGTGCATGTGCATTGACCTGGCCAATGTCCCTTCTCCACAAACAGACAACCACCCCCCCCCATTCTCCAGTTTGCCAGGTGGAAGAGTCCTGTTGTGCGGGGGGGAGGGGGGAAGCAGCTAAAACACCCAACTCGAGCATCCAATACAACTGTAAGAAGATGCAAGAGACACAAATTTGAGCTGAGGGTCCAAATCCAGACATTTAAACCTTTATTTCTAGGGGCATACTTGCTTCACCTTAGAAATCAGGACTGTGATGCCCCTGACGTAAGTGAGCCAGAATCAAACTCAGGTCCAGCCAGGGTTACAGCCAGGGTCACAGAAGGAAAAGGCTTCCTCCATGGGCCTGGCAGGTACTCCCTCCTCCCTGCCCCCTCCAAAGCAAACAAGGATGTCTTTGTCTCTCCCTTTCCAAACCCAGAAACCAGTCTCACAAGCTGCTGTGATTGCATCAGGGAGCGCTCTCTGTATCATTCGGCCTACCTGGCTTTGAAGGCCTCGGCCGCAGTGGCGGACGGCTTTCAACCTTCTCCAGGGCAAAGAAGTGGGCGGAGAGCTGATAGCATATCCTCTGCCTTGGGTACATTTGGGGCCCTGCACCCCAGGAGCAGCAGCAGCAACAGCACCCATTCCTGCCGGCCGAGTCCAGGCCACATCAAGCTTGGACAGGAGTTCATCACCAGGCTTGGACACTCATGGCCCAACTGCGGCCAGAAAACACCTCCCCACCCAGCAGGTCTCTTTCTCTGCCCCCTCCCCCACAGCCCCAGCCAAGAGGGGAAGGAAGAAGTGGACTTCCAGCCCAGCGTTCCAGTCTGTGGGAAGTACAGGGGATCTTCCTTGAGAGGCGGTAGTGTGTGTGTGTGTGTGTGTGTGTGTGTAAAATCCAGGGTACTTTGCTTTCCAGGTCAGATGACTCCTGACTTCCAGAATAGCTGCTGAACCAATGAACCAAGAATGGTCCTTCTCCCTGCAAGTAAGGCCACACGGTGCTTTGAACTCAGTTTGGTAAAGGTGTCAAAGCGACATGCAACCTGTTTGTGATGAAACAAAATAGCTATTTGTTTTCAAGAAGGTGTAGTTGAAGCAGGACCTGTACAGCGACCGCTTTCGTAGAGAGATGCTGGCGTCAGGATTTATAATCCCACACTTTCTGAAGCAGCTCCTCTGGATCAGACCCAAAGAACTAAATGGAAATAAGTACATAAACGCAAACTGCAGAATTACTGAGAAGCCATAGACTGAACTATGAGCAAGCTTTTCTAGTAGAACAATCTACTTAGGAGCCTTTGAGCTTTAAGCTTTGCATCACTGACATGTTTCCATTCTTTGGAGTTTAAAAAAGGCGTATTTGAAGTAAGCACAAGGCTCTTCACACACAGTCCTATACGTTCCGCACTCATTCCTCATATCGGAGGCCTTACAAATTCTATCTTGCCTGCTCAGGAGTTCAAGGACGCCCCCTTCCGATCTCCAGGCAGAGACGGCTACTGAAAAATGAGGAAGACCAGCTGCAAGTGGAGTTGCAATGGTATCTACATGGGGAAGAAGGCAGAAATTACCTCCAAATGCCCGACTAGAACAAGTAAACCTCTCAGCTACTTAAGGCAGATGAGGTGAGGCAAGAGGGGCTTTAATCTCTCCAACATGGACCCAGATCATGGCAGCCATCTGCTGTTGCTGCTCTGACTTCTCCACAGTGGCTGAAAGAAGCCTGAGCCAGCCCTGAGCCAGTTTCGCTGCTCCCGGCTCCATTCCTCCCTTCCCTCTGCCAAGGGAGCTTCAAACAGAGGCAGAAACTGGGCAATCTCCCTCTCTGTAGATCAATTTGCAGCACGCGCATACACCCTCTTACCCCTCCAGAACCACCCCCAGCAAGCAAGGGGGATGGAGCACCCAATGGTCAGACTTTGCTGTTCCACCCATTACTTGCTTTTGTTACCTTCTGAATCAAGCCAATTGCCCTTTGTCCAAATCAAACTCTTACTGAAATTCACCCACGAGATGAAGCTTGGATTAAAAATCTAAAAAAGAACTGCTGGACTGCAAAAATCTTGGCCCTCAAAATCAGTTCTTCTCCAACAAAGAACCACAAAGCCAGTGTCACTCATGGAAGCCAACAACAGTCTAGTGGCCACACTTGGCTCACTGGAAATTTCTCACTATTGCTCTAAGGAATAGCACTGTCTGAATGTTAAAAGAAGGAGCCAAGTCATGAGAGTCCCAGTGCCCCAGCCGAAGCTCAGTACCAGATGCCTGGATGATGCCAGCAGGTGGGGAGGTTGGGTTGGGCCAACAACTTGAAGGACCAGGAGGAAGTATACTGACAGGCCAAGCCATCCCTTGCACCACAAGAGACCCTGCCACCTCTCCCAGCAAAGCCCTGGGGTCTAAATATCATCAAGAATCAGTGCAGAAGCCAGATCTTCCCCAGAGACCTGCACCCATCAGAAGAAGAGACAAGCAGGCTGAACTACCAGAGGCGCTTCATGTTGCTCCATCTGCAAAAGCTTTGCCCCCTCCCACCAATGGACTTCCCTGCCAATTCAGACACAAGAAGAGAGGGGGAAATAAGCCGTGGCTGACTGTGCTGCTTTGGGGCGGCAACGTCTGGCTCAGCCTTGCCATCACATTAGCCAGGGCCAAGGGTGGAGGCAGCCGGAAGGCCAGTTCAGTCCAGATTTTCCCCTTATCCACCTCTGACTACACTTCAAAGCAGGAGTATTTTTGTACAGCCCAACAAGGAGCGCAATGGGCCAGCTGCTTGCAAAGCACAGGGAGGAGTTAACCCTTTGAATACAGGCATCTTCCATCACTGCCAACACTAGCTAGGAAGGCAGCTAGGGAGCCCCCAAAGAGCAATCCTTGGTGTGGCTGAAAAGCCAAGCTGACTGCCCACGCTCTCACCGGGCTCAGACAGCTTGGTGTGATGCTTGAGGAATTCAGCTGGTGAGACTTGGTTCCTGCAGAAACCCTCTAAATAGTCATGCTGGATAGAGGTCCGGAGAAGGCACCCGCTCCAAGAACACTCTGTATGTGCTGTGCCCGAGCCCTTTGGCTGTGCCACCATCCGATGGGTGGTTGGTGATGGTTCTGGAACCCACAGAGCAAGCCAAGAGAGCCTTGAGGCTGTGGGGACAAGCCCTTCCAGTCCAAAACCAAAATGGTGCCCCCCACTGCCTGCACCGTGGAAGGCAGAGGACACAAGCAAGAGCTCGAGCAGGACAGCAGAAGATCGGCCAGGAATTAGCTCATCAGGAAGAAGAAGATGCCTTCCTGGAAAATAGAAGCAGGCAATGCAGGGAGCAAAACTAAGGGCAAAGGCTGGCACCAGAAGAACACCTCTCAACAGGTTCTGTCCTTCCTTGGCTTACGGAAGTAGAGACCTGAGAGGGCTCATTTCCCACCAACTATCTCTGTACTCAGAAATTCCTTGTCCTGCATTCTGGGGCTGAGGGATCGTCTCCTTCAATGTAATGTCCTTTTGGCCTTTTGAAGCACACTGCATTTTCCCCTCCGTCTTTCCTTCCAGGAGCTAAGCATGGCCAGCTCCTTCATTCTCCCTTCACAGGACTAATTCTAATCTCCTACTCTTCTTCTCTGCCTTTCCCTGAACTGGGGGCAGTTTGTTCAATTCTTTTTACAGCATGTCATCCAGAACTTGAAGTCTGGTCTAATCAAAGCAGAAATTATTGTTATTGTTATTATTAAAATGATTTATTTCCACCTCAATTGAGGGGAAATCTAGCTGATTTTAGAGACATTAAAACATAAAAGTAATAAGCAATATTGGATTGCAAGAATAATAACCAAAATCTATAAATTAATATATGTACAGTTGTTTCCACTAGTATTACTTCACATTATCTGGAAAGTAAACTGAAGGTTGTTGCTGTTATGGCTACACAACTGTTAAAAATTCAAATAGTCCCAATCCAGACTATGCCTCTATCCCCAGCGCACTGGCAAAACCACTTGGCCCCAGAATTTGCAAATCTGTTCACACCATTAGGGAAACAGATTCCACACCTATGCCCTCAGGGCTCAGCTTAATTAAGAGTTTTGTGCAGCTCATGGACGAGATACCCTTGTGAAAGGGGTAACAATCCCCTCCTCTCTTGCCCGCTACTGAAGGGAGTGAAAATGCCCTTGAGCTCTCCTGGAAGGTTCACATCCATCAGATGGCCATAAGTGTCTGTGGGGTAAGGTTCGGGCATCACATACACTACTACTCTGGGCACAGATGTCCCAGAACCCCTGTGCATGTTTCTCAGGCTGCTTACCTGGAAGGAAACCCTTCATTTTAACAAGTCTTACCCAGCCGCCCCCAAATGTCTGGAACAACAGTGCATCCAGCATTGGCTTCAAAGATTCAAGGTAAAGAATTTTAGAAATCCCTGCCTTTGGACACAATCCCAGACAAGGTGTTCTACAATTACAGCTGCTCCACAATGTGTGCTCTGGGCCTTCCAGCGAAGATGCTGCTACAGTAAGTCTGCCTCACCACTACTGCACAGCTAGTTCTCTTACTAGGCATTGCCCATCCATCTCACTTGCGGAACCAGCACAAGCCCCAACGCGAACCTTGTGCCGCTGCTGTGACAGTAGCCACACAAGAGCTTGAAGAGCTGCCTTCTCTCATACACATCAGCTGCTCTGTTGTCAGAACCAATGGAAATGGTGACAAGCAGCCAGGAGGAGGGCGAGGGTGGTGGGAGGCAGCACCCTACACCCCACATCTGCAGCGCCACTCGCAGGAGGCACCTGAGCACTTTCCCTCTTCCCAGAAGTCGGGCAGAGACTTTTTCATTCTCTCCTCTCTGCAAAGCCCACCACCTCAATCTTGGAGCTGCACCGTTAGCCACTTCTTTGGCACTCCAGATGATCAGAGCTCTGTACGTCAATAGCACTGACCAAAAATATCATTTATGTGGAGAATGAAAAAGACATTAGGATACCTGACCCACTGTTAAAAAGTGAGAAGGACTACAGAGGCTAGGCTACCCTGGGTTCTCTCTATGATTTTCAAAGCCACAAATCCTGGCTTACAAACATCAATGGTTGAGTTCACCGGATGTACTAAGCCAAAGACAAACCAACATTTGGGTTTAGCTAAGGAAACCCTGTTCCTACTCCATGACAAGCTAATGTAATGCTGAAATTAATTTTTCTCCACATTTCTCCACTGTTGAGGAAAAGAGATGGAGCCACGCTTAAGCCTCTCAGAGCAGAAAAAGGTGCCCCCTCTCCTACCCCACCCCAGAAGGGATCTCTTCCCTGGCATCTCAATTAGAGCAGCCAGGACTTCCACTGTGCTGCCAGCCACCTTCCTTGTATTGATGCTTATTTAAGGAGGCAGCCTCGATCTCCTGGGCTGCCTCAGCAGCAGATAGGCCTCTGCTCTCACAGCAGGCCTAGTTACCCGCAATATTTGCCTTGCAACTGATGCAGCCTCAGGGAAACTCCAGAAACATCAGCTTCTGGAAGGGAACACACAGCCCCTTCCTGAACCAAGTCCAAAGCTCCAGCCCTGGCGGGAAAAACAAGGGGCCTTCCAAAAAATCCAGGACTAGATTCAGGCAGCCATGTTACTACAAGTCAGAGGGGCTGATCTCAGGCCTCAGTACCCCACTGTATTCAAACACAGCCATGTTTGCACTTGCAGATAATATATAGTTTTGAGAAAACCTTTTCCCTTATTTTCATTCCTGCCTCTGCTTCCATTTTCCACAGTACCCAAAATAAACAGTGTATCCACAAAGGCTTCAAGATGAAAGAAAGAACTTCAGTTACAGTATAAATAAGTACAGGCTAGAGTGATCTGAGGCTGCCTATAAATATGCAAGATCAAAGCTGGTCCTGTTAAATTAAAAATGCTGTCACACAGATAGGAACTAGCCTCTAGCACTGCCGGCTTCAACATGTGAGCCTCTGATCTGAGGCAGAGCGAAAGGGGAGTGGGGGGGAGCTGAGCGCCCCTAGAAGCTGCATTCATCATAAGCAGAGGAGAAGGAAATGAAAAAAAGGTTCACCAGTGGCAGACGAGTTTTAATAAGGTGATTATACATTTTTCATGCAAATTGTTAGAATTTAACCGGCAGCCTCTGGGCTCTGCGGGGGACACTGCAGGGGAACGCTTCTTCTTAATGCAGAAACTCTCAAAGCTGGAGCAGTCCTTGTGAAGTTACCTCCATCCCAAGCCCTTCCTGTGCAGACCTGACTTCAACACACACGCACACACAGCCCGTGTTTCTTACTCCCAGGGAAAAAGCTCGATCACGCGAGGGCAAATGCTGCCCATCAACGTTCGGAAACCTCCGTGCGGGAACCATCGCCGCATCAACGCTTCCAACCTGGCCCGTCCCCAGCGCATCTGCGGGGCTCGCTTCTCTGGAATGGAGCCCGCAAACACACACGCAGCTCCCGGGTCCTTGACCCGAAACCCACGTTCGGCCAGAATGGCTACCCGAGCAGAGCAGCAGCCAACCCGCGGGCTGCCCTCGGCCTTCTGCAACACCACTGGCCCCATCTCTTTGGCTCCGGACTCCCGTGGCTCGAAGGGGGTGGTGGTGTCCCAAAGCAGCCTCTTCAGTCCACCCGCGGTTAAAGAGCAGCAGCAGACCCCGCGATCCCATCCACGAAGAGGCGCTGCCTTCCTAGATCGGGCTCCAGGTCTCCGGCCAGACCTCCAAGGGCGGCCGAGCGAGCCGGGACCGTTGCTCTCGGGCAGCCTGGGTGATCTTCGGCGGCCCGCGAGCCTCCTTCTCCCGAAACGAAAGTCGGCGGAAAGCGCCGGGGAGCTGCCGTTCCTGCCCGGGCGCCACGCGGATCCCGGGCCCGTGCGCTTTGCAGATGCTCAGGGGGCGCCGCCGCTTTCCCACCCGGAGCCATTTTGCGCCGCCGCCGCTCACCTGCACGATCTCGCCCTCGGCGCTGAGCGTGGCCCCGGCGCGGGAGAAGCGGCCCTGCAGCCCCGTGGTGTAAGTGGTGTAGTCGCCGCCGGGGCTGGACTCGAAGAGCACCACCTCCACGAAGGCCGCCTCCCGGCCCAGCGTCGCCGCCGCCGCCGCCGCCAGCGCCACCACCAGCAGCGGCCCCGGGCCCGGCCTCATCGCGCCGGCGGGCCCCCCGCGCCGGCCCCGGACAGCGGTGGCGAGGGGGGCGCCCGGCCGGGGTCGCGCATCGCGTCGCGGGCGCCGCCGGCCCTCTCTGCGCCGCCGGGCGGCTTCTCCTTCTGCCCGGCCTCCGCCTCGGCCTAGCGTTGTGTCCCGGCGGCGGCGGGGCGGCGGGCTGGCGGCAGCTCCCTCCTCCTCCTCCTTCTCCTCCCGGCCCAGCCGCCGCGTCCCTTTCATCCGCTCCACGTGACGGGGCTGCGGCTGTCCCCGCCTCCGGCCGGGCCCGGCCCGCCTCACCGCCGCCTCCTGGCCGGGCAGCGCGGGACCTGACGAGTGACTTCGTCTGGGCGGGGCTGAGGGAGCCCGAAAAGAGTGAACGTGGGGGTTACGCCTCCCGGCAGGGCTCCTCCAAAGTGAGGGACATACAGCGGTGGAAGCTCACCTTGCAGCCGGTGGCCGAGTGGCTGGCTAAAAAGCCAGATTTCGGCTACCCGCCTCCTCCTGCCGAACAGCTGTGGTCCACAACCCCCGTCCTGAGCAGTAGCGTCAGCGTTGGAGGAAGACTCCAATTCTTCCACAACACGAGAGGAAGAGGGGCTTGCTCGCCGCAGTGTGCGGCCCCGCGGGCATTCAAGTGGAGCCGCTTCAAGGGTTTGGGTGAAGCAAACTTGGATTATCAGAAAATGAGGGGCAGGGAGCCAAGAAGGTTGGAACTGCCCGGTCGGGCCGGCTTTCTTAACCAGTTTGCCCAGCGCGGGGCGGGCCCCCGTGCAGCTCTCACCAGCAGCAGGCTCCCGGAACGGCCCCTCGCAGCACCCCTTATCCGGCCACAGGCAGGAAGCTGGGTTGCAGACCTCCTGAGGCCGAAGGCGAAAGTCTGCTCCCTTCCAGCTCGGGATCCGCAGACTCCTCCGGGCGCCAGAAGAGCGCTGGCCATCAAACCCGAAGGAAGTTGAGAGGAAGATAGGTCTGCGGGTGGCTTGTGGTCTTACACCAATTCGGTTTGCTGCCCGAATCATCTGCTCCCTCTGCCGGTTGCTAAAAAGCGAGACCTGCCGGCGGAAAGCCGTTCAGGCTGTGTGTCGGATACGGCTCCGTAGCCCTCATGTCCTGCCCAGTTCCCTCGAGTAGTTCTGTATGCTCACGCCCGGAGTCCACTAAAACGGGGCGGGCTGCAAATACGTGGAGGAAACATTAGATAGATAGGCGGATAGCCTACCAGAGAGCAATGGCTCTTTCTACAGAAGCCTGGTTGTGCCCGCGAAGGGGAGAAGTGCCATTAGCCGTGTTCAACTGCTTCAGGCAACCAGCATTGGCTATCAAGTGGCTACTGGTCTCGGGCTACAAGATCGCTAGGCATATTTCCCCGGTCCGTTTAGATTTTGCAAACTTTTAAACTTCCTTTGAACACCATAAATGGTGGGTCAAGTACAGAAAACCAGAGCTCATAGGAATACGGGTGGCGTTTGCAATAAAATACAATCTGAAAACGTTCGCTTAGAATATAGAGAGATCACGGACTAATCGCCAAGGATCCGCCGCCCATTTCAGACAAAGTCCAGCGGCGCCATCCGACCATCTGAGGACCATCAGCTGGCGACCGCCAAAGCTAAGGCCTCTGCCGCTCCTCTCTCGCTCGCCCGTCGGAATCTTCTGCTGGTCGGAGCGCAGAAGGATCCCGGCGCCCACCCACCGCAGAAACAAGGATCAAGAGCTCCCGACTCGTGCCTGTTGCGTCCCCGGGGGTAAGGGGGGGGGGCGGACCGCGGCCTCAGGCCGAGTCACGGTCTGCACAAAGTCGCATCCGGGCAGACCTCCCGCTATGACGGCAGCCGTCCAACAGCGCTCTCTGGCAGCGGCGGGGTGACGGCCGGCAGAGTTCGGGGTGAGGAACCCGCCTGCAGTTGCCAATCCGAAGTTCAGCGGATGAGCCCGCGAGGGACACGTGACTGCGCTCTTCACTGCGCTGCACTTTCCTTCACGCGGTTAATTTGGGGTTCTCCTTCTTGCTACACATCGGGAGCTGCCAAAAGTCCCCGGTGCGTAACGAGCTGGAATTTCCCGGCAGCGTCGCTGACTACAGGGAACCCCACCCTGTCAGGATGTGCGGAGGCCGCCGCTTCCTCGAAGGAACCGGTTCCGCGGGTTCCGCCCGACCGCTGCTCAACGCAACCGAGGGCGGGAGGAAACTCTAGCGCGCACCGACGAACTCAGCCCACTCCCACTCCCTTGCCGCTGTCATTCTGCGGCTGCGCGGATGCGGGGCGGCCAGCGTGGCGTTCGGCGAAGGCCAGAGGCTTGCGTCAGGAGCCCCTGACGCAATCGCGCCCCGCCTCTGCGTGTCAGAGGCCAATCGGCAAGCGTCTCCATGGGGGTGTCTCCTGTTGGCAGCCAATCAATGAGAGCCACGATGTGAGATATGCGCGGGAGCCGCGGAGGACCGCAAGCGCAGACGGCTCGACGCACCGTCGGAGCTGGTCGTTTCGGGGGCTCGTCAATCGTGAAGGAGGAGGAGGCCGAGGCCGTCACCGCCGGCGGGATGGCTCCGCTGCCGGGCCCTGCAGCGCCGCCGCGGCTCCTCCTGCTGCCGGCCGCATCGACGGCTCCGGCGGCCGCTCCAGGGGCTCCCTCGCCTTCCCCGCCGCCCCGTAAGCGGCAGCGCCTGGCGCACCTCAGCCCGGAAGAGAAGGCCCTACGCCGGTGAGGCCGGGACCGGGGACTGGGCGCGGCGCGGCGCCACGCGAACGCCTCTCACCCGCCTCTGTCTCCCATCCAGGAAGCTCAAGAACCGTGTGGCGGCGCAGAGCGCTCGCGACCGCAAGAAGGCGCGCATGGGCGAACTGGAGCGGCAGGCCGTCGAGCTGGAGGCCGAGGTGGGACGGGGAGGGCGGGTGCCCGGGGTGGGAAGGGCGGCCGTCCCATCGGGCGCTCCCTCACCGCCTCTCCCTCTCTCTCTCAGAACCAGGAATTGCTGGCCGAGAACCGGCGTCTGCGAGAGCGCGCACACAGCTTGGCGCGCGAGAACCAGGATCTGCGTCTCCGGCTCGGACTGCCCGCGCTGAAGGTGAGGATCGGTAGGTCGAGGGGCCCGCCAGGGCGCCTGTCTCCGCTCGTCTCATCAAGGACCCTTCCCCGCAGGTGGAAACGCAGGAGGAGACAGCAAGCATCGCCCCTGGGGGTGCAGAGACCGGGTCTTCTGAGTCCGCAGCACTTAGACTACGTGTTCCTCCGCAGAAGGGACAGGCCCAGCAGTCTTCTGCCTCCACAGTGGGGGAGAGGAGGAAGAGGATGAAGGTGGCCTCCCTCTGGGCACAGACAGCCTGGCTTCTTCAGATGCTGAGGTGGGTAAAAAAAGCTGCTGCCCTTCCTGATAATGTCCAGCTAGGAGCAAATGTCAGGGGGAATCCTCTGAATCATCTGTCCTAACCGGCAAAATGGTGTGTGTGTGTGTGTGTGTATCTGTTCTCTTACAGTCTGATCTCCTCTTGGGCATTTTGGACAGTCTGGATCCAGACATATTCCTGCACTGCAGCAGCTCCCAGGCAACCTTTGAGAAGCTGCAGCAGGAGGTGTGTGGAGAAGCAGCTGTTCCCTTACCTGCCTCCCCCAGTTCCTCCTTGGGGCCTGCACCACTCAGGCAAGATGCCATTAATGAACTGATCCGCTTTGATCATGAATACACCAAGCCATTCTTCCTGGAGATCATATCGGAAGCGGCCACCCAGACCAGTGCACTTCTGGAGGAAGTGGTTGCTTCTCCTCTCTTGCCAGCCCCCATCTCTGTGAAGGAAGAGCCTGCAGATACTCTTTTGCCTGACCTGGGCCTCTCCCATCTGCTCTCCTCAGACCAGAGGCCTCCCTTGCTGCTGGATGCAGCCAGTGACTCGGGTTATGAAGGCTCCCCCTCCCCCTTCAGTGACCTGTCCTCTGTGGACACAGATTGCAGCTGGGAGGAGGCCTTTGCCAAGGAGCTGTTTCCTCAGCTGATCAGTGTGTGATACCTGCTTAGCTTATGGACAGCCCTTGGATGGACAGGTGTTTTGGAAGCATGCTCCTCTTGAAAGTGTTTCATCAGATTCCTAAGTATTGCTTTTTTTGTATGTCGCCTCTGTCTGGCACCTGCCTCATCAAGGTGTTCCATTGCCCTTCCAAGTCAGCTTTGTTGGAAAGAAGGGATCCTGCTTAGGGAGAAATCACTAATCCCTCAGTAGCTTCTCTTCAATGTGTAAATAAAGGCGGTGGGGTCAGATATTATGTAAATATACACATACTGTTTTTGAAAGTTACTTTTCCTGCAGCGTATTTAAAACTTGCTGTAATTAAAAGGCAGAGCAAGTGATATCTTGTTCCTATCTTTGTTCATTTATTTATTGGTTCGATTTATATGCCACCCTTCTCCAGAGACTCAGGGCGGCTTACAATCCATTAAGCAATAGCCTTCATACTTCTAAAGTGGGAGGGAGATAACAGTGGAAGATAATTCAAAAAGAGGGGGAAATGTATTGGTCCCTTTAAGGTTCTGCACAAACTCTGCCATTCATATTATTTGGCAAACTAGTTCAATTAGCTTGAACTAATTCAGTTCAGCTGTTCAATCCCTAGTGCCGCGTAACAGAATGAGCTCTCAGCTTCTGCTAACCTAGCAGTTCGAAAGCATGTAAAAAATGCAGGTAGAAAAATAGGGACCACCTTTGGTGGGAAGGTAACAGTGTTCCATGCGACTTTGATGTTTAGTCATGCTGGCCACATGACCACGGGAACTTCTACAGTGCTAGCTCTTCGGCTTTGAAACAGAGATGAGCATTGCCCCCTAGAATCGGGAACGACTAGCACATATGTGTGAGGGGAACCTTTACCTTTATATATATATGCATTCTTAGCTATATAAACTATTACTTGAAATAGGGCAATCTAAACTACAGTGCGTGCAAAATTTAGGGAAGGTTATACCTTGGCCAGCCATCACACAAAAGTAGCAGCTGTGTAGAACATACAAAGTTTTCTTCCCATCTTCCTTCTACTAGCTGCTGAGTGATATATAGGGTTCTCTGAATGCTTGAATGTCCTTAATAAGTGGAAAGTGGTTCAATTCTGCACTGATGGAATGCTAGTTACAGAGGTACTACAGAAGCAGGAAGGAAAGCTCTCATTTGAACCATAGGAAGCATCCAGCTAAAGCTTCCACAAGTTGAGCAACAGAAGGCTATGGTGCTAAGTTGTCATTCCAGTGCTAAGGAGGGTCGTGTGGCATTTATCTGCATAGGTGTGGAAAGGGGTTAGCTGAAATCATTTTGGAAGTTCCACTGAGGGTGTCTCTTTACAACTACTCCTTGGCTATAGACTAAAATGCTTGATTATCTCAGAACTTTCTGAAAGTGTCAACCTGGCAGCTCACAAAACCACTTATTTCAATTGATTACAACAAAGTAAAAGGTATTGACAAATCTTTAGTACTTGTTAGCAATGTACATCATTTTACAATTTTTTTTTTAAAAAATGTTTATTGACATACAAATTGTGATTTGGCCCAATGGCAGACAGACCACAATGCAGTGTTGCTGGTGTCTATATTAATTATCCAACAAAAAAACGCTCCCAGAATTCCCATCTCTCAAGCAATTCTTGTTCCACCAATGGGTGTCCATCTAGCCCTCAAAAAAATTAACACTTTTTGATACACTCAAAAATATTTTTTTAATTCCTCGAGTGAAGGAGAGGGTAATTTCAAGGCCAATCCAACACTTGGGGATGTTACTTTATGTACAGTTGAAGAAACAGACATCCTTTTTTTCTTTCTTATACCAGAGCAAAATCTAACCAACATTAACCTGAAACAGCTCTGATAAAAGTCAGATTTGGGTTTTTCAGGATGTAGGAAAAGCCAATTCCCACCCTGTGGTTGCTTGGCACTTGCTATGCTCTCCCTGGCAGAGCTGGTTTCTGATCTCTGCGCACAGAAGGGCTGTCTGGCTCCTTCCCTAATTTAAGATTACAAGCTTTTAGAGTGACACGGGCTTGCTACCCAAACAGAAGAGAGGCACAAAGGCTTTTGCTAAATGAAAAGGTTACTTAAAAGCAGAGGCAACTTCACAAAGTACCAATATAAAGAATTGAGTTGTAAACATCAGAATAGATTTGCTGAGATCTGCACAATGTTAAGTTTAAACAAGATTATTAGCTAAGAAATTTAATACATTTTGGAACCAAGAAAGTATCTGCAGAAAATTGAAAGTGGAACTCAAAATGCACAAGCTACTTTCAATTGTCTTCCTTCACAGGGAAAAAAAATCAACTGAAGTTGCCTTTCCTGGCTTTCTCGTAGGCAGTGTGCAAAGCGAGCTTTTCCTAGGAAAATTATTTCCTATACATAAACATTCCTGCAATAATTTTCATTTACAGTGGCGCTGCAAGAATTTCAGAGCACTAGGCTGCCAATTGGCTCCTTGAACACAAGAAGCTAAAAAGTGCATAATATGACAGCTTAGACAGTCTAATGTTTAAGTGGCACATTATCTACCAATAGCTGTGCTCAGCTAGGTTGCCATAACCATGATCTATTTCCCTCAATGCTACTAGTGCCCACTGAGGTTCTCAAGAGAGGAACCACAGGACACAGAGGGCTTTTGCCAGCGTGAATCACTCCTGGCTCAATGGTTCACATGTTCTGTTCATACAACAGAGTCTGCAAGTCAATGCCACCAACTGATCTTGAGTTGGGGAAGATGAATCTATATCCCCATGCCTTAACAGGCATTTCTTGTCAATAGCTAGAACAAAGGAACTTCAGATTTGCCTACTCAGCTGAAAGGCTGTAGCAGAAATGAATGCTGTATTTGTCACAAGCAATCAAATTTCTTAATCAAAAAGATCCAAACTCTAGACTGGTGCTCCAAGAAAACAAGGCTTCAGGCTTAATGGGCATAAAGGATGGGACATAAAGTTTAGCATCTCACTGTGTAAAAAGATGACAAGGTGCACTCGAAGAACCAGCCAGCTTATTTTCAGGAGCCCCAAGTGCCTTCTCTGCATCCTAGTTTTATAACTAAGCCCCTGGATTCCTAACGAATGGCATCTTTCAATCTCTGCTTGTCCAGAAAATAAAGGTAAAGCAACTTGCTTCGTTCCCTCTTCTACAGCTCCATCTCTTCTTCCGCAGGCGCATCTGATCCAACTGCCCCAAAGTGGACCAAGGGCATTTCTGCTTGCTGAGACTGCGTCAGGAATTTGTCTGTCTGTGAGGGAAAGGCAGCTTCCAGGGCTGCTAGCTTTCCAAGGCGTCTTTCTGTGACCAATGGCTTGTAGCTCTTAATAAAAGCCGGACCTCCTTTTTCAGGGAGAAATTCAGGAAGAGGCTTCCAAAGCACCAGCTCCATTGACGGACGGCTCCTGAGAGAGAGAAAGCACCAGGGTCAAAATCAATCTCTGGGGAGCAACCCTTGCCCAGGCTGCTCAGGGTCTCTCCTCTGGGGCAGGGGTGCTACCACGCCCAAGGGGGCAGTTGGTAAGATGTCTGGGATTCAATTCCCCCCTTCCCTGCTGGAGCCACTACTAGACGTACATGGACTCAATTATTTTCTTGGTCAAGGTTCCTTCGTAGTCTTGCTTCAGTCCGGTTTGTAGCGTGTGGGACAGGACCAGAGTGGGCAGGTGGCCCTCGGGCCGGTCTGCAGGTTCCTCCTCCTCTTCTTCCTCCTCCTCCTCCTCGGTGATCCTGGCGGGAAAAGGAGGAAGCCCCGTGAGAGGGGCGCGGGTGGAGGGCGGCCTCTGTCGCGGGCGGGCGGGCGGGCGGGCGGCTCACCTGTCCTCGATCTCCTGCAGCCTCCGACGGGCAGCCTCGCACTGCTGCTCCGGCCCGACCTGTTCCATTTCCTCGCAGGGCGCTTCTGGCGGGCTGGGGGTCGCCCCCGAGCAGCACGGCCACCCCGCCGCCGCCTTTTTGCCTGGGGGGCACCTGGGGAGGAAACAGCGAAGAGGCTGGCACCCAGCGCCGCGGCGGACACCCCGCCTGTCTGCCTGCCTGCCTGCCTGGGGCCAGGCCCCGCTCACCCCTCCGGCTCTTCCTCCAACCGGTGCTTCCTCCAGACGCGCGGCGGGGCGCAGGCCGGGCTCACCGTCGAGGCCCGCGCGCCGAACGGAGGTCTGGCCGGCCCCGAGGAGGCGAGGCGGCGGCCGCGGAGCCGCGGAGACAGCGGCGGGAAGGCGCTGGGCAGCGGTCCGGAGGCCATGGCGTTGCCGGCCACTCTGTTCTGGGCTTGAGAAGGGTGCCGCCGTCAGGCCACCGGGCGGGCTCGGGCACGTGATTCAGACGCGCCGCAGACGCCCGCAGGTGACGGACGCGCGCGCGTGGCTTGCCGGGAGTCGTAGGCGCTGCGCGTGCCGGGGGGTGGGGGAAGGACAAGGAGGGGGCGGGGCCAGTATAAAATGCGCTGTTTCCCCCGGTTGGCTGTATGTAGCCCAGGAGGCTCGGAGGGCGAGCATGGAAAGGCAGCCGCTGGTCAGCAAGGCTGGAGTCCCCCGGAGTCCCCGGCGCCAGGTGAGGCAGAGGGAAGACCCTCGCTGCTGTTCGGCGGGACGGCTCTTAGTTGCTTTCCAAGCGGCCCGAGGAGCTCCGTCGCTGGGAGAGCCTCCCTCTCCTTTGGCTGCGGGTCGCCGGGAGCTTCCAGCCCCGTTCCCCGGCCGGCATCGGAGCCGTCCTGCGGCCGCAGCACTGTGGTTTCGGGCGACCCGCAGCCGACTTTTAAGTAGGGCGGTGGGGTGGACTCGGTCAGAGTTGCCCGCTCCGTCCCTTTATTTGACTTTTATGACTTTGTAAGTTACTCAAGGCAGTGAACATACCTAATACTCCTTGCTCCTCTTTTCCCCACCACAACAACCCTGTGAGGTGGGCTGGGGCCGAGAGAGAGAGAGAGAGAGAGAGAGAGAGAGAGAGAGAGTGAGAGTGTCAACATCACCCCGCCTTCTTTCATGGCTAAGATAAGATGGGTCTCTAGCACTTTCATCACTGCTGCGCACCAACAGCCTAAGCGCTGAACTTCTCTTTGAGATCTAGATACATGCCATCCCATTTTGTACCAGCGTTAGTCCAGCGTAACCATGTGCTGCGCGAAAAAATGCTTCCCTTTATCCAGGGATCTCTTTTGGTCTTGTTCTCCTGGGTGACACCCCCCCACCCTCCACCCCTGGCTCTCCAGTCTGAAGGAGGGAAAGAGTATGCCATTTTTCCATCCTGGACATATTTCTTCCTCCCTCCCTCCCTCCAATAGGCACATCTCTGACTTGTCTTGTAAGGAAAATGCCCTCCCCCGCCCCATTTTTTTTATAAGGAACTGTTACAGCCCTGGATGGTGTTTCTTTTCTTTCTCTCTCAATCATGCATTTCTTCAGCTGCTTTTCCCAGCCTCCTGCCAGAGAAAAGGGACGTGCCTCCAGGTGGACAGGAATAGTACTTACTGTCTTTGGGACAGAGTAAGTATTGCCTCTGCATTAAGGAAAGCCAGATGCTGGAAGGAAGATCGAGTGACTTGACAATCCATCTGCATTATTACAAGCAGATGTAATGGGATTGTTGTCTGCTTTTGGGAAGATGGTTGCTTGAAATGCTGGGGGGGGGGCAGAGTAAGGGTGCATAGAAGGCTTGCATCTGATATCTATGCACCATAGAAGGGTACATAGATATCAGGGCAAGGATGAAGTAGGCCTCACCTTCAGTTTTGGCTTCTGCAAATTCTCTATGGGGTTCCTTCTTTATCACTTTCCATGGATTAATCAGGTGGAAAAGATGTCAAAATGAGTTTCTCTGTGTTTCTTGGGAACAGCTGAAGCTTTGGGATTTTCTAAGGGGGAATACTTCTAACTGCCACCTTCTCACCTTTTATCCTTTGAAAAATACCCTAGCTGGCAGTAAAAGGGAGGTTGCCTCCATCTCCTGCTCTGCCTGCCATCCAAGAACTCCCCCCCTCCAGTAGCCAAAGGAGTTTCAAACATGTATGAAAAGGCAAGAGATTTGGGTGTCCAACTTTTAGTCTAGACTAATCCAGGAGGAGAGCTAGTATGGCAAGGAGTGTGAAGGTTGCTGCTGAGTAGGAAAAAACCTACCACCAAGAGTGAGAGAAGAAATAACAGCATGATCTTCTTACACTGATTAGTTGTTCTATTTGCTTGTTTCTGTTTTGACTTAATATTTGTTTAACATTTAATAATGTATTTTTAAAAATTACTTTCTACCTTATAGTTCAGACCCTTGGCTGTTACTGATGGTCCACCCACAAGCTGTGATTTCCTTCTCCTGAAGCTTCTTCCTTGGCTGGGGAAAACAATAGCTCAGATTTTTTAAAAAGGCTTATCCTCCCCCATCCCATGCACCCACCCACAGCTCCCAACAGGTCTGGCAATCTTATGATCTGCCAAACCCAAACATATTTTGCTTGAGCCAGAATGGGTCACTCAGGGTTGCCAGTTTCCAGTAGTCCAGCCCTTCTTGACCATGGCGTTTGGGACTTCCTCTTTCTACAGCTCCCAACCTGGACCCTCCTTGGTACTGTGTGTGCAGCTGGCATTGGAGGGACCTTTCAGTATGGAT
The DNA here is from genome assembly GCA_030761175.1 of Masticophis lateralis. Lineage (NCBI taxonomy): Eukaryota > Metazoa > Chordata > Lepidosauria > Squamata > Colubridae > Masticophis > Masticophis lateralis. The sequence continues at coordinate 17,121,863 of JAUDYJ010000014.1, read as the reverse complement.
ACAATGTTTCTCTCATCAATGCCCCCACTCAGGTAAGACCTCCAAAGCATCTTGAAGGGCTATTTGTGGCTGCTCTGCTGTAGATTCTTCTCTTCACACTTACTCAACCCAGAGGAAGCAGGGTGGAAGGGTGCATGAACCAGCATCGACTTTCCATTGTCCATGATTTATTTGAAAAAGGCTCCATGTCCAGCTGGGCTGAAAATGCCCAAGGTCCATTGCCTGATGATGGAAATGGCAGGAGGTATGGAATGGCTGCCAGGACCCACATGAGTGAAGTTCTGCCTGGATGCAAGAGACATGTGACCCTGGAAGTCTTAGGTGCAAATATTTGCCACATTGTCAGGAATACTGTGTGGGCATCATTAGCAGGGCAACTGAACCCCCTTCTACTATGGTCCCTCATTCTGGTTCATCTAGCCATTTTGAGGGAGAAATGCCAAGCTGTGGGATGCCATCCTTTCCTGGAGTAACACCTACTCCCCCAGCCCCAGCTCTACTTGACAAGCCTCTCTGGAGTAAAGATCAGAGCAACAAACGGGTCTAGTGACAAGGCAGCTGACTCTTCCTGTCTCAGCTGATTCCTGCACTAATTAAACTATGCAAGATTGATTTAATGCAGTGTTTCATGCTTCCTAAAACAATTAAAAACCAAAGTAACCATGGAGGGACAACAGCATGTGCTAAACATGTGTATGCATAGTTCGCACTGCAATGGGAGACTGACAGGCTGAGCTGCAGTTCAAGAGATCAATCATAATACAGCTGGATGGGACCTTGGAAGTCTTCTCGTTCAACCCTCTGCTTAAACAGGAGACTCTATATCATTTCAGACAGGTGGCTAATAAACAGACAATTCCCAAAACAGCACTGAAATCCAGAGGCTGCCTCAGGGCTCATTCTGTGAGACGCATCTAGCAGACTGTTCCCTGAATGTGTTTGCAGCCATCTCTACCTTTTCTCGACCTCAACCATTAAGGAATTTGGGGACTCCACCTCACAGAATTCCCCAGCCAGCAAGTGGGGCATGTCAGAAATTCGGTCTCTAAGATGGGGAAGGAAGCAAAGATGAGGATTCCTAGCAACTCATTTGGCCTCTTTCTGCCAAGAGTTGTGCTGCTCTGCTTCTGATTGAGGGTGTGTGTGTGTGTGTGTGTGTCCAAGGCAGCCTGTGTAAAACCCTTAGCTGAGGAGAGTGAAACGCTTGCCCCATACTGGCGATGGGAAGTAGGCAGCACCACAATTACCATCGCCCACATTATTCTCCTTTTGGGTTTTCAGCACATCCACAAATTCCTCAATGATACCTGGCAGAGCCGTTACCAAACCAAGCTGAGTTCCAGCATGCTGACTCTTCTCTGGTCCACCATTGCTTCTATTTTTTCCCTAGGAGGGTTCTTTGGGGCTCACCTTGGGGGCACCTTGGCTGGTTGGCTAGGCAGGTGAGTGTAATCATTCCTAGAGGCATGCTTCCTTTACTCTTCAGCAATTCCTCCTCCTCCAAAGAGTTGAAGGAAGTGGACGGGCCCGTCTGTCCTTTGTCTTTGCCAGAGAGCAATCGCCTGGCCTGAGTTGACATTCCCTGGGAACTGCCCTGTTCTGGCAGGGAAGAGACACTGCAGAGAATGGTTCCGTGCTGTGGTTGGAGGGGAGGGGAGCCTGAGCAAATGGCAGCCATGCACCAGCCCCTGCAGACAGGAAACCTTCTCTCTTTGGAAACCCAGAGTCACCACCCACCTTTTCTGCTGGCCAACCTTCTTGCAGCCATCTGGGGGTTTCCTCCATTCCATTCTTCAGTGGCTCTTCTGACTCCCTTCTCCTTTGGCAGGAAAGGAGCTCTGCTGATGAATAACCTCCTTGCCCTCTTTGCTGCTACCCTGATGGGGGCCAGCTTCCCAACGGGGCTCTTTGAATTGCTGATCATTGGGAGGTTTCTGATTGGAATGAATACAGGTAAAGCATTTGGATTTTGTCTCTGGATCCATCCCTAGTTAATGAATTGGGTGCTTCCTGGGAGAAACCAACCTGCACCAGGTGTGCAGTTCATTGAGGACAGTGGTGCTTTCCTTCTATTAGCAGCAGCCCCTGTGCTACAAATCTTTTCGGAAATGGAGAAACCCTGCTCCTTAGACCCTCTTCCGTTTTCAGGCATTGGGCTGTGTGTGCAGCCTCTCTATATAGGTGAAGCTGCTCCCAGACACCTTCGAGGGGCCATGGTGATGGGCAGTGCCATCTTCCTGACAGGAGGTATTTTGACTGGGCAAGTGATGGGTTTAAGGTGAGTGTTGAATTCTGGGTCACTGAGGCCCCAGCGTAGGGGGCAGTTGGCTGCCTAAGGGCCTGAAGAGCTGCCTGTGTGCTGCTCCCCACAGGGAGCTGCTGGGTGGAGAGGAATGCTGGCCCTTCCTGCTCTCGAGCTGTGGCCTGCCTGCCATAATCCAACTCCTGAGCCTTCCCTGGTTTCCAGAGAGTCCCCGTTTCACATTATTAGACCGAGGGGACGAAGCCAAGGGCGTCAAAGGTACAGTGGGCCCGCAGCCTTTGGCAGCCGTGCCTCCCAAGCCTCCAAGTGGGAACTTGGCACATTTTTTCAGGCCACGGAGCAGCTCCAAACCAGCAGCTCCTTCTACCCATCGGGGTTTTAGCCAGAAAGAAATGCTCCTGAATCTCGCCCTTGTCCACAGGACAAACTAGAGGTGGGAGAGTTCTGGGTAAATCAATCCCTATCCATCTCAGTAGAATCACAGCTAGGGAGGCGCTGCGGAAGGTGAATCTGCTGGACCTGCCAAGTGGCATCAGGTGGGCCTGACCCCCACTCCCCCAAGAGGCTGAACCCTGTTTTCCTCCCAGCACTAAAGCGCTTCCACGGTCCTCTGCGCTACCACAAGGAGCTGGAGGACATCCAGAGAGAGAACTTTGCCCTTGGAGGGGAGAAGGCAAAGAAGCCCTGGGAGCTCTTTGCCGACCGTAGCATCCGCTGGCAGCTGATTGCAGTCATCTGTCTGACCATGGGCCAGCAGCTCAGTGGGATCAATGCAGTAAGTGCCAGGGCACCCTTTGGCAGGAGCCTCGGTCCAGCTCCTGCCACAGGCAGATTCCCTGACAGCTTGGAACAAGAGCAGGGTGGTAATTGTCCACATTCCCGTTGAGTGCTCAGCTCTTCCATACAAACTGCTGCTCTCCAAGCAACTCTGGCCGAGATAACTCGGGGCACATAGCAGGTGTGGGAGTCGGATCTCCTCCTGAGCATTGGCAGCAAAGTTCAAAGGCAAAGCTTAGGCCGTGCAATTTAGTCACAATGTGGTCTTTGTCGAGCTGCAAACCAAAGCTGGTTCTATGAACTCAGACAGAGCTGTTCCGTGCTGGTTGCCCTGTTGGCAAGCAAAACGGGTATTGTCTTGCAGCATCTTCCCTTCCTCATTGAGCTTTTTGTACTTTCAGATTTACTTTTATGCCAGTTACATCTTTGCAGAGACAGGGATTCCCCCTGAGAAGATCCCCTATGTAACTTTAGGTACAGGGATGTGTGAATGCCTCACTGCCCTCACCTGTGTAAGTAGTAGAATTCAGGCTTTCCGTGTGGCCACAAAGGGGTTCTTTTCTCACTGAGTGAGCAAGTGGCTTTATTCTCCTCCTCCTCCTCCTGCAGGGTTTGCTAGTTGAATCCTTGGGGAGGAGAGCTTTGATCCTGGGAGGCTATTGCCTTATGATGCTTTGGTGCATCATCCTGACCATCTCCCTGACCTTTCAGGTAATTGGGGAACCTCCCCATTTCCAGCTAAGGGGGTGAGCGTGCCCATTGCTCACTGCACCCACCTACAAGAGGTTTGCAGCAGTGGCTGTAAATGCTGAGCATCACCTACTACCGGCATAGCACTAGCAATGCCACCAACCCCTTGGCTCACAGACTTTTCCCACTAGTTAGGAAATACGTAACCTGCTGTCCTATGCTTTTTCCTCAGGTGTATGCATGGGCACCATATCTGAGTATGGCTTGCATATTTGCCTTCATCTTGAGCTTTGGCCTTGGACCAGGTATCCCTTTTATGATTACGGTGAAATTCACACATGCAAGCCTGCAGGGCCTGACAGTAGACTGTAGAGGCTGAGGAGGCCTGCCTTAAGGAAGCCATGTTAGCAAAGGGATTGGGGGGAGACCAAATCAGGAGCTCATGTTGCTTGGTGTTTTTTCAGCCTGGGTAACACATCTGTCCTTTATAATCTTAGAATCACCAACCTGGAGGTACTGCATGCATTTATGCTGGTCTGACTATAATAAATATTTGCTTTTGCATGCTTGCCTAAAACATTGAGGTGGGTAGGAAATGACCTTCCAAGATGTTTGCTGGCCAGATGGATTTACACAAGGTGTCTTCACACACCTCTATTCAAAACTTTCTGATGAGCCCAAGATGGCAGCTACTGAAGATTTTTGCTCTGCTCTAGAATAAAAAATGTGCTTCATCCATCTTTCTGCATAGACCTGAAGTAAACGTCCTCCAACAAGCAAACCCATAATCTGTTAGCTTTCTGCTTTCACCATGCCTGCCATGTTGAACTGGCCTATGTCCTCTGCACCGTGCCTCTTACATAATTCACCATGTCCACTGTCTAACAAGGGCCCCTTCCTTCAGGTGGTGTGACAAACATTTTGACGACCGAATTGTTCATGCAGTCCTCACGCCCTGCCGCTTACACCATTGCAGGATCAGTGAGCTGGCTGAGTTTCTTCGCTGTTGGCATGCTCTTTCCCTTTATTGTGGTAGGTTGGTCCTTTCATGAGACTCTGGTTCCAGCCTTGTGCTTTGTGGTTGACTTCATCCCCAGCTGAAGCTTCCCAGGGGTGTGTGGGGTTGACATGATCAAAACACTTCCTCTGCATACCTTCAGAGGAAACGACACCAGGGCAGGGGGTTGGACTAGAAGCCCTCCAAGGTTCCTTCCAGCCTTATTATTCTACGACTCTATACTTGGTGGAGATGATTTTAGATATTTGATTATCAAAAGGTGGTCCAAGTTTAAACAATATTCAGCCTATGATCATTTGCTTTGCAAAGTCAGGCATAAAGTGAATTGAAGCTCGAAACCCGAGAAAAAGGATCTGCTTTGGCCCTTATCTCTTTCAAGGGAAGTGTCGGACCTGCCACCACTTAAACCTCTAAATAGAACTGATCCTTGACTCCATTTGTTGGGAAAGGTATATAGGTTATTAAAGTTCAAGTGTATTGCAGTAGTGCAAAGCCAGAACTGAAAATCTTGTGCCAAAATCTCATTTTTTTCTCCTTCAACTGTCTCTCATTGCTCACCCCAGTGCAACCAATCTGGTTCAAGCAAGATGTTTTCCTAAAGGTCAGTCCAAGCATAGTTTGTAGGCGGACCCCTTCTTCCAGCTGGGTGACTGAGGTGGTACTTACTTTCGTTTCCCCAAGCATTCCCCCTCCCCAGAGTTCATGGCAGTCTGTCACTGCATAGCAACAAAGCACAAGGAAGCATATTAAGATGGCAGCTGACAGGAGGCCTGAAAAAGGCTATTGTGCCATCTGTGGACTTCTGTGACCAGAAAGGTTTTGGTCTGGGAGAGCCAGGTCTCCCTTCTGCTGTTAGAAGCCGCTCTTAATTTCAGTATAGAAGTTTGACAAGAAGGTTAATGAAAACATATTTGTGAACTACTACTGCAGAAATGGGAATGAATACTGCCTGATGTGTCTTCAGTGACACTCCCTTTCCCCCATTGTAATGCCTCTGTACAGCTTGAGGTGATGCCTTGGACCAGGACAGGAGGCTTGGCTGGCTGTAGCCAAAGACTACAGTTAACAGTAGTTCAGCTTGCCCAGAGGGGATGGGTAAAATGGAGTCATTGCAGGTTTTTGTGGTCATTCACATTTTACTTTTTTGCTTTTTTCAGAAAGGCCTGAAGCAGTACTGCTTCATTGTGTTTTTGCTAGAATGCAGCGCAGTGGCCACTTTCATTTTCTGTGTTATTCCCGAGACAAAGAACAAAACCTTTCTAGAAATTAAGAGAGAATTTCACAAGCTCAACTTGCCAAAGAGCCGGATGAAGAATCACACGAGAGACAGCAGCTTTGCCTAGAGGTCTAAGAACTGGTTTGGAGTTGGGCAATCAAGACGCCATCCCAAGAGACTCTCCCGCGGCAGGATCCAGAGGAGTTGCACCTCTCTGAGTGTGCCAGATACCCAGCCAGACCCTGGCAAAAGGCAGGGGAGTCCGTGCATTGAGGATATCCACCCCCCCGCCCCCCTTCTAGAGAGTAGGGCCTGTACAATAAAGGGCTGCTTTTCATCTGGCTCCTGTCTTCTCATTTAGAACATAGCTGAGCCGTGCCAGTCAAGGGGATAAATGCAGGAAGAGCTGCTGGGAGTAAAGTTGGCAGGGCCAACATGGCAATTGGCCTCCAAAACACCACTCACCGATCAGGTTTGTTGCATACAGTAGGGACATGCTAGAAACAGCAACAGTTGGAGAGAATCAAGAGGGAGAGGCTCACATCGGAGAATACATGTTAGGGTAATAGCACTCCATATAAAATATAATATGGGAAACTTTTGGGTAGTTCTCTGGGCAGAATAAAAACTCACAGGATTTTAATTAGGAAATCATGAAGGAAATAGAGGCTTATAAAAATATGCACAACTTGGAAAAATTAACAGTTGTGAGCCCCAGTATCAGTAGAAGGGGATCCCGCAACTTGTTTGTAGTCCTTGAGCGAAGACACTCAAATGGCATTGAGGGCACATGCGATGAAAATCTTTCCTGAACAGTTTTGGGCAGGACACCACATTCCCTTTTAGTCCTAGCAACCTTTGTGAATCCACCCCCGCACGCTCTGGACTCCCGGCTGCAGGGAGTAAGGGTGGGGCAAATGGCCCCCCCTTTCCTGCACTAATGCCTACCATCCTGCAGGGCAGTAAAAAGTGGTTGGCCCACTTCTGCCAAGGGAGACGCAAGAAGTAGGCACCATCTTGGCCAAGCACCTTTCATATACACAAACCGAAATGGATCCCCAGAGCACCTTTATTTTGATTTGTGGGCTCCCTCACAGGCAGCTTCTCTTTCAGACCCACAAGCAGAGAACAAGGTTGCTACCAGGCCTCCCCTTCCCTCAGTCCCCTTCCTTGGTGGCTCCATGTCAAGGAAGCGACAAGCCAAATTGCATCACAGGTTGCCCTAAACAGGGTGAGGGGTCAAGAAGGGGCTTTCTTTTCCTTCACCTTCTCCTCTAGGTTTGCAAAGTATTTCATTTTGCCCAAGAGTCTTCTGGCCTTGTGAAGGTCATCTGGAATTACAAGACCAGAACGAGCCTTAACACTGATTCCGAACTCCCCAGGGGCCCGTACTAGGCTGGGAAGTTAGGGGAAAACTCTGGAAAGGAAGTCAGAAAAAATGGTTGTTGCTAAGGAACCCGCATGGCTGTGTGAAGGGACAAGAGTGGGATGCAGCTGGCCGACCGGCCTGCAGTCAGACCACCAACGCTCCAGCGGCCCACCTGGCCTCCTACCTTGCTCAAAGGCCCTGCTCACCTCCTGCACAAGAGCCTCTTGCTTTGCTGGAAGAGAGAAGAGGAGGAGGAGGAAACCACGCAGCCTTCGGGCCCCCTCGCAGGGGAGCTCAGAGAAGCCTCCCCTCCCGCCGCCCGAGGCAGCAGAGGCTCCCACGCACCTGCCAGAAGGCGCTCCAGCTCAGCCAGGCTCGCTTCGGAGTCCGAGGCCGTCACCTGCTCGTTCAGCTCCAAGACTTCGGCGAGGAAGCCGGGCTCGGCCTCCACATCGCTGCCCGCCGCCAACTCGACTCCGCGCAGCTCCAGCTGGGAGGGAGCAGAGGGCGCGGTTCAAGATGGACGCCGCCGCCCCCAATCCCGCCGCCCTGTCCAGTCCCGCCACCTTACCAGGTAGAGGCCGCGGCTGAGCGGGCTGCGGAGGGTGCCGTAAGCCAGGTTGATCAGGGCGGCGTGCTGCTCCGAGAAGCCGCGCTCGGCCTGCAAGGCACGGAGGGGGTCACGGCGCCCGCCCCGTCACGGGGTCCTCCAGCCCAGCCCCAGCGCTTCGCTCCCCCTACCGGCTCCCACCTGCGGTCGACGGCTGAAGCGGTCCGGGTGCAGCGAGCGCTGCAGGGCCAGGAAGCGCTGCCGGAGCCGAGCAAGGTCCAGGGAGAAACCGCGCGGGCTGTGGGGAGGAGGGAGCGTCAACGGGCGCCTCCTCGCCCCCCACCCCAGCCCAGCCTCCCAGGCCGCGGGCGCCCCTCACCAGCCCAGCACCCCGAAGAGGTCCGAGCGGGGCTCCGGCGGCTGCAAAGCGCGGCACGAGGGGCAGAAGCCAGGGCCCCTTGCCACCGACCCCAGCGGGGCCCCGCAGCTCCAGCAGCAGCTCCCGGCCGCCTGGGATCGGGCCCGCCGCAGGGCCCTCGCGCCCAACGCCCGCCGCCACATCCGCTCCGGCTCCTGGCAGGCGGGCGCCCCGCCTCTTTTCCGCGCAGGCGCACGGCGGGGAAGAGGCGCGGAAGGTGTCCCGGCGCCGTGGCCCCATGTCCCGCCGGGAGCCGCCGTCGCCGCCACGGGCGGGCGGGACGCAGCCGAGCCAGCCGCCGTCAGGCTCTTCCAACAGCTCCTCCTCGGGCACGCTCAGCTCCCTGGAGACCCTCCCGGCGCACGACCTGCCCGCCATCCCCGAAGACCAGGAGGAGGCGGCGGAGGCGGAGGCGGAGGCGGGGCAGCCCTGGGGACACCTCTCCGCCCTGGCCGGGGGCTTCCTGGACTGCGGTGCGTAGGCGGCCCGGGGGCTTCGGCGCGGCCGCGGCGGAGCGGGAGGCTCGAGACGGACGGCTGGGCTTGGGAGAGCCGCCTCCTGTCCCTCTCCTGCCCTGGCTGACCGGAGCCGCTCTTCTTCCCGCCCAGCCTGCCTGAAGAACGAATACTGGTTTGGCCGCGATCCCGGCTGCGACTACAGCTTTTCCAGGCTGGATCTGCCCAGGGGCGAAACCTACCGGCAGTACAGCAAGAGGCACTTCCGCATCTTCAGAGTAAGCCTAAGCCCTAAGGGGGGGCGGAGGCTGGAGGGCTGGGTCCGCTGCCGCCCTCCGCTTGATGGGAGCTGACCCAAGTTTGCTCTTCTGCTAAGGAACCAGGACCTCGGGGCTGCTTTGTGACTTACCTGGAAGACCAAAGCGCAAACGGGACCTTTGTCAATGACCGCGTGGTGGGCAAGGGCAGGAGGATTCCTCTGTCTCATGTGGCCAAAATTGCCCTTTCTCTGCCTCACAACAAAGGTAGGCAGAGCTTGCTTGGCATGCCCAAAAGCAGGAGGCAGGGAAAACCTACTTTTGTGACAGGCACACAGCACCCCTTTCAACATTTGTTCTCTGGGGCAGCCGAGCCAGAGCAAACTCAGAAGCGGTCCTTCAATCACCTGGCACGCCTCATATGCCCAGGGCTGCATACTCACCCCACTTTGCCCCAAAGCGATGCTACCTAAATCCATGCCATGGGCACCCCAGACTAGAACCCTGCAGAGAGTGTACCAAGCGCAACCCTACCCTACCCTCCGAAGTAATTGAGGCAGGGCCTTTACAAGACCACCCACTTCCCCCCAGGCAGCAGGGCTTTACAAACTCTGCTCTGCTCCTAACACCCACTCAAACTACCCCTTGCCAACTACACTTCCAAATGCCTGTCTAGGAGAGCAGGAGGAAGTTCTGACAAGATACTCAAGGCTTCACATAGTATTTGTGATCCCCCACTAGCTTTAAGAAAAAGGGATGAGGGTATGAAGTAGACCTATGGTTCGATATCTGGGAGCAAAAGCTCCTACCAGATGGCCACAATTTGCCTTGAATATTTCTGCATTTGATGGTTTGGATGGGCCCTTTAGTCGTTGTCCACATTCAGCCACATTTTCAGTGTGACACGGCAGCGGTTGGATTGTTGTGCAAAGGGCATTGTGCCATTTGTAACAGGAGTGCCCTCTCTGCTGCCTTCCCAGTGTTTGTGTTCTCTGACTTGGAGATTGGACATCAGCTGGAATACCCCAAGGACATGCAGAAAAAATACATCATCTCAAAGACGCTGGGCAGGTTGGTCGGAGAGATCCATTGCTTGGGGGCCAGGTTGGTTTCAGCATGGGTCTCCCTCAGATGCATCGGCTTCAGCTGCTCTTACACTGTCTGGGCAGAATAGATCACACCAGAGACCAAACTAAAGCTGCCCATAGCTGTCCTTTCTGGAGCTGCCCCCTGGTCTCTGTGGGTCTGCCCTTGAGTCTCCCCTGGGCCGGTGGGGGGTGGGGGGAGAGGACAGTAAGAACAAGACTGCTTAGGCATCTAGGTCTCCCGCACATCAACATTTCCTTCCTTCTATTTCTGTTAGTGGGGCCTGTGGAGAGGTGAAGTTGGCCTTTGAAAGGGACACCCATAGGAAAGTTGCCATAAAAATCGTAAGGAAATCAAAGTTTATGACTGACGTTTTGCCAGAAATGGTAAGTCTTTCCATTTTGTTTGTACCCTGGAGTATTGCTTCCCTGATTTTAACATATTGGCTGCTCCCTGACTGTTGATGCAAAATGTTTGTGCATTATCTGGCTGAGTGTTTGTGGATTTTGTGTAGCCTTTATTCTGTGTGTGTTTTTCACTAGAGGCTGATGCAGGAAGAAAATGTTGATGGTCTATTATCTCACACAAACCCCTTACCTTGATCCTTGAGCAGGGATGTCAAACTCATGTCATCATGGTGGCATCATGTGATGTATCGGGACTTTCCCCCCTTCATTAAACTGGGCATGGGCGTGGCCAACGTGTGACACATCCGGCCCGCAGGCCAGAAGTTTGACAGTCCTGACCTTGAGGGAACCCCTTTGTAAGACTGAGGGACTTAAAATTTCATCCAAGTGCATAATTTTTCAACAAAGCTCTTAAACTGTCCCACTGCCAACCCCCCAGCAATTCAGTGGAAGGGTACAGCCTTGTAGAAAATGGGTGGTAACAGATTCGCTGCACAAATAAGCTTCATTTACCAGCCTCTGTTCCCACTTTTTAAGGTGAAGATCTTTTCTCCAAAAGCTGCTTTGTCTGTCTCCCTTTTAAACTTAGTTTACAGTTCAGCACAGACATTTTTATTTATTTTTCCTCTGGTTTTTGCTTCATTACAGCAGCCACTCTTATCACTATCTTGGGCCCTGTTTTGTTTTGAAAATTGCCTCCATTTAAAAGGATGAGTTCAAGCTGCAGGGGTGCTTTATGTTTTGATGCTCTTATTGTTTAACAGCAGGACAAGCCCTTTAATATTGAGACAGAAGTGGGAATCTTGAAGAGAATCAACCATGTGAGTGACACTTCAAAGCCAATAGCATATTCTTTGCTGGTTTTGCTCCTCTTCTCTTTTGATTGGAATTACTGGTTAAGATTTCTGGAGAAATTTATCTGTTTTAAAAAGACTTTGATTTTTTTTAAAGCATACTTAGTCAGGTGATATGTATCTGTATGAATGGATTCCTTCTTTTTAAAAGCAAAACAAAATTGCTGTTTTAAATGTGTTTTGCAAGAGTCACTTCTGAATATTGTCTTTCTTTTTCTCTGCAGCCCTGCCTAATCAAGATAATAGATTTCTTTGAAGGAAAAGACTTTTACATTGTGTTGGAATTGTAAGTTGTAGTTCTGGGTTTCTGTCTGTGATTCATTGCAATTCAGATGAGAATCTGGGATTCCCAGAAACCAGCAATATTTAGAAAATGAGCTGGTAAAGTATCTCACAGCCCAATTAACTGTATGAGTAGAGCCCATCCCCTTCTTTGTCCAAGTGCTGCTTGAAGGCTTATCTTGGTATCTGATTTTGCAGGTCCAGGTGAGGTGTCTGATGAATGATCCCTTGATCGCAAATGCTTGCGGCTCAAATAACTTTGAGGTTCAGCAAGCCAGGAAATTGATAGGTTATCTGGGGTCACCTGCAAATAACCCCACTTCTAATTTCAATCTGAAGACTACTTTTCCTGATTAGCTCTGGGTCTCTGTCCATTACCTTAACATGTGCTTCCCAGGAAAAAAACAAAGCCCTTCACCTTCCCTCTAATCTTTTCAGGATGGAAGGTGGGGAACTGTTTGATAAGGTTCAGCGACCAGCACGGCTGAGTGAAAGAACTTGCAAACTTTATTTTTACCAGATGTTGTTGGCTGTGCAGGTAATTGTGACAACATGAACTGGGAGTTTGGTTGGCTCAGCTACAGTATTTTCTATGGCATCTTTGCTGTTAGAGGTGGGTTTATGCTTTGCATTGCATCAAGAAGGAATGGGGAGCTCTCAGAGGGGCATTTTATGGCTTTAAACTCAAACAGAAGTTAAGTAGAGCTCTGAATAGCAGTGAATGGTGATCAGACCACCAAAGCTTAAAACTTAAAAATAAACCATGTCAGTTTGAATAGGGGCTACCAAACTCCTGTCTTTCATCTTTTTAAAGTCTATTTATTCCATGATTCTTCCCCTTTTTGGTATTCTGCAAAGTATCTTCATAAACATGGCATAATTCATCGGGATTTGAAATTGGAGAACGTGCTTTTATCATCTAGGGAAGAGAACTGTCTTGTTAAGGTAAGTAAGGAACTGCCTTCCATTATATACAAATTCATTTTATATCAAATAAGAGGGCAAAGTAAGATGTACATTTCTGATGAGACTGTTAACAGGCATAGAGAAAAGTCTAATTTCAAGCTTTGAACTGTTCTCAATTTTCCTTGTACAAGATTACAGATTTTGGACAATCCAAGATAATTGGAGAAACTTCTCTTATGCAAACATTATGTGGCACTCCTGACTATCTTGCTCCAGAGATTCTACATTTCGCTGGAGCAGCTGGATATGGACGGTCTGTGGACTGCTGGAGTCTTGGAGTGATTCTCTTTATCTGGTAAAAAAATTTAGTATGGCTGGTAAAATACTCGGTTTCACATCCCATCGTTCACAAGAACTGCTAATGATGTACTTTGGTGTAAACTCGCTGAGATTGGAATAATGTCTGGATGAGTTTTCCCCTCGCCCCCTGCTCCCCAGGTTTGCAAAGTATGGCAGCCTCAGACCAAAGTACAGATCTCTTTGGCATTGCAACTTAATCTTTCATGGCCAAAGGATGACCTTTGTTTTAGGATTTACACTACAGTTGTCATCTTTCATATGACAACAGAGGTGCAAAACCTGGCCAAAGGCTAGGTAGAAGACTAATAGAAGTGGGGCATGAGCTTCAGTTGTCCCCATTATAAAAGGAGTAAAGCAGGACATTTCTGTTCTTCTTTTTGCTCAGCCTTTCTGGCTACCCACCTTTCTCCAAGAAAAGTGCCCTGCTGCCTCTGACAGAGCAAATCACCAGCGGCAACTACTGTTACATTGAAGAAGTATGGAAGGATATATCCAGAGATGGTATGGCAATGCTCCCCAAGGAACTGGGAGGACACAGAGACAGGGTGTATGTGGGGAGAGAGTGAGTTGACTACTTTTGGGGGACCAGTCAGCATACCTTTGTCTTCACCTTTGAGTTTGCCCAAACATTTGTGGCCTCAATGGGAACGAAATCCCATTCTGAGTGAACCTCCAAAGAAGGGCCCTGCAGAGGCACCCAGGCCTCTCTGGCCTGAAGAGAGCTGACCGGGAAGTTTAGACGCTGCTGTTGATTAGTACTGTTACCTTGAGAAGATACCAAAATGGGGAAGTCTCATCTCAGGCTAAGGCCATTAAAGGCACTGGGGAGGTGAAGCTGAAGGAGAATGGCGAAGGACGAGCCATAGTGTCCCTCCTGTAGTCTGCTCGCTCTGTCGGTGGCTTTAGGGAGATTGGCAGGAGCTGCACTTGGAGACACTCCAGGGTAAAAGACAATATCTTCACCAGGTTTAGTTTCATTTCCACAGCTACAGGACAGAGAGACGACTTCCATGTTTAGATGGTACAGGAAGGTGAGGAAAAGACGTAGAGGTGTTGTCTCAACTGATGGGGATCCCTGATCCTTTCTCTCCCGTTTTGGGCTCATGTTTACAGAAGGTTAATCATGGTATGGTTATTTATCGCTGCAATTTGGAGGCCAAATGACTCTGGACAATTTACATTTTAAAAGCAAATAATGAAGATGAAACAGAACGTGTGCATCCAGAAGAAAATCCATATAAACAAGCCACAAAGCCTGGGAGCACAGCCAAGCATTCAAAGACTTTCATCAGGGTTGGAGCTGCTGTTCCAGAGGGCAAGACAGGCCTCCTAGGTCCTGATAGATGGCATTATTTGGGCAAGGGGATTAAGTTCTCAGTTGCTGCAACAGTTCCAGTAGGAGAGAGGGTAGTGATGCAGGGATACCACAGGCCCAGGGCAAGGAAGGCCTCCATCAGCAGCATTTATGCACCATAGGAGGGTGGAGCTTCCCTGACTTAACAGTCAGTTGTTTCCTGGTTGCAGCTTTTGACCTGGTTCAGAAGTTTCTAGTTGTGGACCCCACCAAGCGCTTGAAAATAGAAGAGGCCTTGGAGCACCCCTGGCTGCAGGTAGGGACCAAGCTGGCTTGCCCGTCTGCGAGAGTCCTGGCTGCTTGCTGAGGGGAGACTGGAGGGCGAGGAGGAGTGGGGTGGTCCTTCAGGAAGAGGAATGAGGCAGGGGGTGTGCCTGAGCCCTGTTTTGTCAAAGATGAAGAGAGGTGGCAGTGAGCCAAATCTGGGAAGCCAAATCTGACCAAGCAAGAATCAGGCTTCCTTTCCTTCTGTGGCCATTTCTCCTCTTTGCTGTGCTCCGTAGAATGCTACTTAACCAGAAAGTCTGTCTTTCTGAGCCTTAACTCAGCCTTAACCTGTCATTGCTTCACAAGTGTGTGTACAAAGAACAAGGCAATGAAGGAAAATGCTGAATAGGGCTGGGGTTTTCATTTTCAGTGCCTGGGCTGAGGCCCCTTCCCCTGCAGGTTCTGTCCCCTCTGCCCAGCCATTCAGCATTCTTCATTGCCCAATGTGCATGTCGACTCTCCCAGGACTTCCCTTAAATCTGTGTTCACATGTGTTCCTCATAGGATGAACATATGAGGCATACTTTTCAGCAATTACTTGCTCAAACACAGGACATGAGAGTTAAGCCTGAGCCTCTGACTTTGGTAGGTATTCCTGGCCTTTGCTTTTGTTCTTGAAGTTCCGCGATTTTAATCCTGGCTTGCCAAACAACAGTAAGTCCATGTCTGGTGCCCATGGGTGCCATTGAACGTGGGCTAAAATGTGCCATTTCTAGTGCTGGGGGATGTGGGGGGCCAATGCAGGCTTTCTTCTGTCCCCCATGTTCTGTTTGAACATCTGAAGGCCTTTCGGGGTCTCAGCTTGGCCAAGATGGGGACTCAACATCCCCTTTGGCTGAGTCTCCATTCCCACAAGGAGCTAACTGTCCTGGCCATCACACCACACGCAGAGCTGAAACAAACGAGGATGTGGCCTGGTGTCCAGTGAGAGCACGGAGATCCAGATCGCTCCGGGGCAGCTGTTCTTGGGCCCTCCCTAATCTGGCCACGGCTGCTGTTTTGGGACATGGGGTGTGCACCAGCCTCTGGCCAGCAAAGGACGGGTTTGCTCTGCAAGAGGTGACGGTGGCTTCCACCCCTTTCCAGGCACCCCCAGGCAGAAAAAGAGACTACCACGAGGACGAGAAGGCTGGACCTTCCAAGAGGCAGAAAGTGCAGCCGGGGCCTTGACTCAAAAGGGCCTAGAGCCCCCTTTTTAAACCCTGTAATAAAACTTGAAACCCAACTGCGCCTTACTTGCTTTCCTGGGCTGTATGACTCGGTCAAGCGACGGCTGCGTCCTCCGGACCCCCTGCACGAGCGGGGGCTGGCATCACGGACCGCCCTTTCCCTGGCAGCCGAGCTGGGAGGGCTCCCTTCAACTTGGGAAAACTCCGCCAGGAGTTGGGAGGGGGGTGGCGGGGCGGGTCCTGCCTGGCTATCCTGCGCGGCGCAAGGCGGCTCCCCCTCCAAGCGGCGGCCGGACCCGAAAATGGCGCGGGGGTCGGCCGGGGGCCGGTGGCGCTGAGGGCCATGCAGCGGCAGGAGGCGGCTCGCGGCGCGTGGCGGCGCCGAGGAGGCGGCGGAGAAGCAGCCGGCGCGGGAGAGCCACCACTCGTCCCGGTGAGCCGCGGGACCGGCTTGGGGCTGCTTGGTCCAGAGCGCGCGAGATCCCGCCCGCGGGCACCGGCGGCTCAGCTGCCGCTGATCGACTGACGGCGGCGGAGCCCCACTTCTGGCGCGGCCAGGCAGCCCGGCGGCGGCCTCCGGAATGCTGGAGCCGGAGGCCCGCGGGCGGGGAAGGCGTGGCGTGTGGCTGTGCTTCCCGGCGGCCGAACGCGATCCGGCGGGGGCGTCCCCAAGTCGCCTTGGCTCGGCCGGTTGCTTTACGCAGCGAGCCAGGTGCGAAGCCTGCCCGAAAGAAGGAAAGGCTTGCCCGCCAAGGAGGCCCCCGGAGCGGGCGCGTAGAGCCGCTCCATGTAGCCGCTTCGGCCGGACCCGGATCGGCCTTTCTCGCCGCGGCTGCTCGGAGCCAAGGGCGCCGGGCTCCTTTGCCGCCCCTCCCTGCCCCAGATTCGTTGCGCCCTCTCCACACCCGAGTTCTTTTTTGGCTCCACAAGCCTCAAATCCTGGTTAAGCGAGGCTGTTTAGACCACTCGCTCGGTGGGTTTATAGAAGGCCTGAAACGTCCCCTTTGGCTGCAGGAGCAGCGCCGCCCTCGCCCACCCGCCTGCCGAGCGGTGGCCAGGAACTGTTTTCTAGGCGGCCTGTCTTGCGGAATCTGCTCCCTGCTCGACTTCAGGTCGCTTGGAGGGCCGCCTTGGCCCCCGGCGGCTTGTTGCCACAGAAGCCCCCATTCAACAGATATGATCTTCCTTTCCATTCATATTTCGGGAGCCCCAGTGCTGAATTTGTTGAGGAAACCCTGTTTTCTCCCAAAGATGTGATGGGAAGGTGGAAGCTTGCAGAGCTGAAGAGCTCAATCTAAATTGCCTTATTCAACTTTGAGTGAAATCGGAGTTGTCATTTCACTACTGGGGCGATGCTCTCCTAATAGTGTTTTATTGCTACTCTAGACTGGAGAGCAGCCTGTCTTAAGCAGTTCTCTCTCCAAGGACAGGAAACCACCCCACTCCACCCCCACCCCCACTCCTTTTGTCTATGTAATCTGGAGGGATTAAAAATTCAACAAAGCCAAGAGGAAGGCAGGATTTTTTTTCTAAACTCCCTTCTCACCTGCATGTAACTAGCCTTCCTGGAT
Source organism: Masticophis lateralis (assembly GCA_030761175.1). Lineage (NCBI taxonomy): Eukaryota > Metazoa > Chordata > Lepidosauria > Squamata > Colubridae > Masticophis > Masticophis lateralis. The sequence goes on along the minus strand of JAUDYJ010000014.1, from coordinate 17,104,594 downwards.
GTTTGGTTTTGATTTATCTAAAGCAAACCATCTGGTCTGTGACACTGTAGTCCTCCCTTGAAAGATTTGATTTAACTTGAGGGAGCTCTCCCAAATGCCACCAATTTCAGCTTTTCATTAATCGTGCTGCATTTTCCTCCTATGGGAACATACGTTCTCCTCTTCATCCTTTCACTAGTTTGACTCAGGAAGTTGCTGCTCCCTCTTCCAAGATCCCTGTGCAGAAAGAGGGAGGAGGAGGACAAAGCCATATTACAGCTTCCCCTTCATCCAAGGGACACCAGAGGGAAAGACCCAAGAGACACTGCATATGGGGTGAGGGGCGGGTAGGCTACAGGCCTTGTGAGGTGGCTGACAGATCAGCTGTCTTCCTGCTGTGGGAGATCTTCCTACAGAGGTAGAATATGGGGTGGATCCGAGCTTTCAGGTCCCCGTGTCATAATATTAGAGCATCAAGAAATAGGTTTCTTTATATGTGGCATGAGGCAGCGGTTCTCTGAAGGATTGTGGTTTGAGGGCGGGCAGCTTATAACTCTTGAGTGTCTCATTTGGAGAGGTTAGCTCCAAGGGAAACCCAAAAGGGAGAGGGCCTGCTTACATATGCCCTGGCCACAGGGCAAGCTTCTGCTCCAGGGTGGAGGCAGCAAGCTGACCACAGCTCATCCCATGGCTTCTGAGTGCTTGCTGATAGCACGGTCTCTAAGTGAATGCCACTTTCCCCTTGCCAGATGACTCTGTTTGGGTCAAAAAGCCTTGAGGATAAGGGGTCAAGCGGGCCCACCCTGAGTAAGGCTGAGTTTGTGGAGAAGGTACGACAGAGCAACCAGGCTTGCCACGCGGGTGACTACCATAGAGCCATCCTGCTCTATAGTGAAGCCTTGGGAGTCGATCCGCAGAACTGCATCCTCTACAGCAACCGCTCTGCAGCATATATGAAGATCCAGCAGTATGACAGAGCTCTGGACGATGCCGTCAAGGCCCAGCTTCTGAACCCCAAATGGCCAAAGGTAGGGATGTTCACACTTAAGCGTGTCTAGGGAGGTGTGTGTGAGGAATGGAGGGTGGGAGCCCCACAACTCCAGCTTGAGGGATGGGAGCATCCTACCAAGCTCAGGGACCTGAGGGTGGGGCATGACAGCCCCAACTGGCATTACATGGAGAGCCATCTCCCTGCCTGACTTGCCTTCTTTACCTCAAGATGGTGGACACCTTGGTTTCCTGAACCAACAGCGATCTAGTTTCTGTCCCACCATCTGGGTACCAAAATGGCCTTTGGGTTGATCTCTCAAAGAATTTGATGAAATTCCTGGGACCAGATGCTGCCCCTCCCTTCAAACTTTTCTGTCAGAACTGCCCTGAAGAACTCCCACAGGGTGGTTGTAATTCACCCCAGAGCGTGTGTGTTTATGTGTCTAAGTCTGTGTGTTACTGGGCAGGGGCCTTCGAGAAAACATGCTTCCTGCTCTCCAGAAAGCAGCTGTGGCAAGGCGAGGCTTCCCAGCAAGAGGTGTGTGGTGCTAGTAAGCCCTGCACATGGAGCTGGAAGAAAAGCTAGACTCCTGCTTCCCCATTGTGCATGTTTTCCCTTAATTGCAGCCTTGCTACACTCCGCCCATCAGGAGCAGAGCACAGAATAGTAGACTCTTTAATCCGTTGTGGCTTGAAACAGAGTCCCTCTGCCTTCCTGGGAACCCTTTCGTGGCTTGCATAGCTTAGTTATTTTGTTGATTTGCAAATGTACGGTGCACCTCCCTCCTGCAAAGTGGAAGAGCAGCCAGCTGAGGAAGGGGGAGGAATGCTTGTAAATTGCTCAGAGAGAGAGAGAGAGAGACAGAGACGTCTGTGGTGGTGGGAGGGATGGGTGGAAAGATTTGGCTCATGCGTACTTTGTCGAGCAGCCCCGGGAAGTCTCTGGGATGTGAATCCTGTTCTGTGTAGACAGCCATTTTCTGTAAATCTCTGGCTCTTGAGAGAGCCAGAAACAAAATGGGAAAGGGGTCCTCAACTAGGACATGAAGGTGGTGTTTTCTGGGGGAATGTCCCATTGTAGCTTCCTCCTTTGCAGAATTTTTGGGGCCTTACTTTTACCATTATAATGTCCTGTATTTTATCACTGCTTGGTCCATTGGGGATTCAATAACCAGCTGTATAGGAACTTCCTAGTTCAGTAGAGTCCAGAGGTTTGGAGTAACTGTGTGCCAGCTGTGATGCATGGAGAGAGCAGAGAAAGCATTGAGCTTTGTTCACCACTGGACTCCCTTGTCACTTTCTCTTCTTCCACCTGAGTATGCAGGGGAGACCTTTTCAGCTGCTACAGATCTTTGCCCCTTGCACAACTTTTGCAGCCGTCTTTTGTTGCTGATGGGCTACAGGACAGGAAGTACCTTGCTGGGAAGCTCATCAGATTCCCCCCCTTTCCCCCCCACCCCCCAGTCACCACATTCACCAAGTCCCTCTTGTTCTTAGAAGCATCCAAATGCCTTCCCAATGGCAAACAATGCCAGAAAGTGTTTTCCTTCGGTTGGCATCTGAGCATTTCCCTTCTGTCTGGACTGGAGTGGAGGGGCAGGAGTCTGGCAAGTTCCTTCTGTGGTTTGGCTTCCTGGGGTCTCAGATGGGGGAGGGGGCAGTTTTCCCACCAAGGCTGATTTGTGGCTAAGCTTCCTTTTCCATGTAAGGCAGTTTTCTCCTCCTGCCTCAGCCAGAGGAAGTGTACAAGACACCTGGGACAAACGCCTTCCAGGGCAACCTGAGTCTTAGCCTTGATCTCAGCATATGGATGAAGAGGCTAAGCAGTCAAGGTGTCCAATGCTTGGAGGAGCAACCCTTCTGGGAAGGGGCCTCTAATTTTCTCCAGAATGCTAAATGCTTCTATGTCTGAAATCTCAAAAAAGTTTCTGAATGATGGTAACCACTATCGCCTAAACAGAAAATGAATGGTTTTGGAAGCCTCCTATTTAGACTCTGCTGTTTCTGGATGCTCGCTGTGGTCTGAAGATTTTCTTTGGAAGCTGTTGGCCAGGATCCAGGTTGTTTAAGTAGCAGGCTGCATTAATATTTTATGTTTTGAGAAAATCATCAACTCTGGTAGTTGAAGAATCCTCAGTGATAATTGTCCAGTCGCTGAGATGATGGATTTTTTGGCTCTTGTTGCTTGCAGTTGGAAGTCTCTGTTGGATCTCAGAATGATACCAAACGCAGTGCCAGGAGAACTTCCCTCCTCAGGGAGATGACTTCATGCCTGGGGATACCACCATATGAAAGCCCCCCACCATCCAACCAGAAGGGGGGAAAGCTCCATCTCGCTTGGTGGCTTTCTGCCCTTTCCATTTGGAGTCTAAAACGATCGATCGGGATTTGCATCCCAAAACATCCCCTTTGGCTGAAAATGTTTCTGACCCTGGAAAAGGAAAGGAATTGTGGTTAACAGCTGCATGTGAGCCAAAGCCTTTTGGCCTTTTCTTGGCAAAAGGCCATCAGAACCCCTGCAGAAAATTTCAGCTCCAGCTGAACTGAAGAAGTCTTTTATGGGCGCACAGTGTAATTCAGACAGAATGGGGGTCCCACTCAGTTTTCTTGGCTCTTTTTCCGTCCTGATTGTAACAGAACCCCCTTCCCATATGCCTTTGCTGACCCCCCTGGGATCCTCCGCCACTCAGCCCCAAATGCCTGGCTTCTTTCTCTGCTTTTTTTTTTTTTTTTTTTTTTTGGTATGGCCCAGGAGAACACCACCTGCACCTTTGCCTGTCCCCTGGAGATTCAGCAGGCGCTTTGAGAAGGGAGGTCCTGGCCGCCCAGCTGAACCATGTTCTCCCAAAAAACATCCTGCTTCCTCCAGGAAGGGGGGGGGAGAGGAAGAGGAGGCTTGTCTTGCAGCCCGCTGCTCTTGCTTTGCCAGCTCCGCACCTCTGGTTTTGTCCCTCTTCTGTTCTGCTGAGGCAAGGGTCCTCAGTGAGCTGGGCCAGGTGGAGCTTCTCTTCTTGAAGTGCCAAAGAAACATTTTTTGGCAGTGAAATAGAACTGGAATAATGTTTTCATGGCTTGCGAATAGAATAGAATAGAATAGAATAGAATAGAATAGAATAGAATAGAATAGAATAGAATAGAATAGAATAGAATAGAATAGAATAGTTAAATTAAATTTAATTTAATTTAATTTAATTTAATTTAATTTAATTTAATTTAATTTAATTTAATTTAATTTAATTTAATTTAATTTAATTCTTTATTGGCCAAGTGTGATTGGACACACAAGGAATTTGTCTTGGTGCACACTCTCTCTGAGTACATAAAAGAAAAGATACATTCATCTAGAATCATAAGGTACAACACTTAATGATAGTTACAGGGAAACAGTCAATATAAATCGTAGGATACTAGCAAAGTTACAGTCATACAGTCATAAGTGGAAGGAGATGGGTGATAGGAATGATGAGAAGATTAATAGTAATGCAGACTTAGTAATTAGTTTGACAGTGTTGAGGGAATTATTTGTTTAGCAGAGTGATGGCGTTCGGGAAAAAAACTATCCTTGTGTCTAGCTGTTCTGTGTGCAATGCTCTATGGTGTTGTTTTGAGGGTAGGAGTTGGGACAGTTTACGTCCAGGATGCGAGGGGTCTGTAAGTATTTTCACAGCCCTCTTTTTGACTCGTGCAGTATACAGGTATTTGGCACATGTGTGCTGAAGAAGGAAGTGATGGCTTCTTGGATCAGATATGTACTGACTGTGTGGACAGAAATAGGAAGGGGGAAGGCTGGGCCCTGGGGGGCGGGGGCTTTTTCTCCCTGTCCCCCTGGTGGTGGGACTGCATCTAGGCAGATAGAATTAATGCCTTTGTCTCCCCCATGGATCTGTTTTATAACCTTGGCTGCCGTAAGAAGGCTTGACACCCTTGTGGACACAGTCAGGGTGCATGATGCTCTATTCCACCAGATTCCTTACTATCTCCCCATTGCATAAAACCATGTCTTTCTATGTTGGAAAGTGAGCCCTTCCTGCACAATCTCTATGATCTGATGCAGCCTCTCGCTAAGATTGGGAGTCTATCCTGCAGTCCTGTGGGAGCCTTGCATGTTGAAAAGCCAGAGAAATAACAGTGTGGGCCAAGCGAAGATGGGGCAATTCTCATTCTGCCCTTCCCAGCCCCAGCAGTTTGGGATGTTCTTTGGAAAATAACATTTGAGCTTTTGTGTGGTTTTTTAGATTCCTTAGTGCCTCTGGGTCTGCACTAGAAAGAAAGAGACGCCGTTGGTGCTTTGAGGTCCAAATCCCACCAGCAAACTCTGAATAGCAGGTAGTTTGTTGCACTTGCTGAAATGGAGATGGCCAGGATGAGTCCAGCCACAGAACAATAATCCCCACTCATGCTGAGTCACTGAAGCTGGACTGGCCAAACTATTATGATTCATGCCATCTATCCTGAACAGACGGAACAGTTTGGCTGAGGCTGCGTCTTCAGATTTCTGAAAGGGACAGTGTGAAATGCTCCGAATGGTTTTCAGGCCTGATTGGAGCAATCAGAATGACTCTCTGGTGCCAGCTTACTTAAAAGTCATTTTGACATGTCCAGACTGAAATGGACTGCAGTGTTGCCAGTGCTGGCCAATTGCCTTCCCAGACCGCAACTGCCCTGCTGGCAGTCACAAGAAATGCTAGAAGTAGTACTTGTTGAAGGAGAAGACTCTGGGGGCATGAAGGCTTTACCTGTTCTTCGAGCTAGATTTATGGGAAAGAGGGTGCTGAATTAGGTTGAGGATCCTGGATGCAGCCCACAAAGCATTGCAGCACCGCTTGTCCTGATGTGCCCCATTGCTGCCGAGGGTAAAGGTTGCACCTTGGGGTTATTAGAGGAAGAGTCTTCAAGGAGACTTGCTGACCTCAGGAAGATGACTCTGAATGGACAGAGTTTAAATCGTCAAGTGTTGTTAATACTTCTGTCTCCCAGAAGGATGCCCCTGCGGAGTGATCCCAACTCAGGAGATGGCTTCCGCAACACACACTCTGTGCAAGAGCCAACAGGAGGATATGTCCAGCGGGCCTTGGGTTGCTCTTCCGTGAAGAAAATTTGTCATGAACATGTGTTTCACTGAAATTTTAACAAGACTATTTTGCTTTTCTGTGAAACAAGATGACTGAAAGAATTAAAACAATCAGCATAGACCAAATATTGTGGAAATGCTCTGAAAGCTTGCTAACTGTTGCTCGCCAACAAGATGGAAAGGTGGAGAATGCAAATCTCTTTATTTGGCTTTCTGCTCTACTCATCTCCAGCACTGCTGGTCACTCTTTCAGGCTGTTGTTGGGTAAGAGTGGTAGAGACCTGCAGGCTTCACAAGGCTTCCTTTCAGGCCCCAAGAATGCTGAGCCAGCCATCAGCAGGTCTGGGGCCCAGGGAGAAGCCTGTACAAACCCCTTCATTTTATTGCACTTTAGGCTGGGTGATTTACAGCGACTCAGAAGCAATAGGATGGGCTCCCAGTGCTCAAAGCTTGTTTGTTCCTTTGGCCTTTTGTCTGGCAGGAATTTGAACACCCTGTACAGTCCCTTGTGCCAGCCAGGCTGTGGTGGGCTCAGGCCTGGCAGTGAATCTGCCAGGTTGCTGCTGGTATTTCCTAGCATTGCATCTTGAACAAAGACAGAAAGGAGGACCTGGGGCACTTCCGGATGCAGCTTTCATTGTGTCGTTACTCTGCCTCCACTACAGTGTTTAAATTGGGGTGGGGAAGCTTTATTTTATTTCTGGGAAAAACTGGTTAAGGTGGAAATAGCTGGCTTGAGGCCAAGTCAGGGAGCAGCAGCTTTTTCAGCAGACAGACAGCAGGTGAAGACCCCTTTCCTTAACCTGCCTGTGGGGTTTCTGTTGCACTATCAGCAAAAGTGCCGCTCCTTGCTCTGCCTCTCTCTTGGGCAGAGAAAATCCGAAGCTGTGACTAGGTCTCTCCGCTTTGGCCCAAGAGGTGGATTGTTGAGGAGTTGTGTTCAGTCCAGTAGATGGAGCAGGGGCTGAGGGCTGTGCTGCCCCTCCCTTCTTAGCATACAGTTGATCAAGAATGCTGAGAATCTGTTTTGCAGGGTTTGAGGCATCGATCGTGGAGGCATGGGGGATGTGCATAGCATTTTTGAAGTAGTCATCCAGATGTGACTACTGGCCAGAAGTGTGCTTGGTGTCATTAGCCTTGAATTGGTCTTAAAATCCAGTGTTTGATTTGCCCACACCTTGAAAGCCAGATGTTCTTCCATCCTGGGGGGAAAGACCTGCCTCACCACACTTTTGCATTGGGTTAGCCTGGTGGCCCCATGTATTTCCTGTGAATCCAGCCAACTATTGCTTAGCAACCTTGGCTTCTTGGAAACTCAGTCCTATCTCTGTGTGTGACATCTGTCACTTAGATGGCTGGGTAAGTTAGACTTTGGGCAAGCTCCAGAGGTATGACGGACCTCAGAATCCCCCCACCCTGTTTTTTTCTGTTAGGCTGCAGGTGGTTTTCTGGCATTGGAGCTCATTTGCCCCTAGTTTAACTAAGGGGAGTTGCGGTTGGGGAGTGCCTGCCTTTAAGTCCAGTTTACTTCCAAATTATATGGACAAGGGGGTTGCCATTGCGTCTTCTGAGGCTGAGAGAAAGGGACTGGCCACAAGTCATCCAACTGGCTTTGGTCTAAGGCAGGATTACAGGCCACTTTTTTTTGCTGCCAGTCAGGCACTTTAACTATGAGACCAGGGGTGAAATCCGGCAGGTTCTGACAGGTTCTGGAGAACTGGTAGCAGAAATTTTGAGAAGTTCACAGGACCCGCAAATACCATCTCTGGCTGGCCCCAGAGCGGGGAGGGAATGGAGATTTTGCAGTATCCTTCTCCTGCCACGCCCACCAAGCCGTCCACCAAGCCACATCACACAACGCCCGCCAAGCCACGCCCACAGAACCGGTAGTAAAAATAATTGGATTTCACCACTGCATGAGACCTTTTGCTGCCCTGGAAAAGTCAGGTGCCTTGCTAATGAAAGAGTTATGGCAGGAAAAGAGAGATGCTGGGACATGTGGAATTTGGCCTGTATAGCCATTTGGGCACAGTAAGGGCGGCCTCAGTTGAGTTTGGAAGCTAAGCCAGTCTTGGCTGGAAGGTCACCTGGGAAGGCCAGGGAGGTGGCTGCGCCAATCAGAGGTGGGGAAAAGCTTCTGGAAGAAGGCAGGGCAGCTTCAGGAGCTGAGCTCCGGGCTAAGAGGGCTTGGAAGCAGGCGAGAGAAAGGGCCCCCTTCTTGCCGGCCAGAAGCGGCTCGGAGGCGCTGGCGAGGCGGGGGCTGCTGCTGCCCCGCTTCCATTTATCAACCCAGGAGGGACTCGGCAAGGGGAGCCTTGCGGGAGCGGAGCTTTCTGCCCCGGAGTGGCTTTGGGTAGATCCGCGCACGGCGGCCCGGAGAGGATGGCCTCCGCGTGCCGATGCTGCAGCCGGCCGTCTGGAGCCTGCTCGAAGAACCAAGAGCAGGAACGGCCCTGCCCTCGCCACGCTACGGTCCGGAGAGCGGCGGGCGCTAGGGCCGGGCGGCTCCGCAGCGGGGCCGAAACAGGCTGTTTGCCTGGGCGGGGGGAGGAAGTCATTAGTGCGGCGGAGGGAGGAGGCGCGGCCGAGCCAAGAGGCGGCGGCGGCGGGGAGCCGCGGAGCTCCCTCTGGTCGCGCTCCGGCTGCCGAACCTGCCAGGCGCCCGGCCGCGGCTCCCGCGCGCCGCTTCCCCTGCCTCTGGTGCCGACGGAGCAGCGGCAGCCTGCGGCCGGGAAGGGGGCGCGGCGGCGGGCTCGGATGTACGCGGGCGGGCGAGCGGGCGTGCTGCTGCCGGGGGCGCTGCCCTGAGCGGCGGGCGGCGGCATGAGCGGCGGCCCTGGCGAGCCCGCGCCTGCCCCCCTCGCGCCTTGATGCCCGAGCCCCGCGCTCCACAAATATGATGAAATGGCAGCCCCGGAAGAAGGTGAGCCAGCGCTCCCGCCGCCCCTCCGCGCCCGGCGGCTCCGGGCCTTTGCCTTATAAGGCCGCTTTGTTGCCTGCGCCCGTCCCCCGGCGGCCGCGGCTGGCGCGCCTGTTTCCCGGACGGCTTCTGCGGCGTCTGGGCTGCGCCGTCTTTGTTAGCTGCCTGCGCCGGTTTCCGCCGCCGGGAACGGGGAGCAGCGCTGGGGGCCGGTAGCGGTGCTCCTGTCAGCCTCCGGATCCTCCTCCTGCTGCTCGGGCGAGGCGCCTTGCTTTCCGCCGGAGTTTCCCAGGGCTTGTGGGATCGGAGACGCTTCCCTTCTGCTCGGCTGGCGGGACCGGGGAAGCAACTGGACAGCGCCGCAGGTGCCGCCGAAAGGTGGGCGGCAGGGTGGGTTGCGGGTCCAGTGCACTGGCTCGCCCTCCCGGGAGCCGGACGAGGGCGAGCCGGTCCTTTGCGTTCGTGGCAACCTTCTCTGGGATGCTCGGCGCGCTGCTTAGCCGTTTGCTCTGGCCTTTGACATATTTGCCTGATTAATTTTATGTTTTCTATGTGCATAAGAGGAAAATAGGGAGTTGCTTTTTGTCTTGGAACCAGACCTCAGGAAACATTCAGACCATCCTGTAATGCCCACCTGTAAGCCGACCTAGAGCCTGCCTCTGTTTTGGGGAGCTGACTGTCCTTGGAGGGATCTCCAAGGTCCAATGCCAAGGTCAAAAACCAGATTGGTTTTTGTTGAAACGGCTAGGTTGGAGCCTCCCACCCACCCAAGTACTCATATGGGGAGCCTTGTGATGATTTCCAAACTTGGAGCACTGCGCCAGTTTCACTTTTGATTAGCATCTCACACACTCTGATCTGCTGCTCCCATAAGAAGTCCATTCAGCATTGTCAAAAGATTGGTGTCCAAGATGCCTGTTCCACAGGTGCTGATGACAAGCTGATTCAGGGGTCTGGTCTCTTGCTGTAACACTTCTCTGTCACCCAAGAGTCTGTGCTGAGAGTGGGCATTGGGCAGGAGGGTGGCTGTTCCTGGGCCCCTGTTGATGAGAGACATGTGTGATGCCTGGGACTCTGGCGGAAATGTTTGTAAGTAACACATTGCCAGTAATTAACCATCAGAAAACAAGAGGCGAAATCTATGGGAGGATCCTTAGCTGCCCCTTTGTTGCTACTCCTGGCTTCATTTCTGCTTGCTTTTGACTGGGGAGACTAGATCTCCCTCCTGACTTTCTGGTTAGTGGTTGGCAGGCAGGAAGCAAAGCATCTTGATGCTGCCTTGCTATGCAGCCTGGAGAATTCTGAGCAGCTAACAGAACTTCCTTCCTCCTCCCTCCCTTCCTTCCTTCCTTCCCTCCCTCTCTCCTTCCCTCCCTCCCTTCCTTCCTTCCTTCCTCCTGCAGTGAAGAGGGGTGTCAGAAGTTTAATGGAGGTGTACTCATGTGCGTAGATGGAACATGAGCAATTGAGCACAGAGGAGGCTCCAACTTCTGGGGATGATTCCAGTTTTTGAAAGAAAAGATGTGTCCTTGGAGTGTGGGGGAATGTGCCCCCCGTAGCTCCTGCTTTAGGCTACGTTCTCCTCCATGGTGCTGCCTCCTGGCAAGCCACCCTCTCCCCAGGACCTCCATTGGTTACTAAGAAGCACAGATTGAGGAAGGGGTACAGGAACCTACTTTCCTTGTGTTTTTGTCCTGCAGCTGAAATTTTGGGTCAAACAATAGGGGGAGGAGGAGGAGGCTCTTTCTCAGCTCAGCATTTTTGTTTTTCAAAGCCAGGTTCAACTAGCCCAGCCGATTTGTAGCTCATAGTCTCTGCCCTGCAAGACTTTTTGTGGCTGATCATGCTCGGCTTTACTTAGAGCAAAAGGTCTTGTGGCTTTCCCTCTTCCCGAGCCCTGAGTCTGAAGAAGCCTGTGTCAGCCTCTCTTTTTGCAAGAGCTTCATCCTGGCATCTCTCTTGAAAGTGTCATGTCAGGATTCTAGTGGGACAGGATCTTTTGAGAGTCAAGGCAGGGGGAGGTGGACATGTTTACCTTTGGGATGCTGAATTTAGCTCAAAAGCTCCATTTTTTTCAAAGCAGACAAGTTCAGGGGTTTAGAGCAATAGGATGCTCTCTGCAAAGATAGAAGAATAAGAAGGCCTAAGGAATCTGGTACTTCCAAGCTCTTATTTTCTCCCATCCCCAATTTTATACAATCAATACCACCAGTTTGCAATGCTGCTGACACGAGTGGCTATGCCCTCCTTCCCCCCCCCCAAAAGCGTAGAAGAGAGGGAGGTCTTTCCTCATTCCAGCATAACAAAATGGGCCTTTAACACTACTCTGAGAAGCAACTATTGACCCTCCAAGACAGAGATAGCAAAATTGGGCCCCCCACTTCCATCTTCTGAGCCAATTTGAATGATTGGCTCAAGAGGCTACAATCATTTCATGTCCCAGTGACATTCACGAAGACTTTCCAGTCTGGAGCCTCTGATTGCTCAGAAGCAGAAGAGAACCTGCCATGGCCCCAGAGCGGAAACGAGGAAGTGAGCCTACAGTGGAAGGCTGGCAACATTTCTCGTCCTTCCTATCAGATGGTGCTGAACTTTTCCTGTTGACGTCCTTCAGTTTGGAAACAATTGTTCTCGTGTTTGCAGGTAGCAAGACCAGAGCTAAGAGCTGTCCTGCGTCTTGAGAGGAGCAATCTTGATGTGCAGCAGAAAACCTGGCAGCATTATGTGGCCAGCCTTATGCTCCGGGCTTCTACCCATGCAGGGTTGCTTCAGGAGCTCTGCTCCAAACCTGACGCACTTTCCTCCATGGTATCACATTATCCTGTGCTAATTAGGAGGAATCGTCTCCAGGGCTCAGCTTCAGAATTTTGCGATGGTTTCCCTCCCAGAGGTCCACAACGCCCGGGTGGTTTGGTTTCCTTGGAATGCATGTGCGTTCAGAGAGGAAGAGAAAGGCTGACCCTGGAGTTGGAAGGAGCTGCCAGGAGAGAGGCCGTGGGTTTGGGTAGGAGTCCTTCGTAGCCACTCAGCCCAAGAACAGTGCTCTGCCATCCACTGTGGCCTGATGGCCCTGTCTCTCGGGACCCAAAGTGGGAACAGCCCTAGGTAGTGTGGCTTGGAGAATCCAAGCTGATGGCCCCAGAGAAGTGCCAAAAGTCAGTAACATGGCTGGAAGGCAGGATGCTGTTCTGATTGGAGATCTGGCGAGGTGGAGGTTGGCAGGTCTACATCAGGGGTGGGAACAAGCATCTGCCTTCTGTCCCTTAAATCATGGTGCCGGCAGGACCTGACTTCTGAGCTGTTCATGAGGAGGGCGGTGGTGAGGTATAGCGAGTCTCCCTATGAAGAACTCCACTCACCTGTGTTATTGGTACCATGTCCCCAGCTCTGCATCTTTTGCTGGAGACGCCCATTGTCAGCTAGCCATGCATGCCTGTTGCAAGTCCCCAGTACTGCATCAGTCACAGCTGCCTGGTGCTTTTTAGTAGCATAAGAAAGGCCAGCTCAGGAGCTGCAGAAGGATATAGGCAGAATAGTTCCTCCTAGGAAAGCCTCCCTTCCTCCTTGGAGCAGGCCCGGTTTTCTAAGATGTTTGGCCAGAGAATAGAACTGTGCAGCTCCTTGGTATTATTGTGGCACACTTACTGGGAAGGTAGGCAAAACTGGCACTGGTACCTACAGTCCTGGGTGACCTGACCATGCTTGCAAAGCTTGGACTACCCCACCGGGCAGACACATTGCTCTTTAGAAAAGAAGTGGCGGCATTCAGTCCCTGGTGATCTCCTTTTGAGGATGAAAATTGAGATGGTGATTCCTTTGGGGGGACGGACAGGTATCACAATTCTGTGTTTAGCAGGATTTTGTGGCATGGCTTCGGATCAAAATAGTAGAGCTTAAAATGTTCTCAGAATTTGAAAAATAAACAATGCCTTACATAGTACATCTATATATGTATCCGAGGGAAGTCCTTCACAGAATATTTTTATAACAATTAGTTTTTTAAAAAACATAGCTCATTTTGCCTTCAGCAACATGTACCAAGCAGGTTTATTATATCATTTTGTCCATCTGTTTGGATTGTTTGTGGTAATACTTAAGCTCCCCAGAAGCAAACCAGGAAAAGAAGTTGCTTGAACACCATCCTTCTCTCGTTCCTGACATGGAATCTGGTCTCACTTAGTGGACAAATAGCAGGCAGGCCTCTTTTCCCCCTACTTTGTATGTGTGAATCAGTTAATAGCAATAACCCTGGACTCTCCAGAAGAGCAAGGAAAGGGGAAGGATCCCAAAGGAGCTCGGTCTCAGACACTGTCTACTGCCAGGAATCTGCACCAGTGGTGAAATCTGAACCAGTTTACTACCAGTTTCCTGGCTGCGCATGTGCGCCAAATGCGGACTGCACACACACATGTGCAGTGCGCACAATGCACCAAATGTGAGGTGTGCACGCGCAGTGCACGCCAAAAGAAGGCATGGGGTAAGTAGAACAGCACCCATAGGTGGGAGTGATCAGCTGTGGCGCGGGTTTGTTTGTTTTTTTTTTACTTTAAAAGCATTTTTTTATAACCTATTCGGCTGAATAGGTTGTAAAAAATGCTTTTAAACAGTAAAAAAAGGCTCTGACAATCGCAAGGCACAGCTGTGATCATCAGAGCCTTTTTTTTATACTTTTAAAAGCAAAAAAGCAAAACCTTCTGCACATGCACAGAGGATACAAAACACATTACTTCCTGGTTAAAATCAGGAAGTAACGACAACCGGGCAGGTGGGCGGAGCCTCGCACCGCAATCGCTATCGGTCCTCCGAACCACCCACCATGATTGCTACTGGATTGGGCAATCCGGTCCGAACTAGGAGCATTTCACCCCTGGTCCGCACCCCTCTCCACCACCTGCGGTCTGGGAGGTGAGACAAACTGCTCAGGGCAACTGAGCGCTACCCCCCTCTGCCGAAGCGCATGTTTGTCCACTGGCAGAAACAAGAGCTTTCTCCTATTCTGTAGGCTGCTCTGAACCTTATGGGGGAAGTTTTGTTTCCACTCTTGCCCTCCAAGCCAGGGAAGGTGGGGTCTGCTCCCTTCAGTGAGAAGGAGCTTGTCAAAGAGGGTGCAGCTGCAGGGTAGGCAACCCTGAAATTACACTAGTAATTTCTAGATGGGTACTGATAAAATTACACTTGTGTTCCTGAGCTGAGTGTGAGTGTGTGTTTGGGGAGGGGGGGGGGCTTTGCAAGGTTGTGGACTCATCTGCCACTTTCCCCTACTCTGGGTGTGTGTGCACGTGTGCAGGTAGCTGGTATGGTCAGAGTGCAGCCTTGGATTTTGGTTCTGGGAAAGGAGTGAACTGCTGGCTTTCGAGAGTGAATGCCTAAGATGAGGCGATTGGCCTGCTGGAGGGTTCTGGCTGAAGTGACATCCTTGCAGTGGGGAGACCAGCTTTCAGAGGCAGCTTTTGGTAAAGAAAGGCTGTGTTATTGTAATTTCCCTGGGAGAATAATCAGTGTTCCTTTAAATTGACATCAGATGCAGTTGCCAGACTCGCCCTAGTAATTGCTATGGTAGTTCCTTTTATAGATCAGACCTCTTGGAATAAATTTAATTATTTGTAGCTGAATCCAGTAAAAACTCTTTTCCCAGAGCCTCTGTGGAGCCCAGCAGAGGCTGCCTGTTCATACAGTGAAGGTTCCTTTGTGCTACATTGTCCCATTAGTTTTCTTTATTTTTATCCCACCTTTATTATTTTTTTATAAACAACTCAAGGTGTCAAGCATACCTAATGCTCTTCGCTGCTCCTATTTCCTCCATAACAACAACCCTGTGACGTGGGGTGGGCAGAGAGAAGGACTGGCACTAAGTCACCGAGCCGGATTTCATGCCTAAAGCAGAACGACAACCTGTCAACACTTGTCAGACCAACCCTTGAAGGGCTGTGGATTGATTCTCCCGGGACAAATCTAAAGGCTGGAAGCTCTACAGACAGATCCAAGCTTGAAATAAGGAGGAATTTCCTGGCAGTGGGAATGATTAAGCAGTGGAAGAGCTGGCCCCTGAGTCACAAGGCTCCACATTAGTGAAGGTCAGATAGCTGTTTGTCTGGGATGGAAGGAGGACTTCTGCCAAGGGTTTGGGCTCTCTTCCTGTCCTCAGACTGGGTGTTCTGACCCTCCTCAGCCAGGTGCCATTTTGGAACAGCAGCAAGCTGCAGTGGCCAGGCAACATCTGTGCTGGAGAGTTTCTGCTCTTACCAGCCTTACCCCTTTCTGCCAGTTTTGCCCACTGTAGAATGTGTGGAATTAAGCTTCTTGGGATGGTTGCAAGCAGCAATTTGCACATTTCTCTCTTGTAAATTTTCTACATCCGTTTGTTTAGCTTGTCTTGACACTTCAGCACAATGCTACAGTTAAACAGCTTGGTAGTCTGCCAGTCCTCTCTGCTCAAATGCCTTCTTACTGGCATAGGGGAGTTGCAAGTAGAGCGGGGTGTCATCTGGAACTCACCATTCCCCAAAAGTAGATGAAAAGACTTATTTGGAAGCCTTGGGCAGCGAGTCGTAGGGGCTTTTGACTCAAGAATTGCCTGGAGAGGAGAGGTCCATGGGGGCTCACTGCTGGCAGGTAGACTTCCCCTGACCTGCCCAGCATCAAAGCATCCAGCCTGGATGAGAAGCACAGGTGGTCGATAGGACAGGGGCTGTCGCAGGACAGTAGTGGAGCCCTAAGGCACGAGGCTCGATCATGCTGGTACAATAAGAAGAATCTCTTCCCAGGTGCCATTACTGCCACTTCAGGCACCCCAGCTGATCTTTGCTCATGTTGTTGTAGGCCTACTTCCGGCAGGGGGTTGCCCTCCAGTACCTCGGGCGCCATGCCGACGCTTTGGCAGCATTTGCCTCCGGCTTGGCCCAAGATCCCAAGAGCCTGCAGCTCCTGGTGGGCATGGTGGAAGCTGCCATGAAGTCTCCCATGCGAGGTAAGAGGAGGCTCTTTGGCCAGGGTGGAGGAGGGGAAGAGTTGGAAGGCTCACAAGATAACCTCTGACTTTGGAACATGGGCTATGCCATTGGGGGATTTTGGGAACTGGATCTTAGGTTCCCATCCCAGTGGTGTGAACTGGCCTCTGCTTTTTCCTTAGAGTCCCTCGAGCCAACGTACCAGCAGCTGCAGAGGATGAAGCTGGACAAGAGCCCCTTTGTGGTGGTTTCCGTGATTGGGCAGGAGCTGCTGACAGCTGGCCATCACGGTGCCTCCGTTGTGGTTCTGGAAGCGGCCTTGAAAATTGGCACCTGCAGCTTGAAACTGAGGGGCTCCGTTTTCTCTGCCCTGAGCAGCGCATACTGGTCTCTGGGCAATGCCGAGAAAAGCTCAGGCTACATGCAGCAAGACCTGGACGTTGCCAAGACCTTAGGTAGCCACATGATGTTATGTGGGTGGGAGGGCAGTGCCACTGGGATCTGATGGCTGGTGGCAGGTTTCTGTGGGTTCCCTTTCTCCCCAGGAAGTTCAGGTGTCTGTGCATTGCCACAATGATTGCTTTCTGGGCGTTAGGAAGTAATGTCCAAGGGTCATCGGCAGAATTGTAGTGGACACTGGGGGCCTGCCAGGACAAGCAAAGGGGCTTGGGTATGAAAGGATAGACAATCAAGGATATAGGTGGCACCCATTCTTGTTGCTCCAGGCTGAACCAGGGGATGGGGTTTACCTGGCAGCCTCCTGAAGGCGCCTTCCAGCTCACCCTAAGCTTTGCTTGCTTCTCCTCCAGGTGACCAGATGGGCGAATGCCGCGCTCATGGCAATCTGGGCTCTGCTTTCTTCTCCAAGGGAAATTACCGGGAGGCCTTGACTAACCACAGACATCAGCTGGTGCTTGCCATGAAGCTCAAGGACAGAGAGGTAGGAGAGGAAGGCAGGAACACAGAGGAGTGTTGAGGGATCTCTTTGTGGTGAAAAAGGCTGAGGCAGCACCACAGAGCTTTGGAAAGCCAGAGCTGGCCTTGGAATCCAAATCTACATCAGGCTTGATGAAGACAGCCTGGCAGAAGAGTTCAGGTAGCCTTGGCACCCGCTGGCCACAAATCCTGCAGTGGTACCAGCCCTGACATGGGTGCTGGGAAGACAACGAGATGTTGGGTGACAATCTACCCTGTGCAGAACTGTCTCTTGTGCAGAGGTGCTGAGCAACGTGGTCTCCTTGGCAAGGATGAAGATCAGGGTTAGTGGTTGGCATCTTTGGCTCACTGCCCAATCATCATCTTCTTTCCATTCATAATAACTCCGGGTTTACAGTTAAGATCTATTGTCAACACACAGCCTCTGTTGTGCCAAACTCTAACCCTTTGGGGAAGCTGGAGTGTGATACAAGGTGCCCCATTCCAGCAGCTCCCCAATTGCCCACGTCTTGCAAATGAGAAGAAATGCCCAGCGTGTTCCTTGGGAGGGGTTGATGACTTGCCTCTCATGTGGCTCTGCAATGGCATTGCCCAGGAGGCTTGCCTGATTACCTCTGGGGTGGTGCTTGCATGGGCTACTAGGGGAGACCAAATCGGAAGATAGCCCAGAAACAGATGCTGGGAGTGGGAAGGGCCTGTTGGGGTTCAAACAAACGTGGCACAGCTCTTCCACCAATATTTGTGCGTGCCTCAGATAACTGTACAAAAGAACCTGTGCACTCCCATGTTTCATTTTTTTATAATTAGATGGTAATTTTCATAATATGGGAGGCTGTGGGCATTCAGTCCCTGCAGGTCATAGCTTGGTGCATTCAGGCCAGTGGGAGTCTGCCTGGCTTCAGGCCATTCCTCTAGCAGAGGCCAACTTGGCTCAGGGATGAGGATAGAGGGACTGGAGGGCAGCGCTGCAGCCACCCTGAGTGGTGACATCTGGCCTTGGAGGGCTGGCTACATTGTGGGCATGACACAGTGGGACCAACCTTGAAGGAGAGCCATGCCTACATGCCTTCCCAGAGACAAAGGGGGGATGGCCAGAAGGGCAAGGAGCAGTGGACCAAGTGGGCAAACTTGTGCTGAAGGGTCTGTTGCATAAAGCGGCACCATGGAAAGGCAGAGCTCACTCACAACCACAGGGAGCCTGAACCAGGAGCGGCATAAACATTTACGATAGACACACAAATGACTCAGAGCTACGGGGGAGGAGGATCCCTATGTGGGACAACTGCAGGTGGTGGGAGAGCCATGTCTGCTTGGGCTTGGGGAGGAAGCGCCCTTTTGCCTGTTCTTCCTATCTGCCTCGGTTGCCATAGTGGGCCAGGTAGTTATGCCAGGAGGCTGGCAGTCCTGCCCAAGGAGGTCTTCACAAGACTTGTGTCCTTGTGGGCGACTCTTGGGGGCTCTGTGGCTGGGCTCCCAAGATCCAGAATGGTCTTCCCTATATCTCCTTGGGAGATGGCCGTCAGGGGCCCATTAGGGTGTGCCTTGAGGGCTGTCACCACCTTCTGCAACTCTTGCCTCTTCCCCGCAGGCTGCCTCCTCCGCCCTCAGCAGCCTTGGCCACGTCTACACTGCCATCGGGGACTACCCCAACGCCTTGGCCAGCCACAAGCAGTGTGTCCTTCTCGCCAAGCAAGGCAAAGAGGAACTCTCTGAAGCACGGGAACTGGGCAACATGGGGGCTGTCTACATCGCCATGGGTGACTTTGAGAATGCTGTGCAGTGCCACGAGAAGCACTTGGAGATTGCCAAGGCCCTTGGCAACAAGAGGGAGGAGGCCCGGGCCTACAGCAACCTGGGCAGCGCCTACCACTATCACCGCAACTTTGACAAGGCCATGTCTTATCACAACCATGTCCTGGAGCTCGCCCAGGAGCTGGAGGAGAAGCCTATTGAGATGCGAGCGTATGCCGGGCTCGGTCACGCTGCCCGCTGCATGCAGGATCTGGAGCGGGCCAAACAGTATCACGAGGAGCAGCTGCAAATTGCCAAGAGCCTGCAGGATCGAGCTGCAGAGGGCCGTGCCTCTTCCAATCTAGGTGAGAGGATCCTTTCAGAATGAGCTTTTCTATGCTGCGCCCCCAGTGCCAGAGCCTGAGCCTGCATATTCAGACAGGACCCCTCCTCAGACAGGCAGCTGATTGAGCCTCTATCTTGGCAGCCTGGCACAGGATCCTCTGGATAGTGAGTGGTCTTCAGACAGAGCTGTGCAGCAGTCAGTCATGGCTTAGCCCCCATATTGGGTTTGTTGCTCCTTTCCCCCAATCCCCCAGGCTTAACCTTGTCAGTTTGGAGAAGAAATTACCTTGGCTGGGATTTATACTCCCAACTGCACGCCAAGGCTACTGCTGGTACCATTTCTGCCCTTTGCTGAAAATAGTAGAGAGGGTGCCCGCCCACAAACCAGGCAGACAGCTTGGGCACAGGGCTCGGGGCTAGGTATCTGTGGGGACCTATGCAGGTACACTCACAAAGCATCATGCCAACTTCAGGGGGCACCCCAGGATTCGACTTGGGGGAGACTCTGGGCTGAAGTTACACCGTGCAAGAAGGCAGCAGGAACTTCTCTTGAGAAAGCTGAGGCTGAAAATGCAGAACAAGCCAGATAGGTGCATTTCTGGAGAGGCTCAGGTTCCTTTGCTGGCTCTCGTTTCTGGCGTCAATTCTGACCCTGTGTTTATACCAGGAATGACAACCAGCAGAGAAAAGGCCCTGCAGCCTCCTTCAAAAAACATTTCCTCTCCAGCTACCACTATGGGACAGGGGCATCTGGGAGCAACCGTTTTGCACATGCTCTGTGATGGTGGGTACACCTCTCAAAGGAGCAGTGCTGCTGTTCTGATGATAGGATGTGTGTGTGTGTGTGTGCAGGCTTGCGCTCTGTAGGAACAGAAGCCAGGCAAGGTTAGGCGGGCCAAGGAGGAGGATTCCCCCCACCCTTCCCTCAAGCCCAGGAGACCACTTTCTGCCTGGCTGTTACAACAGCTTTGCCTAGTTCCCAGTGCACACAGATGTGCTCCCAAGTTCCTATTGGGGTCCAAGATGTTAGTTCTGGGGAACTAGTTGTTTACTTGCCTCCCCCTCTGCATCCAGAGGTAGCCTGCACTATCTGCAGAGACCAAACTTCTCAACCTAGAGAGGGAATAGGAAGGGGGCACTGGCTGAATCTCTCCTAGCTGCTAAGAGGCATGCAGGGTAACCAGTTGCCAAGACATTATACTGGGGATCTTGCGGGGTGGGTGCCGGAGATTCCTAGCTGGGCTGTTTCTTTTCCTCCTGTGCTGGCAGAGTCCCACTTTTTCAGCTGCCTCCTGGCCTGTGCTTGTGTGGGCTCCGAGACAGAGGCAGCTCTTTGCTATTCCTTGCAGGGATCATCCATCAGATAAAAGGGGACTATGAGACGGCCCTGAAGCTGCACAAGGGGCACCTCTCCATTGCACAAGAGCTGAATGACTACGCAGCCCAGGGGAGGGCCTACGGCAACATGGGCAATGCCTACAACGCTCTGGGCATGTTTGACTATGCTGTCAAGTATCACCGTCAGGAGCTGCAGATCTCCATGGAGGTGAACGATCGTGCCTCCCAGGCCTCCACTCATGGCAACCTGGCTGTAGCCTATCAAGCTCTGGGGGCCCACGACCGGGCACTCCAGCACTACCAGAATCACCTCAACATTGCCCGGGAGCTGCGAGATGTTCAGAGTGAGGCCCGGGCTCTGGGCAACCTGGGGAACTTCCACTGCTCCCGGGGAGAATTTGCCCAGGCAGCCCCATACTACGAGCAATACCTGCAACTCTCCCCGGAGCTGCAGGACATGGAAAGTGAAGGCAAAATCTGCCACAACCTAGGCTATGCCCAGTACTGCCTGGGCAACTACGAGGAAGCCGTGAAGTATTACGAGCAAGACCTGGCCCTGGCCAAGGACCTGCACGACAAGCTCAGCCAGGCCAAGGCCTACTGCAACCTGGGCCTGGCCTTCAAGGCCCTAGGCCACTTCTCTGAAGCAGAGGAGTGCCAGAAGTATCTGCTGTCCCTCGCCCAGGCCCTCAGCAACCCTCAGGCCAAGTTCCGAGCCCTGGGCAACCTGGGGGACATTGCCATCTGCAAGAGAGACGTGAGCAACGCTGTCCGGCTCTACGAGCAGCAGTTGAGCCTCGCCCATCAGGCCGCAGACAGGAAGCTGGAGGCGAGCGCCTATGCAGCTCTCGGCTCAGCCTATCGTCTGCTGCAAAAATACGACAAGGCGCTGGGCTACCATACGCAGGAACTGGAGGTGCATCAAGAGCTGGGTGAGATGCTGGGAGAATGCCGGGCACACGGGCATCTGGCAGCGGTCTACATGGCATTGGGCAAGTACACCATGGCCTTCAAGGGTTACCAAGAGCAGCTGGAAGTGGGCCAGAAGCTGAAGGATCCTGGCATCGAAGCCCAGGTCTATGGCAATATGGGCATCACCAAAATGAACATGAATGCCACAGAGGAGGCCATTGGCTTCTTTGAGCAGCAGCTGGCCACCCTTCAGCAGCTGAGCGGGAGCGAGGCCGTGCTGGACAGAGGCAGGGCCTTTGGCAATTTGGGCGACTGCTACGAAGCACTGGGTGACTATGAGGAAGCCATCAAGTATTACGACCAGTACCTTTCTGTGGCCCAGAGCCTCAGCCGCATGCAGGACCAGGCGAAGGCCTATCGGGGCCTAGGCAGCGGGCACAGGTGAGGTGAGGGGTTCTCAAGAACATGCTGAGAGTAGAGGAAGAGGGCAGTTTACTTGGGGAGAGAGAGGAGGTTGGCAGAGCAGCTCTATTGCTCTTGCTGTGCCCCACTGCTAGGTGTGGCTAGCCCGGGCATGAAGCATGAGCAGCTGTTGCTATGACGGGCTGCTCTCTCGTGGGGGAGGGGGGAGAAGAAGGATAACTCTGGCATTGCCTTCCCATAGGGCAATGGGCAATCTGCAGCAGGCCCTGGTTTGCTTCGAAAAAAGGCTTGTGGTGGCCCATGAACTTGGAGAAGCCTTTGATAAAGCCCAGGCGTACGGTGAACTGGGCACTCTGCACAGCCAGCTGGGCAACTTCGAACAAGCTATCTCCTGCCTCAAGCGCCAGTTGGGCATTGCGCAGGATATGAAGGACCAGGCCCTAGAGGGCAACGCAGCTTGCGGCTTGGGCAACGTCTACCAGCAAATGGCAGAATACGACACGGCCCTTCAGTACCACCAGATGGACCTCAGCATTGCAGAGGAAACTAACAACCCGGTTTGCCAAGGCCGGGCATACGGCAACTTGGGCCTGACCTACGAGTCACTAGGCACTTACGAGAGAGCCGTGGTCTACCAGGAGCAGCACCTCAGCATCGCAGCCCAGTTGAACGACCTGGCAGCCAAAACTGCCTCCTACAGCAGCCTGGGCAGGACGCACCACGCCTTGCTGAACTACCCCCAGGCGGTGATGTATCTGCAGGAAGGTCAGTAGCCACGCAAGGCCTGCAGCCAGGACACGCTTGAGGCAGGATGTGGCTCCCAGGGGAAATGCCTCTCCTTGGATGGGGGAGCTCTTCCTTGGGAGGGTTGGGGGGGGGAGCAAAGCCAGAGTCCTCCTCAGTGGTGTGGTGATGGGCAAATTCAGCCACATTCTGGGAGAAGTTGGTGAAGAAATGTGAAGAAAGGAGGGGAATCTGGTGGCAAACCAGAACGCAGCAAGAGGCTGGTGGGCCTTCAGATCCTCCGCTCCTTTTTCCTGCAGGGCTGAGGCTGGCTGAGCAGCTGGGGCGCAGGGAGGACGAAGCCAGGATCCGTCACGGCTTGGGTCTTTCGCTTTGGGCGAGTGGAAATTTGGAAGAGGCTCAGCATCAGGTGGGCAATGGGTGCCTAAAGGGACACCACCGTCCTTGGCTGAGTGGCAGAGATTGACCTCCCGACGTTACTTCCTCTTACAGCTCTACCGGGCTTCAGCCCTCTTTGAGACCATCCGGCACGAAGCACGGCTGAGCGTCGACTACAAGCTCTCACTGTTTGACCTGCAGACCTCTTCCTATCAGGCCCTGCAACGGGTGCTGGTTACACTGGGTAAGAGGAGGGCGGATTTTGCGGGAGAGGAAAAGGCAGGGGGTTGGATGGAGTGACTTTGGCACATGCTCAGGGCTGCTATGGGTCAGCATCTGGGCAGTCTTGTGGGCATAACCATTGGCTTAAAGGAGATGGGCATGGAGGGAAGAGGCAAAATCAGCTGGTGCCTGAGACTGATCTGTAGCCCCCTCATCCATCCTGGGCTGAAATGTCATGGGGGTGGGGGGGTCTTTTGCAGGCCATCACGATGAGGCATTGGCAGTGGCCGAAAGAGGTCGGACGAGGGCCTTTGCTGATCTGCTGGTGGAGCGTCAGACTGGGCAGCAGGATTCTGACCCTTACTCCCCTGTGACGGTGGATCAGGTCCTGGAGACAGTGAATGGCCAGAAGGGACTGGTCCTCTACTTCTCACTGGCAGCGGGATACCTGTACTCTTGGCTCTTGGCTCCTGGGGCAGGTAGAGTAAGGGGCTGGGCACACCCTCCTCCTGGGAAGAGGCCGTGCTGCTCTCCTCCCTCTGGCTCCTCCAGTGGCTAAGAAGAGTCTGCTGCTTCTTCAGTGCCTCCTGGATATGTTGGGGGGGGGGGGGGGCAGGCGGCTGTATGTCTCTGACCATCTTCTGGTCTCTAAGTGTTTTGCCCGGCGACATTTGCTGTGCTGGGGAGCCTGTCAGGATTCTGCCTGTCGAGTCTGCTCTGCTCTCTGCTTTTAGGGATCCTGAAGTTCCACGAATGCTACCTGGGTGAGGGCCCAGCTGGGCACTCGGGAGACTTGCAAGACAGGAGCTCGGGCCTGCATACACTCGCCAGCTCAGCGCTAGAGCAGCTCAGCTCCAGTGTACGAGAAGCCCTGGGGGTAGAGCCCCATTTTGTGAGGTGAGCGCCTATCCCTGCAGGTGTGTGTGGGGTCCCAGTGGGATTCTCGTCACAAATGGATAGCACCTCCCTTCCTCCAACCTAGGGCTAGGCCAGAGGCAAACAGATGTACCCAGATGTGTATATGCCAGAGGTGGAAAGTCAGAGGACGTTCCTTGGCTCAGAGGACGTTTGAGCAGTGGAGGAGATGCCAAGCCCTGGGCATTCAGGGGCAGCTGATGAATTAAAGCCTGTCTGCAACAAGACCATCCAATCAGTCCAGTGCTTGTCAGTTGGAGCAGAGGCTGGTCCACTTCCACCAAGGGCCTATCTGCTCACTTCCATTGGCATCCTCTACCACCATTCTGGTTGGGGCTCCAAGCACAGCTGTCCCTGCTGCTCATAGGATGGGGCCGGAGGAACAATTGTAGCATGAAACAGCCTCCAATGGATTGTCTGTGGAGGCTCTCAGTCATCCAGGTCATGGTTGTCCCAAAGGTGTTTTTTTCAAGAGGCAACTGGACTTTCTGGTTTTTCTTTGAAGACGTTTCACTTCTCATTTAAGAAACTTTTTCAGCTCTGAAGAAGGAGAGTGAAAGAAGCTTCTTGAATGAGAAGTGAAACGTCTTCAAAGAAAAACCAGAAAGTCCAGTTGCCTCTTGAAAAAACTACCTTTGGGATCTCCAATGGACTAGAAACAGATTCTGATTGGAAAGTGTCCCTTCAGACAGGGGAGATTCCCATCCCAGAGTGCTGGCAGGGAGACCCAGACAGTTGATGCCCATGCTTGTAGTCCCAGCAGGGTGCCCCCATCTGGGAAGGGACTGTCTGGATGAGGCTCTCGGGAGCATCTTCCTGCTGTCTTTTTGGAACCTTAATTGAGGGGGCAGGGCAGAGTTTGGCAGTGATCTCTTTGGGCTTTCCAACTCCCTGCCCCATCTTTGGCTTACTGCGGATGATCGGCAGAGACAGGATGCCGTACAGCTCCCCACCCCATGGCTGGGTCCGGCGTGACCCCCTGGCTTCCACCGAGGTCTCTTCCCTTTGCTAGCAGTGAGACGGAGAGCGAAGCAGGAGACCTGATGGACCAGCCCCCGGAGGAGATGAGTGGCAAGCTGAACTCTTCCAATGACCCCACTGGCTTCCTGAGGATGGTGAGCAGGAACAACTTTTTCAACAGGTGAGCGCCAGGTGGCTGAATATTGTCTGTGTCACAGGGGTGTGGGGGCTGTAAATGAGGGTGGGCCACAAGGCAAGAGCTAGTTCCCCTGAGCTGCACGGGCATTGCAGCAGCCTCCTGTGGGAACTGGGGGTCTTCTCCCAACACTTTGGGGGAGGATGGGTGAAGCCTGATGCCTGCAGGAAAGAGGGAAGGTGCCTAGTTTCCTGAATGGGAAGCCCATCTGGATCATCTAATCAGGATGGATATTGTGAGGTTCCAGAATGTTATTGGCACAAGGCAGCTAACCCAAAGCAGCAGGGGAGGTGGGAGGGAAGGCAAGGCTGGGGCAGCCTCTATTCCCACCTGGCTCGGAAGAATCACCAACGCTCAAAGGAGGCCGCAGTGTTGGCACTGCTGAGGGCGCCCCTCCCTTCCCCCAGCAAACCTGATGACCAACCTTGTTAGCTGAATGAATCTGCTGGGATCTGATGGATTCCACCAGGGAGGACAGGGAGATGGATTTCATCCCAGGCTTTTGCAGCTCCACTTTCAGAGCCAGAACTACAGGCCGATTGTTAGGGGGGACAGAGTGTGGCTGGCAACTGGAGATAAAGCAAGCCCCAAGAGGAAGGGGCTGCCCGGATGCTCTCCAGATGGATGAACTGCTGGCTTTGTGACTTCAGGCAAGCTGGTGGGAGGCAGGCCAGGCTCTTCCATGGTGGGGAGGTGGGAGGTCAGTCTTCCTCAGCCTCTCCCCCCCCCCTCCCCCAGTCTCATGCTTTCTGTCTCAACAGGAGCTGCCAAAGCACCAGCAGCCTCTTTGCTGGCCCTGCATCCTCCACAGCAACAGAGGAGGGCCTCGCATCTTCCCTACCTCGATGGCCAGACTCCTCCAGCAAGTCGCCCCTCCGGGTCCTCTATGACATGCTGATTGGACCACTGGAAGGGGTGAGCTGGGCCCCAGATGGGCCCTGCAGAGTTTGGGGTTTTCCCATGGGGAATAGTCAGATGGGCAGGGACTCAGGAAGAGCTGCAGAAGCAGGGAGGGCTCCTTTGGGAAGGAGCAACTTTGGGGCTGAGGCCTCCATCTTGTGCTCTGGAACTCCTTGAGACTTTTCCCAACCTCGTGTTGTCCCCTCCTGGGCTGACACAGGAAAGAAGGCGCTTCTGGGTTGCTGCAGCACTTGTGGCAGCTTGGATCTGCCGTGCCATTCCTGTTTCGCCTCACAGGGAGGGGAGCCCCTTGACAGCCACAGGAAGTGCAGGGTGAGATCTTGGGGATCAGCCTCAATGGAGAGTCAAAGCACCTGGTGAGCGAGGACATGGAGGACATAGCGGTGGCTCAGATGCAGTTGTGGGGGAGGATCCCCAGATACTGAGGGTGGCTCCAGGGTTTTTCCTGACCAGAAGCCCAAGAATGCTCATGCAGCTTTTCTCCCTTCACAGGGTCTGATGCACTCCAGTGGCCCAGTGGGGCGTCACCGGCAGCTGGTCCTTGTCCTGGAGGCAGAGCTGTACCTCATCCCATTTGCTCTTCTCAAGGGCAGCTCATCCAACGAGTATCTATACGAACGCTTCAGCCTTATTGCCGTGCCCTCCATCCAAGCCCTGAGTGCCAGTGCCA
Source organism: Masticophis lateralis (assembly GCA_030761175.1). Classification (NCBI taxonomy): domain Eukaryota; kingdom Metazoa; phylum Chordata; class Lepidosauria; order Squamata; family Colubridae; genus Masticophis; species Masticophis lateralis. Next base: position 17,077,996 of record JAUDYJ010000014.1, on the reverse strand, counting down.
AGGTGGGCAGCGTGGGTCTTGTGTCCCCTGGGTAGCAGCCACGAATATCCCATTCTGTTACAGGCTCCCTTGGTTCTTCCCCTGTTTTTCTTGGTGGAATTTTGTCCCAGACTGCTCTGCCTCTTCTGCAAGGCTGGGCTGCCCAGTAGCCACTGCTCCAAAGAGGGAGTCAAAGCAATGAGCGGGGCCCTTCCTTTGCTCCTCCCTCCATTCTCTGGTGGCTCTCGAAATGCTGGGCTCGCCTCTCTGTGTTTCTTACTCTACTCGAAAGATGGGGCTACCAAAAAGGGCACAGAGCTCAGGAGAGGCAGAGCAAACAAACAAACACTGCTTCCTTCCAAGGGGCAAAAGGTGAGTTCTTTGGAGGGTGGCTCCACATGACTGGGAGATTCTCATAGCAGTGGCTTGTAGGTAGGGATAGAAGAGATACTGCTGTCCGTATTGCTGCTCTTCCCACTGAAGTTGAGGGTTCTCTTCCAGGGTCAGGCCAAGAAAAATGCCTCAGCTTATGGCAGCTCCTCTTCCACGGCTGCTGTCATTGGCAACCCGAAGCTGCCATCCTCCGTGATGGACCGCTGGCTGTGGGGGCCCATGCCCTCTGCGGAAGAAGAGGCCTATGTGGTATCAGAACTGCTTGGCTGCCAGGCACTGGTGGGCAGTGCAGCCACCAAGGAGACAGTGATGAGTGCCTTGGCACAGGCTGAATGTGTGCATTTTGCTACGCACATCTCTTGGAAGCTGGCTGCCCTGGTTCTGACACCCAATGCTGAGAGTATAACCTCCGGTCGCAAGGGGTCCTTCGGAAACTCTTACACGATCCCTGAGTCTTTGCGCATGCAGGATGATGTGAGTGATGTGGAAAGCATCTCGGACTGCCCACCACTGCAGGAGTTTCTGCTCACAGCAGCCGACGTGCTGGAACTTCGCTTGCCAGTCAAGCTGGCATTCCTGGGTTCCTACCAAGAATCCAACAGCAAGGTCACAGCGGATGGGCTGGTAGGGCTGACGCGGGCCTTCCTAGCTGCCGGTGCCCTCTGCGTCCTGGTCTCCTTATGGCCAGTCCCAGTGGCAGCATCCAAGACCTTTGTGCACACTTTCTACTCTGCCCTGCTGAACGGGCTGAAGGCCAGCGCTGCCCTCGGTGAGGCGATGAAGAGGCTGCAGAGCAGCACGCTGTTTTCCCACCCTTCCAACTGGGCAGGTGAGAAAGGGCTAACAAGTCTTGGACAGCTCGTGGGGAGTCCTGCGGGAGAAGGCAACTGCTATGCTGTCCCCTAGGGGTTTAGGAGTCGAGGGAGAGAGACCAGTTGCCATAAACAACAGTGGCCTTGCCACTGTAACTTTATGTGCCTAAAAATGCTTCCTTGTTCTGCTATGAGGGGACTCGGAGTGAGAAGAAATGCATCAAAGGCAGGGGTGAAATCCAGCAGGTTCTGACAGGTAGCGGAAATTTTGAGTAGTTCAGAGAACTAGCAAATACCACCTCCAGCTGGCCCCAAAGTGGGGTGGGATTGGAGATTTTGCAATGTCCTTCCCCCAGGAGTGGGGTGGGAATAGAGATTTTGCAGTATCCTTCCCCTGCCATGCCCACCAAGCCACACCCACAGAATCAGTAGTAAAAAAATTTGGATTTCACCACTGATCAAAGGTACTCAGAAATGTGAAGCTGTGCAGGGACCGAGGGCAACCAAGCAGAACAGGCAGGGCTCATGATCTGGTGAGGTCTTTGCCTGTGTCCGTGTGCCCAAGGCTCCCGTTTCTGCTCCTCAGGCTTTGTGCTGATCGGCAGCGATGTGAAACTCAACAGTCCTTCTTCCCTGGTGGGGCAGGCCTTGACCGACATCCTGCAGCACCCAGAACGAGCACGAGATGCTTTGCGGGTCCTGCTGCATCTGGTGAGGAGCATCAAGGACTCAGCAGTCTGTTGCCTGAAGTTACTGGGGTGCCCTGGAAGTGCCTAGGCAGCTCACTCTCTCACCTCTCTCTTAGGTGGAGAAGTCCTTGCAGCGCATCCACAGTGGGCAGCACAACTCCATGTACACATCTCAGCAGAGTGTGGAGAATAAAGTTGGCGGCATCCCTGGCTGGCAGGCCCTGCTGACAGCAGTGGGCTTCCGGCTGGACCCTCCAGCCAGTGGGCTTCCAGCCGCTGTCTTCTTCCCCACGGCGGACCCCGGGGACCGACTGCAGCAGTGCAGCAGCACCATCCAGTCTTTGCTAGGTGAGTAAAGATTAGGCCCCTTGGGGTAACCTTGGCACCCTGGGCTGCAGTGACCAAGTCCTTCAAGTTCTACCTCCCCCTCGCAGGTTTGCCAAACGCTGCCCTGCAGGCCCTCTGCAAGCTGATCACCGCCTCTGAAACAGGAGAGCAGTTGATTAGCCAGGCAAGTATTGGCCTGCCTTTGTGGCAGTGGGGCAGGCTGCCTCTGGAGGTCCCAGCTCCAGGCACGGCACCTGAGCAAATGCTTCGCTCTCCCCCTCTTGCTGCTCCAAAGCATCGAGCTGCTGCCCTGCATTCCAGCCTAGCTCTAAACATTTCTCTTTCTCTTTTTCCACCCTCTCCCCACCCCCTGCCTGCCTGCCCTTTCTACTCCCCAAAGGCTGTTAAAAATATGGTGGGAATGGTGAGTACAGGATCCCCCCCTTGAATCCCCTGGGTCAACAGGGGGCGATGATCTCCCTTCCCTGCTTATGCAGAGGGGCAGCACTGGGTGGGTGGGGCTTCCTCCTTTCTTCCTTGCTGCTTTTGCGCCCCATTTCTTCCCTGGTATTTTCCTGGGGCAAACCTTGAGAGGAGGTTAGGGCAGAAGGATGGACTAGGACCAACTGACTGGCAACTCCTTCTTCTCCTCAGCTCCATCAGGTTTTAGTGCAGCTGCAGGTTGGAGAGAAGGAGCAAGATTTCGCACTGGCCCCGATTCAAGTCTCCATCAGCGTTCAGCTTTGGCGGTTGCCCGGCTGTCATGAGTTCCTGGCAGCTCTTGGTAGGCAAATGTCTCTGGAAAGATGGGGAATTCTGTGGGGAGCAGAGCTGGTCTCTCTTCTTGTGCTCCCCAAGAGGCTTCTACAGCTTGTGCTGGGCTGGAGACAGGCAGAGGGTCTTTGTTGGAGGGGTGGGAGGAAATCTGAGAATCTCATAGGGGACTCATCTGGCTCTGCTTTGCTGCTTGCAGGGTTTGATCTGTGCGAGGTCGGGCAGGAGGAAGTGATTCTGAAGACGGGCAAACAGGCCAGCCGCCGAACAATGCATTTTGCGCTCCAGACTCTGCTGGCTCTTTTTGGTGAGGCTCTTTCTGAGGAGATAGGGGGTGGGGGCATGGAGACTTTGTGGGAGAGCAGCTTCTTTTCAGAGTTCCTGGGCTGGGGAGAGTCACTAGGACAGAACGATGGAAGAGCCACAGTTGCAGGGCTTCTGGCTTCCAGAAGCAGTACAACATACTGATGTAGGTTTTCACAACTGGCATGTGAAAATCTGCAACCATAGTTGCCAAACCCTGAAGCCCAACACTGCCCAGGGCAACCATACTTCAGTGCACAAGAACTGATGATGCCACTTATCACAGTTGCGGGGAGGGGGAAGAGCTTAAGGAAAGTAAAGAACCATCTGAGAGAGGGCAGACAATCTTGGAGTATCTGTGAAGCCAAAACACCTTTACTTTTGTGGGCCCTCACCTCTTGTAAATGGGAGGACCTTAAATCTGTGTTCCCCAGTTGTGCTGCTTTAGAATTAATTTGCTGTCCCACTTCTCTCTAGACTCCACAGAACTTCCCAAACGTCTGAGTTTGGACAGCTCCTCCTCGCTTGAATCACTGGCCTCAGCCCAATCCATCTCCAATCCCGGGCCACTCACTGGCCACAATCCCCCCTTCTCTCCTATGGGCCCAGACAGCCTGGCCTCAGACGCCATCTCCGTCTACAGCCTGAGCTCTATTGCTTCTTCTATTAGCTTCGTCTCCAAGCCCGAGGGCACATCTGAGGTAGGCGGCTCCAGGGGGCACCAAGACACTGAGCCGAAGGCCATTTATCCCCAGAGGGTCTCCTTACCACAAAGTAATTTCTTGACACAAGCTAGAGCTGGTGCCAGCAAAGACGAAGAGGAGTACGAAGGATTCTCCATTGTGAGCAATGAGCCTCTGGCAGTATACCAGGAGAGTCCAGGCATGTTTTCCACAGACCACAGCCTCTCCCAGACTGGAGAAGTCAGAGGCTCTGCTAACGTCAAGCATAGCATCAGCTCCCCAAACTCCCCAGGCAAAATGATGCTCATTCCCAGCCCAAACTCTCCTTTCCAGAAGGTTGGGAAACGAACGGGTTCAGATATAGGTGAATCAGACCATTCCAGTACCGAAACAGATAGCACTGTCAAATCCCAAGAGGAAGGAAATAGCCCAAAGTTGGATCCTCAGGTGCTGGCCCAGAAGATCCTGCAGGAAACGCAGAGCCATCTCCTCGCTGTGGAGCACCTCCAGTGTGCCGGCAGCAGTCGCTGTCCCCACCAACCTGGCCGAAGCAGCAGCTTGGATGAAGGGACTGCCTCACCCTCCAGGGTCGCCACCTTCCGGTCCTCAGAGACCAGCGCCTTTAGCAGGCCACTGTGCTCCAGCATCAAAAGTCAGCCTTCTTCTACCCCAGTGAGACCTGAGCTCCTCCTTGGGAGTTCCTCCCTGCGAACATCCAGTTCTGGAGACAACAGCCCTTCTCCCTCTGAGACGTTTACTAAGGAAAGTGCTAGGCAGCTTTCCCTCAGCCTGGACTCTTGTCAGCCTGTAGCAGATCAGCCAGTCTTCAAGCTGAAGTATCCCAGCTCTCCATACAGTGCCCATATATCCAGGTCTCCGCAGAACATCTCCCTCAGCTCAGGACATCGATCCCCAGTGGACAGCGCTCCCTCCCCAGCCCTTTCCTATTCCTCTGCCAGCTCGGCCCGTTCCAGCCCCGCCAACCCACCTGCCCTAGACAAGCTCAAGATGGCGGCCATCGATGGAAAGGTGCAGGCCATTCACAATCTGAAGATGTTCTGGCAAAATGTCCCCCAGCAACCCTCCGGACCCATGAGGAGCTCCCACAGCTCTTCTGGGAAGGCCTCCAAACGAGATGTGCTGAGCCTGCTGAACCTGTCTCCTCGGCGTAGCAAAGAGGAAGCCACTGACAAACTGGAGCTGAAGGATTTGTCTGCGCCCTGTGCTCTTTTGCAGAAGAATTCTCCCAATGGGCGTAGACCTCCAGCTGACTCCAGCAGCACTCTAGAGTCCAGCTACCCCATACGGCTACCTTCTGGCAACGGCTACAAGTTTTTGTCACCAGGAAGGTTCTTCCCTTCATCAAAGTGCTGAATCTCAAGTGGCTTATTTTTTTGTTTGCCTAGGTGGAGTTTCTGGGCCTTGTCCTGTTCACCAGCTTGAAAGATGCAGTACAGTGGGAAGCAGGTTAGGGAACTGGAGCCCAGCAAGATGGATTTGAGCAGAGGCCGGGCCTATGGATCTTACTTAGTGACAGCCGGCCCTTCATTGTCTTCTTAGTTGCCACTCAGTGGTGCTGGGTGGGGGAGGGACAGCAATTCTACTTGGTAGCGCACACAATTTTTTGTGTAAAAATACAAGCCATTTTGTCAGTGCTTCCAGGAAGGGTTGTGAGAAGGCTTCACACTGACAGCCAGCTGAGAAGCAAAATAAGATCACACGGCTGCTTCTATCTCAAGGGCCAACCCAGAGGCTCTCCTGGCTGTGCCAGGCAGAGCTCCTTGTAGCAGCACAGGAACCGTCGGCAGGCTCCGCGCGGTGCCAATCCTCAAATGACTGGGCACTGGCCGCACCAGGGATATCCACTCGAGGCCGGAGTGGAAGGCTGCTACACCAGAGGCCTCTTTCCTTCTCACAGCGTCTCCCTATGTCGTCGGTCCCTCTGTCTCTTCCCGTTTAAATTTTGTGTCCTGTGAGGGGGGTGAGGGGGGCGGGAGGACAGCGGGTATCATTCTGTCCCATGTCGGGATCTTTCCTTAATTTGCATGCAGCCGTGGCAGCCACGGCCAAGGGAGCGGGAGCGAGGCGCATCCTTTCTGGGCTGAAGGCACGCTTCAGGATGCGACAGGACACCCGGCTTCCCTGCTCGCCTCAAGGCCAGGGAAGGAAAAGACTGCTGTGGCCTAAAGATGCCCACGTCTGCCACCAGACTTGGGGTCGCTCCCGGAGGACCCCATGCATAGCCGCTCCTGGCAGACCTCCACGACAGTGCTTTGAAGACCCCCGCCCATCCTCGCTGGGAAGGACCGCCGCCCTTCGGCCACATTTAGCCCAACGGACTTTTTTGTAGCCGTGCCTCCGTTTCCGGGCAGCGTTACACATTTTGTATTCTGAGTCCGCCTTGTACAGAGGAGTCCCTATTTTTATGGCACTTGCTGAGGCCGCCTGGCCGCCCTTTGTGGTTCCCGTGTCTTATTAAAGCATGAGCTCTTCTCTCGCTCTCTCTTGTGTGTTCCCAGGGTGGGGTGGGAGGCGGAGGAGAGGGGGTGGAGGCGATTCCTTCCATGGGACTTCTGGGCTTTTCTTTGAAGACTTGCGCGAGAACCTTCTTCATCGCTCCCCCGGGGGGGGGGACATTCTCATGTGAGCGCTTCCGTTGCACAGAGTGCACAAAGTGAATGAAGCAATTCATCGAGGGGTGAAATCTAAAAATTTGTGCTACCTGCTCTGTGGGCGTGGCTTAATTAGTGGGCGGAGCTTGATGGTAAGCTGATGGTGGGCGTGGCCAAGTCAATGTCACTTCTTTGCCCTTTTTTAAACCTACAAAACAACACAACACAACTGGCTCACCCACAATGTAAAAGCAGCTGTGCTAGACCCAAAATGGCCCCTTCAACAAGCAGAAACTTCACACAGCCATAAAAAGCCCCCAAAAAACAACTTTCACACTTTACACACACACAACACAACACAACTGGCTCACTCACAATGTAAAAGCAGCTGTGCTAGACCCAAAATGGCCCCTTCAACAAGCAGGAACCTCACACAGCCACAAAAAGCCCAAAAAACCAACTTTCACACTTTACACGCACAAAATTCCACATACAGCTTTGTGAGATTTTGTGCGTTTGTGTAGTTAGAGTGAAACACTACAGAAACACGCTAAATCTCAGAAAGCTGCACAAGTATTTTTTTTATATATAAAAGGAGCTAAATTTAAAACTTCCTAAACTTCAAATGGCTAGGTCTAAAAAAAACCAACTAAAAAAACCCCCAATTAACCATTTTTTTAAAGCTCCCAAAGGAGGGAAAAAATCAAAGAGGGGTCTCCAACCTTGGCAACTTTAAGACTTGTGGACTTCAACTCCCAGCAAAGCTGGCTGAGGAATTCTGGGAGTTGAAGTCCACACGTCTTAAAGTTGCCAAGGTTAGCGACCCCTGCAATAGAATGTAGAAGGCAGGCAGGCAGATAGAGCTGCTCACCGATGAGCTGGATTGCAGGCAGGGAGATTCAGTTGCTTGCTGATGCAATGGATTGCAGGTATTACAGCAAGCGAAGCAAGGCAGGCGACCAGCAGCTAAGGCAACTCAGCTTGGCTCGTCAGAGCCATTTAAAAGAAAAAAAAGGCTCTGATGATCGCGCGGCTCAGCAGGGTATGGGGAGGGGGCGGGGACAGGGATTTTTGCTACCGGTTCTCAGAACTGCCCGCCGCCATCGCTACCTACTCGCCGGAACCGGTCCGAACCGGGAGCATTTCACCCCTGAATTCATCCCATGGCTTCTGCGGGGAGCGAGATACGGACGCAGCTCCAAAGACCCAGTCGGGCGCTTAACGTGGCAGTGGGATTTCAGGAGCCGCCTTTAAAGGTTTACTTTTTCTAGATTTATGGTCATCCGCGTGACTTCCCCTACATCCGGGGGCGGAGCTATAGCGGGCTGGCCTGAGGACCGCCGTTATGTCGCACCGTTGGTTGGGGAGCCGGATCCGTTAGGTTGTTGACCAATGACGGGTAGCTCACGGGCGGCATATCTCCTGCTGCGCCGTGATTGGCTCCGGCCGAGATGGGGCGAGGCAAGGCTCCCGGAAGTGCCTCGCGCTGTGTCCTATGGGTAGGCGGCCCCGACGGCGCATGCGCATTGGACCGCTACCTGCGGGAAAATGGTGCTCATCAAGGAATTGTGAGCGGCGCGGGGAGGGCCCCGAAGCGGGGGTGGGAGGGGGAGGCTCGGTTCATCCACGGGGGTGGGAGGCGGCGGGCGCTGCCTCCTCGCGCGGGTTATGTTTGTCCCGGCGGGCCCTCCGAAGCGCGAGGCGGGGGTCATTTAGGGCCTCGTCCGCCAGGCTGACCAGCCCGCTCTGTTCCCCTTTGCAGCCGCGTGGTCTTGCCGTGTTCGGTGCAAGAGGTAGGTGTTGCTCCCCACTCCGATCCCCCCCACTTCCAGGGCCGCTTCCCCTCCTGGGGCGGAAGTGAAGGAGAGGGGAGGGGTTAAGCCTGGCTTCCCTCCGGCCGGGCCCCGTCCGGCGGGGGTGGGGGGTCCCAATCTTGCTGCGCTCTCCTGTTAGTATCAGGTCGGACAGCTGTACTCCGTGGCCGAAGCCAGTAAAAACGAGACGGGCGGCGGCGAAGGCATCCAGGTCTTGACCAACGAGCCTTACGAGAAGGATGGGGAGAAGGGCCAGTACACGCACAAGATCTACCATCTGAAGAGGTAGGGAGGGGGGCCCTCCCGAAGCCCTTGTGCCCGGAGATGCGCTTTTGTTACCCGCTTGCTTAAAACATCGCGGCCCTGCAAAATCGTGGCTCTTTTTATTAGGGAACTGCGGGGGAGGCCACCTAATGCAAGGAAAGAATGACTGGAAGAGCCACAGTTGTGTGTTCCAGGGGAGTGGCGGGGTTAGGGAGTCTGGGCCAGGCTGAAAAGGCGGTATATACTTTCAAAAAGGAGCAAGTGATTGCGGAAATGCATCCGTAGCGCCTTTGCGCTGAGCTGCTAAAGTCACGCAACACCATGAGAAGAATGCATTTATGAAGAGATTGCTAACCTGGGAGTAAAAACTGCTGATCTTATTTTTGTTGGCAAAAATAAAGCTGTGACTCTGCTTCCTCATAGCAAAGTGCCTGGCTTTGTGCGGATGTTTGCTCCGGAAGGCTCCCTAGTATTTCACGAAAAAGCCTGGAACGCATATCCTTATTGTAGAACAGGTCAGTGTGCTCTTCCCTTTTTGTCAGAAGGTTGCTCTCCAGAGGGGCGAGTTCTCTAGAACCATCTGCAACTGCAAATTTAGTTGCTGCTCACTAGAATAAAATGCTTATTAAATAGAATTTAAGACTTTGTATTGATTCATTCGAACTAATTTCTTGGTAGGTGTGAGAGCAGGCAATTGATTGCCTCTTACCTGTAAAGAAGGGATGATTTATGAACTGAAGAACTTAATCAGCCTAGCTGTTAGCTGTGGATGATGGGCACTGTAGTCTGATGTCTAACGGTTAGGAGGGGCTGGTGCATATTTGTTGTGCTGAGATTAGAAGATGGTAAACATGATTTTACTAGCTGTTTCTTTGCTCGCTTTCAAATGGGGCTCTGTGGCCACCCTGATTTACTTGGCATTTACCTTAATCCGGATAATATAGAGAGCATAGTGAAGTTACGTAGCTGTCCTGTTACAGTGTAGTCACTTCTCTTTGTCTCCATCTCTTTCTCTTTCCATAACGTCCTGGCGATCAGTCGTTACGGTGAGTATTTTCTCTTCCTATGTTTGTCATTGTGGCCTAGCAACAATTCACAGGCCCTTGGATTTCTTTGTTAAGGGTCCTCTCTTAAAGTGAAAGAGCATGCAGGTTGGTGGGGAGCTAGGTGGGGCTGGCCTGCAAAGGGAATGAGACCACCACCCCTCAGAGCAGCCCTTGAGCTTTCCAGCACAGGACCTTTGGGGAAGGATGTTGAACCAGTCTTCATTCTAATCTTCTACAAACCACACCCCCTGCTCGCATGTTGGACCTAGATGCTGGCAACATGGATCACTTCCAATTAGAGAAGATTGTGTTGGAATTTGCATATTCCCGTGCTATATTTCAGGACGCATGTTCTATGTGCACTGAAGGAATCCCTTAGCAGACCTGTGGGCTCGGCCACTGAACATGTCCCTTACTCTGGTCCTCTCTTATCCTGCCTCCCACTGAACTTTCCAAGAAACACTTGGAGGGAGGGGTGTCTCTGTGCAATGAACATTGCCATTTTTTGCCCAGTTCTCCCACTCAGGATCTCTCTTTGTCTGGAGATGCGCTTCCATTTGCTTTTCTTTCCATAGAATGAATACATGAAAGAGGATTTTTTTATCAAAATTGAGACTTGGCATAAGCCTGACATGGGCACGTCGGACAATGTAAGTTGGCCTTAGACAGTTTGTTTCTGGGTCTGGGAAATGGAGGCCCCCCCTGCTCAGCTTAGTTTTGCGTGGCTCCCACTGCCACTCAGGGAGGATCGGCAGCTTCCTGCTTGGGGTTTGGAGAGTGCTGGGACTGAGTTTTTCTTCTGCCTTCAGACTGTGTTGGGTGTTTTAAAACATTGGTGTATTTTTTGATCAGAGTGATGGATATGGGTAAAACAACTAGCACATTAAAGCACAATTAAATGTCCAAATTCAAAATACCTAAGATGGACTGTAGAAGGTGGGTGTTCTTATTTTAAGTTTTATGTTTATTATTGTAGCTCATATGTTCCTCTTTGAAACAATCCCCTTAGCTTTCCTTGCAGATTGGCAGAGCTTTCCTGGCTGTCTTGCCAAAGTCAGTGGGAAAGCCTCCCAGCTGCTAGGCATGCCTTGCAAGCAGGTATTTGCCCCTGTGCAAAGGGAAGGAGGGGGGTTGGCCCTGTGATCAGTGGTGCTTTACCTTCCTACAGGTCCATGACTTGGATCCCAATACATGGAAAAACGTGGAAGTTGTTCATATCGATATAGCAGACAGAAACCAAGTGGAGCCTGGAGTAAGTTGTATTGATGTCTCTCCTGTAGCTTGATGCTGTGGGTGGATTTATGCCTGTTCTTGCATATAAACACTACTTCAAAAGGGGGAAGTTGAGAGCTGCTTCAGTTGTGGGTTGAAAAGAGCCAGTCAAGCTACTTAGCCATCAGTACCACTCCAGCTCAGGTAGGTTGCTCTGGCATCAACATCCGCTTCTCCTTTTCCTGCCTGCCAGGCTAAAGCTATAATGGGAATTTTGGTTTCCAACTAAACGAAATGCCTACAGCAACTGGAGGTGAACGTAATTTCCCAGAATCTTCGAGGCAATAGCTAAAGCTTAGAAATTCCTCAGTTGTGTGTTAACTCCCTGGGATTTCTTTATTTTATATATATATAAATATAAAATTGTATTAATTTTTTAAAGATAAAAACTAATACAAATGATTATAAAATACGGAAGAAAACAAAGAGAAAGCCCAAAGTGCAAGATAGGGAAAAAAGGAAAAAGATACAAAAAAGTATTTTCCAATTCTCCTTACAGCAATTCTAAACATACCTATAAATTTACCTTTCTCTGTGATTACAACATAATTCTTTTCTTTCTATAATTTATTCTGTCTAATCAAAACTATAATTTATGTGCATTTTTTTTGCAAAAAGTTTATAAGGGGGTTGCAGTCAGAAATAAATATTAAGTTATATAATAGTTTATATTTAATATAAATTATTAAATACATAAATAAAGATAAGTATTACCTTTTCTCTGATTAAAGAAGTCAGTTTAGTCACCTCAGCAAGTTGCATCTTCTCCATCTGCCTCCATAATGGGTACTGCTGAATCTTTCCTTCTTTGTACATACATTAATCCCACTGCAGTTATGCATAGAAACAAATTTCCATGACATTTTTACAACTATCTATCAATCCCCCCCCCCAAAAAAACCTCTAGTCTATCAGACTGCCTGTGTCTGTCTGTCTCATCGATGTTGGATAACCACCCAACTCAACTAAGTGATTCTAAAATTATGGGGAGGGGGGGGAGTTTAAAAAACATTAAAACAATAAAAGTATCCCCAAAATAACTATAAACAGAATCTGTGAGGATAAATCAACTAATAGTAAAGCCAAGGAATGGGACCCTAACAGTCTGAGCCCTGGTCGCAGGTATGTAGCCACGTTTTCAAAGCTTTGCAAAAGGCCAGCAGGGTTGGAGCCATTCTAATCTCTGAGGGGAGAATATTCCAGAATAAGGCCGGGGTTATAGCAGGAAAAGGCCGTATTCTAGTTCCCGCCCATTGATACTCTTTGGCCAATAGGAACCACTTCATGTCCAATTGGTTGGATCGGATTAGATGGGTAAAAGGCCCAGGTAATCTGTCTCAGCCAACTTCCTCTGCAAGCTACCATGTGACCACTCCCCACAATCTTTCCTAAGAAGGGAACAATGGAAACTGGATGAAAAGTGTCCATATTGATTAGGTTGTGCAATGGTCCTTTGAGGAGGGGGCACACCACCGCTTCCATAAGAGCTGGTTGGATCACTTCCTCTTTCAAGGAACAGTTAACTACCATCCAGAGCCTATCCCACTCCTCTCCCGCACAGCTTTAATCAGCCAGGAAGGGCACAAATTGTATGTTAAGCTTTAAAATTCTCCTGATCGGTATATGTAGTTGAATCCAAAATTTTCTAGGCTTTACATATCCACATACCGATGAAAACATCCATTGTACTCACATTCCCAACATAAGTTTGAGGTGCCTTTGTACATTGTAGTTTCTCAAGAAAGAATCATCTGGGATTGCCATAAGTCTCAAATAAAATTCCTTCTCCCTCCTTTCCAAATGAGTCAGGTTATTTAGTTCACCACCATCAAAGCTGATATCAGCTGGAGCATAGAAAAACACAGAATCTGTGCGATCAGAAGATGTGGCGAGACCACCTGGAACCGGACATGACTGGTTGGATAAATGTTAAATGTAAACCCCAACTCTGCCCAAATTCTGTCTTACTCTAAAATTCTCACTTGGTCATTAATTTGTTTTTACACTTATCTGGACATCTCTTTTCTGGCTCAGTAGATGTTAAATGCCTCCAGTTGGTGCATTGGGACAAGAGGACAATATAGTCACAACTCGTGGACTGAGCCCAATGTCAAGAAATTGCTTCTCCTTTTCTCTCTAGCTAAATTCTAACCATGTGTCTCCCATTTGAATGCTAGAAAGCTTTTTTTTTTTTAAAATAGATTTATATGCCGCCCTTCTCCAGAGACTCAAGACAGCTTACAATGCGTTAAGCATATTTGTATATTTTATACAAAGTCAACTTATTGCCCCCACAAACTGGGTCCTCAATTTACCTACCTTAGAAAGGATGGAAGGCTGAGTCAACCTTGAGCCTGGGGAGATTCGAACTTGCAATAATTGCAGACAGCTGAATGTTAATAACAAGCTTTTTTAGTCTGTTGAGCTATCCAGTCTTTTTAAGGTTAATTTTACTGTCCATAGCAGTTTTATCTTTCCACTGAAAGGCAATCCTGAGCTGAAAAGGAAGGCAGGGCATAAACGAAGTAGCAGTTCCCTTTCTTGGCCTCCTTTCCCTGTCTCAGTCTGTCGTGAGTTGCTTGCCTTTCCTCTCTTTTGCAGATTTTATCTCTGCAGTTCAAGCTCTGGTGCTCTTTGAAAAGGCACTTCCTGTCTCTGTAGCCCCTGTAGGGTTTCTTTCTGGACAAGATTCAGCCTGCTCTCAGATATGTCAACAGAAGCTTGTGAGTGTAGGGAAGGACTGGCTCCCCAACTGCAGGCCCTCGTAGAGTGCAAGCCCTCAGCCTGAGGGGACCGTGGCCAAACAGCCCAGCCGCTCTTTTCAATTCTAAACACCGATCAATAAACAGCTTGGCTCCAAACTCTGCCTGCTCTTGGAAGCCCTAATGAAACTCAGATGCCAGCCCTGGGCTTCCCCAAATGTATACAAATGCTTGAGCTGACAGCTGCTGCTATCCTATGATAGACAGTTAGGCCTGGTCTCTCCTAATCAGCTCCAGGATTTTTGTCTAAGCAATTTTGCGTGATTTGTTTACAAAAGTCACTTCCCAGGAGAGGAAGAATTGTTAAACTGTGAGCAGAACAAAACACACAATTAACTTCAGAAAGAGTTGCAGCTTGAGAAGAAATTTGAAAGAAAATAAGCAGAGTGAAAGCAAACAAATTGAAATCAGCTTTGTAGCTTTTTCTCTGCTTCAGATTGAAAGCAGCACAGGTTGCCTCTGGCTTTCCCTTACATCCACCAATCCTGGGTGGGTCATAGCTCAGAAGCTCCACAGTCTCCTAGCAGCATTTCAGTAACTTTTGTATCCTCTTTCTGTGAGCTGCTTTAGACTGAATTGCAGATCAAGAACTCTTCTAAGCCCTTCCAGGGAACAAATGTTTTTAACCCAGTGGGACTTAAGCTTTTGAGCTAAATGTGCATGAAATTACACCGAGGGCTGCAGAAAGGAGCTGGGGGCCCTGAGAATGTGGCCTTCAGGGCAGAAAATATCTTCCCCCCACCTCCCTAATTTTTCTTGGTGCTTCATATACCCAGTGCAGATAGTTTCTCCTCTCCAAACTTCTCCAGTTCTCTTCCCAGCCTTAATTTTGGAGTTTCTTTTAATCCACAGGACTACAAAGCTGATGAAGACCCTGCATTGTTCCAGTCAGTCAAGACCAAAAGAGGCCCTTTGGGGACTGATTGGAAGGTAATCTGAGCCAAGAAAGGCAACTCGGAAGAGGCTTTGAGAGGTTGCCAGGGCCACATCAAGAAAAGTGGAGGAATCTCAGGGCAGGCTTATGCTGTGGCCAGCCTGAGCTTGGGCATTATTTTCCCCTTGCCCTACAGACACCCTTCAGGATAGTGGAATCCCTTGGGAGTGGAATGGAGCTATGGCTAGCTGTTCCTTGGTTATGGGTTGCTGAGAGATCAACAAGAGGGATTCAGATATACATGGTTGTTAGATTTCCATCTGAGCTAGCAGCCCTTTTGTGTTTCCCTAACTGGCTGGGAAGGTGTGTGTGAGAAACCACTTCCTCTTCGGTCCCCCACTGACTAGTTTAATCAGATGAGTGTCTTTTCGTGCTGCTGCTTATTGAGCGATGATGCATCTGCCCTCTCTTCCTGGACAGTTCTTAACCATTGGCAAAGCTTGTTTTTAGGGGCAACTTTTAATTTGTTCCTCTTAGAGCAGAATGAACTGAAAAGAATCAGGAAGCACAGGGAGACTTCAGGGACAAAGCCCCCCACCTCCAAATCACAGCATCCTCAGTTCAAGGAGGGCAGTGTGACCAAATAGCCCATCACAGCCTCTCCTCTAGTCCTGTACTAATTGCTTGCCTTTCTGGGCATTTGGACCCATCCCATGGCTGGCACTGGGTGCCTGTCAATGGCAGAGCGACAAGCAAAAGAGGCTTCTGCTTCCCCTTTGGCTATGACTGTCAGGCTCCTTGAGAAGAGGCAGCCGAGAGTGGAAGGCGCTTAAGGGTTCACTTTTTCTTGATTCCTCCAAACAGAAGGAATTGGCAGCGGCTGAAGATTGTCCCAAGATGTGTGCTTACAAGCTGGTGACCATCAAGTTTAAGTGGTGGGGATTGCAGAATAAAATTGAGAACTTCATTCAGAAGGTACGCAGCTGGGAAGGACTGTCCCTTTCTAGGGACAAGGGGTGTGTCCACCAGGCTTCCAAGTGGGGCTGAGAGGCTACTGTCTCGGACCAGGCCACCCCCTAGCTTGGCGTGCTTCCCTCCTTCCTTCCTTAGGAGGCAGCGGAGCCTCTGTGTAGGACTAGGGCCAAGAGCTGCCTTTTCTTTTTTTAAAGCAAGAAAAGAGGATATTCACCAACTTCCATCGGCAGCTTTTCTGCTGGATTGACCGATGGATTGACCTGACGATGGAAGATATCCGGCGAATGGAGGATGAGACCCAAAGAGAGCTGGAGGCGGTAGGAATATTCAAGCCTGTGAGGCAGAGTAGGCACTCCCCAGATGTGGCTGGAAGTTTGTTGGGAGGGAGCAGGAGTCCATTGGCATATCGCAGGGCCCTGAAGTCCCAGAGGGAAAAGTGTGGGGGGGGGGCATCCTCCCCTGGAGAATTACAGAGGAAGGACCACTTCCCCAAGTTAACTGCTCTGCCCTGCCCCCCATTTTTGGAGGGGGGGATCTCTCTAAGTAGATCCTTAGAGACTTTGGTGTCCTCCAGGATATTTCTTAGCTCTTGCTTCTCCTAAGAAGTGATTTTCCTTAAAGAAACCAAAGTTTGACCATTGTGTCTGTCAGAGTAGTTTCTGAGATAAATTTGTTCGGGTGTATGAATACTCTCCATGAAAATGTATGCTGTCTTTCTCTATCATGTGGCATTATTTTCTGGTGATGCATGCATGCATTTGTTGCACTAACTCCATCAGAAGTCTCCCTTGAAAGGGAGAATCAAAAAGTCAGTCTTCAGAAGAGAAGTGGTTTAGTCTGAGCCCCCTCCCTTCCTGGAAGTGATTTCCAAAAGGAGGCTTTTCATCTAGAGGATTGTTAGCTTCTCTCCTCAGGCTGTGGATCATTAGGCCAAGTCGGCTGCCAGGAGAGGGAGTTGCCTGCGGCTGTTCTTCTCACCAGGCGTAGCCTAGCTGCATCCCTTTGCAGAACGGCTCCAGGGGTCACGAGGTGCTCACTGGCCTGAGTAGGTCCTCTTTAAGGGCTCTTATTTGTAGCCTGCCTTTATTATTTTTAGAAACAACCCAAGGCAGTGAACATACCCAACACATCTTCCTCTTTTCCCCACAACAACCCTGTGAGATGGGTTGGGCTGAGAGAGAGAGGGCCCGGCCCAAAGTCATCCTGCTGGCTTTCATGGCTAAGGACGTGCTAAAATGGAGGGAGGAGAAACTTGCAGGGAGCATAAATACTTGAGATTTCCTCATTTCTCCACACAAATGCTTCACCCGGTCCTCTCCCTCCCCCCTTGCATTGGATGGTGAATGCATCCCTCATAAGAGCCAGAGAGGAACTGAGCAGCCATTCTGCAGCCTCGCAAGACTCTCTCCCACAGCACTGGAATGGCTGCCTTTCCCGTTACCTGCAGATCCTCCATTCTCCCTCCCAAGATAGCCCAGCAGAAACCAATCCCTTAGCCTGGGTCACATGTGAGGTGACCATCCAGGGACAACGAAGGCCCTTCGGGGCCTGGTTCCAAGGCTTCAGCCCCACATGGCCGTTCCAACCCCTTCCTACTAACATCTGCTGATGAACTGCCTGGTGGCTGACAGTTTTATTTTGCACCTAGATGCGTAAGAAGGGTTGTGTTCGAGGAACATTGGCTGCCAGCGCCTAGAGGAAGCCCTCGGTAGGGTCAGAGGCAGGCAAATAATCCACTATGTAAGTGACTCTGGCCTCTTCTGGTAAAGAAACACAGGTTTTAGTAATGTCCGTATTGGCTCACTTTAGTCGTGAGCTCTCTCTCTCTCTCTCTCTCTCTCTCTCTCTCTCCTATTTTTCATTGTGGGTAGCATACACACACACCCCTTCTTAAAGCAGAGATCTCAGTGTTGCCTAAGTGTCTCACAACTTGTCCCTTTCCAAAATCCAGCAGCTTGAGGTTTGGACTCAGAATAAGGCTCCCGTGCAGCGGGGCTCCCTGACTCACACAGCAGAGTTCGTGAGCAGGAGAAGGAGTATTCTTTGGCAACCTCGTGGTTTAACTGAGAAAAAAAGGTTGATTACTTCTTGCGGGTTTCATTTTTCCCTTCTTTGTCATGTGAATCAGAACACATCGTTGTAGTCTAGATGGGTTTTTTCAGGCTGGCCCTGGCAGAAGTTCAAGGACAGTCTCTTAAATAAGTAAACACCTGCAAAACCCCATCTTTTGCCCTTTTCTCCCCCTCCCCTCCCAAACATCCCTCCAGGCTCTGCCATTTTCAGTGTTGTTGTTTGCAGTCTCAATTCACTCCTTTCTGCTCAAATTGCTACCCAGGTCATATCACACTATTTCTTTCAGTAGGTCAGTGCTGGTGATGGTTGCATTGCTTCAGGCAAAGGCTATGCCAGGAGAAATCAGCAAAATAATCTCTAATCCTTTCATTTAATCCTCTTTTATTTGAGAGTCCTAACTGAGAGTGACTGATCTTTCTTCCCTCCCCCAGTTGCGCAATCAAGGAGAAGTGAGAGGAACAAGCGCGGCTAATGATGAATGAAGAAAAGCATCTTGTGCGTCTGGTGTCATGATCCATCCTTGGGGTGTGAGTGGGTGCACAGTTCTTTACACATTTGTGCATGCATGTACACAGAAACGTACACATACACACTAGGTGCACACTTGTACTGAACTGCTGCTCCAAGGCACCGGGATCTCCCCAAGAGGCCCTGCCTTTGTGCTGTATATCCAAAGCTAATTAAACCCACCTAGTGTCAATTAATGGAAGAAGAGAACAAATTATATCAATTGGAACATTTTGAAACTACAGATGCCGGACCAATTTACTTTATCTTTTATAATATACACGAGAGATTCTCCTTGCTAAGAATCAGTTATCTCTGTTTAGTTATTAGATGTGCATCAGCAATTAATTTTCCAATTTGTGTGGTTCACTCATGATTTGGTATAGACCTTCTGAATGTATTTAAAGATATTTATTTCTGAATTATCACTTTCTTGAAATCAGATCATTTCTTCTAGTAAGGATCGATTTCGTGCAATTTTTTGTTTTTGTTTTGTTTTTTTACAAAAAAAATTTCACCCATTTGCTGCGAAGAGATCTATTTTATTGGAGTTTTGTATATCAAAAGAATCAAAGGTTTCTTCATTAGAATTGGCAAAATAAAAAAAAAGCTTGCCAGTAAAAGGGAACACAAAGGGGAATATGAATCTTTGTTTTTTAGAACTGTTCATGGACTCAAATCAGCCTGAAGGAATGACGTTTCATGACAGCCTCATAATGCTCTGTTCAGAATGTTTCTAGGTCGTCCGCTGTGTCATCCAAGAAACTGCATAAGCTCCATTTTGCACCAACTATAGGAAAAGCTGACATTTATTCAGTACCCTTTGGAAACTGATATCTTGACTTGGAAAACCTTCAACAGATTCCTTAAAGAAGAAAGGATCCCGGCAGCAATGTATTCCAGGCCTAGTTAAGTGGGAGGGCTTGCCCCACAGGGGATTGACGGGCCCTGAGGCTCCAAGGGCCAAGGCAAGGGCTGTTTATCCGTCCATTTTCTGGAAGCGAGACTCGTGTGTGCCTGAAGTTGGCAGTTCAGCTTCTAGCTCTGGCCACACAGAAAGGCTTGCACGTTCCCCCATTGGAGAATTGGCTTTGTAAATATTTTTAGAGGCTGATCATTTAGGCTGCTGCTAACTCAAGGGCTTGCTGTCTTTAGTGCAGGAATCGGTTCCTGCCAGTACCAAGGAGAACACCGAATGCCAGGCTCTGCCTAGTTTGGGGCAGGATTAGATGTGAACATTGAAAGGACATTTTGTAGTGAATGTAAAATGATTATTTCTGCAGTTTCTAGTTTTAACTGCATTAAGACAATTTAAATAAATTTGCTTATAAAATATCCACAGCTGTTGCATTTGGATTCAGTTCAAGTGTTGGGGGTATTGTGCGTTGAGGCAAAGCTGGGGGTCAGGAACGAAAACCTGCTTTCTAGAAAACCTGCCTTTTCCCCCCTAGTTGGCTAAAAAACCTACAACTCCTCGGCGGAGAGAGGTGTTTTCAGCCAGGAGCTGCAACCGAGTTGCGTTTCCACAAGCCATTTATGGATTCCAAGATCTTTTTTCTCCCTCCTAAAATCTTATCTGGTAGTTTTATTCTGCCATTCACCCAATACTTTTTGAAAGTTTGTTTTTAAAAGTTGCCTCATTCTTAGCCTTAATATTTTGATTTCTGTTACAGTGCACAGCGTTCTCTCATCTGCTTGTTTGTGCCTAGAAGACGTGAGGACAACTCTGACAGAATTTGTGGCTAGAAGTAACTGTCCTCAGAGACCTGCATCCCAAGGCTCCTGCATTCCCACGATGCAAGATTATTGTCCTCTTTGATAAAAAGTTAGTGCCCCCCCCCCATTGCAACATTTGGCAAGCTATGGATCATAAAACTATATTTATTAAAATTTATAACCTGCCTCATTCCCAAGGCTTCAGAATAGACCCTTTGCTGCTGTGTTGCTGCTTTAGCAAAAGGCATCCAGCCATCTGGCCCATTTTTGCAGCTGCTTCCATGCAATTCATTATTTAATTTTTTCCCTGTTTTCTCTGATGAAAGTGTGCAATCCTTTAAAAGTTACTTAAATTGAAAAAAGCACATGCAATAAAAATTTTCTAAAATGCCATCTGTTTAAAGCCACAGGGCAATCTTAAAATTCTGTAACCCAGGACACTAATTATGAAAAAGAACAGAAGGCAAAACTGTACAGATTTAATCAAAAGCATGAATGAACGGATACGTCAGCTGACACCAAGAAGGCTCAGCAACTGAAAGGGGAAGAAAGGCCACAGCTGCTCTTCTTGCTGGTTGGGATGGTTTCTTCAGTCATCCTTCAAATCCAACACACACAGATCTCTCACACAGGAGGGGGACCTCCAAGGATTGACCAAATTTTAAGCTATGCGGACCTCCTGTGTGTCACTATCACTCAGGGTGGCTTAGATGATTGGAATCAGCCTAAAAAGGGTAGATGAAGGGTACAATTAAAATCATGGACAAGCATTGTTTTGAAACTGGATACAGCAGGAAAGTATCTAGCATTTGCTTTCCTCGTATTTTTTGCAAAAGTACCAGCTTGCCGGTGCTTTCTTCTCACGGAAAGAAAAGCAATGCTGACCCTTTCCAAATGGTGTCTCACCCCTTGGTTGTGACACTGCAGCAGCGGCTTTGCATCAGCAAATCCAGCTGGTCAGCAGAGTCCAGTTATGAAGGAAGGTGTGACACTCCCACAAACGCCTATGGATCAATAGGCTTCCCAGGCTCAAGAGGCCCTGGAATGTAGGCCTTTAAATTCAAGTGTCACTCTCCTGCAGTTCACCCTAGACAAATATGACTACCCTGAAATGTCCCAGCTCTTTCTCTTTCCTTTCTAAAATGTTAAATGCTGTACATCTCCCAGTCCGGCAGGTTAGGTAATGGCAATTATTAGGTGGCTGCATGAAATTTTACAGGTGCTTTTTATGAACATTCGGCTGTCTATTGCTTACATCTAGGAATGTATTCGTTTTAATGGGGATTAGTCCTGCAGCCTTTTCAACAAAGATAAAAGTCAAGAACATAGTAGGTTAAAACTGCCGTATTTAACGAATCTATTGATTTAAGTAATAACACCAACACAGGCCTAAAGGTGGCAGTTTATCACTCCTGGGCTTCTGCATCCTCTAATCCGAATGCTGAATTTCTTGTTCCCAGTTTTTGTATTGAAACATCCAAATGGGAGCAAGGGCCCCTTTGTTCTCCAATTCGATTAAAGAGGAGTGCAAGAGCCTGCAGATTCCAGAGTTCCTCTGAAGTGCCCTTCCAGGGCCAGGCTGTTTGAAGCGAAGAAGCCGACCTCTCCCTCCTGTAGCCAGCAGGTGGCGGTGGAGGACGCGAGAACTCCCCAACCCCGCAGTGCCTGGTCCTCACCCTTCCTTAATCAAGCGCAGCTGCCCATGGGGTGAAAATGCAGATCGTATGTTTATAAAATGGGAAGCCATTCAATTGTGCATAATTTCCTTCTTGCATGTTTGCAAAGAGACAGAGTATATGTAGTGCACATGGAGAATTATGATTGCTTCCTTTCCGCCCCTTTTCTAGGGCTAAAAAGGCAGCTGTGTTTGGAAAATCTGTGTTGCCTTTCCTGTGGGTTCAAATCAGCGTCTGGATCTTCATCTGGGCAGAAAGTTGGCTAAAAAAGACACATTCATGCTCAGGGCTTCTCCTGGAACCAAGGCCACCAGCTCCCTTCTGGTAGCATCCCAGTTGCTTTACTTTGGCAGGGCTTTTATGAACCCATTAAGAGAAAAAAAGTCAAGAACAAGAGGCCTTCCATAGTTTATGATCAACCTAAATATTGATAATCTTTAAATTTGTGAGTTTGGGGAGGCGGGAGCAATCATTGGAAAATTCAACAAATGAAGCCAAGAACCATCTATGCAGAAAAATGACCAAAGAGAAGATACCAAAGACTCCGTGGCAGGCAGGCAGGCAAAATAACTGTTAAATGTGAACAGTTAAATGTGAAAAATAAATGTGAACTACATTTGCTCTAGAGTCCACAGTCATCAAATCATTTTGCACCTGTTGTTACTCACACTCCAGTGATGCTTGCAGTGGGCAAAACCTTGTTAACAATCAGCAACAAGGAGTCCATAGTTGCTGAAATAACATTTCCTAGCATCCCTGCTGGCTATGCTTTTGGGGACCATTGGGATTTGTAGTTCAGCATCTGGAGAATACCAACCCCTATTTCTGCTTAAACACCTACTTCAGAGCATGTAACACGCACCACCTTGGCAACTCTTAATTACCTGGCCCTATTTTCCCCCACCCTCCATGCGCCCCAGCATTTTCCCTTGTGTCAATTTTCAAAGACTCCTGGTCCAAAATCGTTGTAAGTCAAGGGCTACCTGCATTGGCACTTCCTCCTGGAAAGTGGAGGGGAGGGGCGACACACAAAGCATTTCCAGTAATCCGATGGCTTGGATTCCTCATTTGCTTCTGTGCAATAACTATGTGAAATGCACAACTGTCAACATAGGAATGGGATATACACCCAGAAGGAATAGAACAGAAGCCAGAACAGTCAAAACTCACTGAATGAGATCATGACAGAGCTGATATTTTATCCCAAACTGACCCTAGAGCTGTGATGGCAAACCTATGGCACGGGTGCCACAGGTGGCACACGGAGCCATATCAGTAGGCATGCGAGCGTTGACATAGCTCAGCTCCAGCGTGCATGTGTGCACTGGCCACCTGATTTTTGGGCCTTTCAGTCCTACCAGAAGTTGGGGAATGCGCTGTTTCCGGCCTCCAGAGGGCCTCCGGGGGAGTGCGGAAGGCCGTTTTTGCCCTCCCCAGGTTCCTAGAAAGGCTCTGGAGCCTGGGGAGGGTGAAAAACAGGCCTACTGGGCCCACTGTGCCATCATATGCTAAAAGTGTATGTGGGGGGGTGCATTCGCAGGTGTGGGGCGCATTGAATTATGGGTGTGGGCACACATGTGGGCGACCTCGCCATGCTCTGCCCGCTTTTGGCACGCGACGTTAAAAAGGTTAGCCATTACTGCCCTAGAGCTTGTCTTGATTGGGTTGAGGCCCTTCTTGTTAGGCTTGCCCTTTGGGTTGAGCAAAGCCAGCTCTGCACCAATGAGGCTTCCACCTTGAAGCAGCCCTCCTGGCATTACCCTAGCTTTTCAAGGGCTGTTTGCTGGGTCTGGCTGCAGCAGTAAAAAGAGTGTGGCATATTGGGGACATTTTATATAAATTTTCTTTATACAGTAAAGAAAATGTATACATTCTTATTGGAGAATGGAGGAGAAGCAAGTCAAGGAAACGATGGTGGCATGGGCAATACATTTTGGGTACAATATACAATTGGAAAAATGGCAAGAATTATGGGGAAAAAATAGGAAGATAACATTGGCAATACACAAGAATAAGAGAATGATTAGGAAGATTGAATTTAAAAGTAAAGATAATTGTTGATGCAGAAAGTTGTAAAATATACAATGTTGTTATTTATGTTTTGTATTTTACCATTTGGTGTATGTGCATGTTCTTTTTTTCTTTTGTTGTCTTTTTCTATTACGTTTTTGGTTTTAAAAATGTAAAATATTCAATAAATTAAAAAAAAAAACATTGGCAATACCATATAAAGACGCAGGCAACATTTTCATGTTTTCATTCCTTCTTTCCTGCCGGGCTTTTCTCTCCCTCTTTGGGTGCTTCTTGCTAATCTGGGATGCCAGTGAGCAAATGTTCCAGGACCTGTTTTCCACACCAGCAGCTCATAACTGCCTCTGGTGTCAACCTGGAGGTTAAGCTAGTTCTATGTTTCTCCTAGATGTCACAGAGGTCCCATGCAGCAGTGAGAAGACGTGTCCTCAGGGTCTTCTTAGCTGCACTATTCAGCTGTGGATCACTTCTCCATGCCCTTGTCAGTCAGTCACCCTTTTCTTCAGAAGACTGGTCCTTACCCACATGGAGGTCCCAGGAAGCCTCTTTCCCTGGATAGTGATTGGACTGGCAGCCTTCCAATATGTCTTCCATAATCAACTCATTAATGTTGCCTGTATTTTCTGCGACAAAGGATCTCTCACAACATTTCCCCGGATAACACCATGCAGGGTGGGAAACACGCAAGTCTCCCACAAAGGAGGAGGAATATGCAGATCCTTGGAGCACCTCAATAAGCAACAACTACAAGGTCCACGTGATGTGAAATGCAACGTAAGCCTTCCCATCAGTTTTTATCAAGGAAAACAGTCAAGTAATGAATCAATGCAAAACCAGAACCATAAAATCAGGCACATAGAAAGAAAAGGGCAAAGGCCAAGCACCACATAGCAGTTCCATGCACTCCTGAAATCCCTGCCCACTGCTCTGGCTACTCCTAAGCTTCCTGTTACTTTTAATTGATGCCTTTCACAAACAGCACAAACTCAGCAATTATTCTCAGCTCTGTGTTAGTTGGTGCTTGTTGCATGAAACTTGTTGCTCAGCCATGTATTTGGATTGGCCTTGCCTCAGTAGGATGCATGAAACCAGACAGTCCCGCCATAAAGCATAGATTGTGGCTTTGCGTTCTATAGGAAACAAAATGGCTGGGTTTGGGGGAACAAAGGCTCTGTGTGCTGACTGAAAAGAGCAAGAGCAGGCAGGCAGAGAGATCTCCAGGCAGGGGACCTTAGGACAGCCTTAGGATTTTCGAGTGATACTGACCCAGGGGCTTGCCTAAGGTTACCAGGTTGTGACAAAGGAGAACAGGTCCTTCTGATTGTCCTCATGTTCTCCATCAGGCAGGCAGAGCTTTCAAAATCAAATGCAATCCAGTTTTTGAGCATCAATTTCTGAGCAGCTTTTCTGTCAGTGATGGTCTTCTGTGACTTTAATTTGTTGATTAA
The DNA here is from genome assembly GCA_030761175.1 of Masticophis lateralis. Taxonomy (NCBI): domain Eukaryota; kingdom Metazoa; phylum Chordata; class Lepidosauria; order Squamata; family Colubridae; genus Masticophis; species Masticophis lateralis. The sequence goes on along the minus strand of JAUDYJ010000014.1, from coordinate 17,052,966 downwards.
TACCTCCCACCAGTTTGGTCTTGCTCCCTGAAATTGACAAGACTTCAGTTATCTGCTGAAGGCTTCTGCCTCCTTAGGCTCTAGCACATTCCTGCAATTGAAAAAGCAGACTTTTTGATCCTGGAAAAAGCAATTTCAGGTGTACTTAGGCCTAAATCAGTCAGTCAGTCAGTCAGTCAGTCAGTCTGTCTGTCTGTCTGTCTGTCTCTGTCTCTGTCTCTGTCTCTGTCTGTCTGTCTCCCTCTCATCATTTATTTGCTGCCCATTTCCCAGATCACTAAAACACCTAGTGTCTCCTCCTTCCTCTTGTTCTCCTTTCCAGTTCTCTGTGTCCCCTTTCCCAGTCCATATCTCCAGTAACCAATCCCAGGCTCCACAACTGGCTGGGTCTCTCCTTCAGGTGGGTGTCCCTGATGCCTTCTTGGGCTCTGCTTCTCAGCTGCTATGACCAACCTTTCCCCTTCTGTGGCCCAGCAGCCCTGGGAAAAGCAGCCAAGCAGCCAGCAGAACGGGCAAGGGACAGCTGCAGTGCTCTAGGCCTCAGCACCACTCGGTCTGTGGTGCATAGAGGTCTGTGCACTCTATGGTCTTTGCATCCTTCTCCTGCTGCTGGACCGCACCAACCAGACCAGCGGGACTCCCGTGGGCTTGCACGCTCCCAGGTGCTCCCAGGGAGAGAGGCGGGAGGCCCGCAGTGGAAAACCAGAGCTCGGGCCGGACCCGCGCTGTGGGATGAGGCAGCGGCGGGCCTCCTCTCCCTCCCGGCCTGTCGCTTGTCCTGTCCTGACTTCTAGTTCGGCCAGCTCGGCGCCATCAGGAAGGGAAAGCGCGCAGGAAAACTAATTACACAAAATCAATATTTAATCATAGCTCGGCATCCTGACCCTGCAGACTGCCCCCAGCCCCGAAAGCTGCCTGAGCCCCTATTTATGGAGCCGGGAGGGGAGGGGAGGAATGAGGGCTGGACGGTGGAGGCTGGCGAGGCCCGGCCCGGGACTGGACGGCAGGAAGAGAGCGGCTCCCGCAGGCTCGGGGGCGCTCCGTGCGGTTCCCGCGCCAAGGCCGGAGGGGAGGCGGACGACTCGGCAGGGAGCGACGCTTTCCATGCAGTGACACTGCCGCGCTCGAGGCTCCTTAAGGAGGTACGTCGGCCGTCGAGCCCCGCAGGCGCTGAGCGACAAGGGCAGCCCGGCGCTCGGCTCGGACGCCACGACACCTCCGCGGTCTCCGGCTCCCCCTCGGGGCTGCCTGCAACCGGGCCGAGCACTCGGCGAGGAAAGGGCGGCGGCGGCGGCGGCGGCGGCGGCGCCACCTTAAGTGGGAGCCCCGCCCCGCCGGGCCCCTGATTGGCGCAGCTCGAATGGCTGGACGGCATTGCTGAAATGCAAAACTTGTTGCTGCTTCCCCGGCGCGCGGCTAGAGCGCGGCAGAGCCAGGAGCCCGCCAGGCAGGGAAGCGGCACCCCAGTCGCGCAAGCCCATGAAGGGTGGCCAGGCCCGGCGGGGTCCCCCCTGCCACCACTCCGGCGCCGGACGGCAACTGCCGCGCAAGATGTGAGCCGGTCGTGAGACGGCGGCGGCGGCCGATCTCTCCCCTGCCTGCCTGCCTGCCTGCCTGCCGGTGGCGCGGACTCTCTCGGCCGGCCGGGATGCCTCGTTGAGGATCTAGTCAGCCGGGACTGGAGCGACAGAGTCGCAGTCACCGGCGGGATGTTCGCGCTGGATCCGTTCGACCCACATGGCGGCGGCGGCGGCGGCTCAGGCAGGAGCGGGGTGCCGGGCGAGCGGGGCAGCGGCTTTGGGCCGGGCGCGGGCTCCCAGTTCAAGCCGTCGCCCTTTCACGGCGGAAGCAGCGGCGGCGGTGAACCGGCGGCCCTCAATGCCCTGGGCGAGCCCTCTTCAACCCTGCTGGCCATGAACCTGACCTTGTCCGGGGAGGGCTACGGTGCTTTCCACGGCCCCCGCGGCGGCCCTCCAGAGTTGGGCCCGGCCCAGCCGATCCACGGATTCTTCGGCAGCCCGCCGCCTGGGCCGGGCGCGCACCACCAGACCCAACCCCCGGTCTCGCACTTCGGCGGTGGTTTCGGGCCCGAACCCAGCGCTTCCTGCCTGCACGGCGGCCGCCTCCTCGGCTATTCGGGAGGCCAGCAGACGTTCGCGGCGGACGGCGGCTACGAGCAGCATCTGGCGGACGGCCAGGCGGGCGGGGATGGCTTCGGACAGCAGAGGGCGGGACCCCTCCAGGACTTCCAGCCGCCGCCGCATCATCTTCACAATCCCGGCGTGCCGGCCCCGTGCTTGCCGCTGGACCAGTCGCCTAATCGCGCTGCCTCCTTCCACGGCCTGCCGGGAGCCGCCTCCTCAGAACCGCACGGCCTGGACTCGCAGAGGCGGCTGCCCAGCCAAGGAGCGGCCGCGGTGGATGCCCTGGAATATAGTTACCCGAACAGCGAGAGCCATTTCGACTTGCCCGTTTTCTCGTCGTCAGAGGCCGAGGGGCAGCTGCCGCAGTACGGATCCGGACGACAGGCGGCTCCGCCGGGAGGCAGCAATTTCCCTGGGCACTCGGCAGCCTTGCCCCGAGCGCCGGGCTCCCTGGGGAAGGTGCCCACCCAACAGTCCCCTCACGGCGTCTTCTTCGACCGGTTCAGCGGCGCTCGCAAAATGTCTGTGGGGCTGGAGCCGGGCCTGGGGGCCGGGAGGCACCACCTGGTGCAGCAACAGCCGCCGCCCCCGGCTCTTCTGGCCAGGCAGAATTCCTGCCCGCCGGCGCTCCCGCGGCCACAGCAATGCCCAGAGGGAAGCGCCGCCAACGCCACCCTGCAAGAGGGCGGGGGTCCGATTTTGCAGGCCCAGCACGGCCAGTTCGAGTATCCCATTCACCGGCTGGAGAACCGGGGCCTGCAGCACCACCCCCACCACCCGCAGCAGCAGCATCCCTACGGCCCGGGAGAGCCGCTTTTCAACGTGGCCCACCAGCACCAGCAGTCCCAGCAGCCACCCAACCAGCGATTGCAGCACTTCGACGCGCCCCCCTACGTGAACCTCCCCAAGAGGCCCCGTTTTGATTCGTGGAGCGGCGGCGGCGGCGGCGGCGCAGGCATGCACGGGGCAGCCGCCTTGGAGAGCCACCTATCGCCCTCCGCGGCCTATCCTGGCCTGCCGGGGGACTTCACGCCGCCGGTGCCCGAGCATTTTCCGCCACCGCCGGGCTCGGATCCCCAGGCGGCTCTGCAGCAGCGCCAGAACGCGGCGCTGATGATCAAGCAGATGGCGGCCACCCGCGGCCAATCTCAGCGCCTCCGTCCGCCCGGCCTGCAGCAGGTCGGGCATCACCCACATCCTCACGCTGCCGGCGGCCACGGCCATCACCAGTCCCCGCATCAACACCCGGTCGATGCCGCTTTCGAGGCGCAGGAAGGTGCTTGGTTCCCGCCGCCTCATCCTCCGGCGGGCAGCGGAGATTTGCTGTTCCGTCCGGGAATGGGCGGGTTGCAGGAGCCGCCGCCAGCCCTGCGGATGTCCTCCGGGGGCGAAGGACACGTCCCCTCGCCAGGCGGCCTGCAAGGTCAGTTCGGCTTGAGCCCGCCGTCGGAGCGGCGGCCAAGCCACCCCGACTTCGCAGCGCAGGCGCAGAGCTTTCCTTTTGGGGGCCCCAACCGCCAGGCCACCCCGCACAGCGCGTCGCCCGGGTCCTTTGGGCCGCCGACGGACTTTCAGAGCTCTGCACCACCTCCGTCGCAGCCCCGGCCCTCCCCGGCCAGCAGCAAGCTGGGCGCGCTCTCGCTAGGTTCTTTCCCAAAAGGGGGTGTCGGGGCGCCGTCCGGGAGCGCGGGCCCCAAGGAGAGCAGCGGCCTCTTCGGGCAGAGCTGCCTGGCAGCGCTCTCCACCGCCTGCCAGAACATGATCGCCAGCCTGGGTGCGCCCAACCTCAACGTCACCTTCGGCAAGAAGGGCGCGCCCGCGGCGGCGGGCGGCGGGGCCGGCGGGGAGGGCGCCAAGCGGAACAAACTTAGCCCCGCCGAGGCTCCCGAAACAAACGGCGCAGGGCCGCAGCCTCCCCTCCCGGCCGCGACGGTTCCTGCGGCCGAAAGCGGCCTCTCCCCCAATTACTCCCCTGGATCTGGCCCCGAGGCCAAAGCGGGAAGCGGACGAGGCAGGGGACGCAGGAAACGAGACAGCGGCCACGTCAGCCCAGCCGCTGGGGCGGCTGCCGGCTTCTTTGAGAAGTATGGCCCGACGGCGGGCGTCGAGAGCGGCAGCCCCGGACAAGGCGGGGAGCGAAGCGGCGGCGGCACCCCCCATCTCCACGAGCCCCCCAAGGCGTTGAGTTCCCCGCCTTCTACCTGGGCCAAGGGCGGCGGCGACCTCCTCCTCCAGCCTCCCCCAGAGCAGGCCGATCTCCTTCCTTCCCTGGACCAGGCTGAATCCTGCTCCCCGCGCGGCAGCGGCGGCGACTTCCCCGGTGAGGCGGAAAACGAAGATGAGGTGTCTTCCAGCTCCGACAACCAGAGTGCCAAAGGGTGTCCCGCCGGGCGCAGCCCTCTTCAGCCGTCCGGCCGCCCGGTCGACCACCCGCTCCTGAATGGACAGAAGGCGTCGGCCCTGGCTCAGCTGGGCCTGCACGGCGGCAGCAGCACAGCTACCTCCAGCCCTGAGAGCTACGGCGCCGGCCCCCCCGGCCCGGGGCAGGAGGAGATTCACCCGCTGGAGATCCTGCAAGCGCAGATCCAGTTGCAGCGGCAGCAGTTCAGCATCTCTGAGGACCAGCCGCTGGGCCTCAAAAGCGCCAAGAAGGGCCCCGAAGGCTCGGGCGGGAGCCAGAACGGCGACAGCGGCGAGCTGAGCAGCTGTTGCGAGGGCGCCGGAGCCAAGGGCGCGGTAAGCACCATCGACCTGGAATCTTTGATGGCCGACCACTCCGCCGCGTGGTACCTGCCCGGAGACAAAGCCCTCCTGGACGGGGAGCCCGACGAGAAGGTCCTGGTGCCTTGGGAGAAAGCGAAGGCGCCCACGGCCGGCAAGGAAGGTAGGAGCGTCCCCCGCCGCCGCGCTCCGCGAGGGCCGGAGTCGCCTGGCCAAGCGTTACTCCAGGACCCTGCTTCCCCCGGGCGCGGTGCAGATCCGAGCGCCACTTTCTTTCGCGTAGGCGGCGCTGCTGCTGGGACGCTTTTGCCTCGGAGCTGTGTCTCCACTGGGAAGCAGAGCAGCAGCGTGGGAGCAGCAGGTAGCCAGTAAGACACAGAGAGAGAGAGAGAGAGAGAAAGAGAGAGAGAGAGCCTTATGTAGGGAATCAGACTAGAGCCCCCACCCGAATCCCGGGCCCAAGGACGGAAAAGTGGCGCGGTCCACAATTCAGGATCCCCTAAGCAGGAGCTGAGCTTTTGTAGAAGCACTGGTCTGGGGTGTCTGGAGGCCGTGTCCCGCTCCCGGGAGGGGGGCGGGGAGAGACTGTCTTGGGAGGCAGAAGGACTTTTTGCCTCCTAATTTCACCCTTTCAGAGTTTCATGCAACACAATGACTTTTGCGGAGATTGGGTGGTGGTAGGGCTTTTAAGGCCGGTAGGATATTTTAGAGAGCCTTAAAAACATTGGGGTCTCTTTTGTTAGTCCACCAGGGACCTGTGAGTGGGGTGGGTGAGGTTGCAGCCTCTGAGACAGCTGCATTCCGCTGGTCTGATTTGCTTTGGCTCCTTGACTTCCAACTCTGCCGATGGGTGAGCTCTTCTGCAGGCAAGGAGCCTCCCTGGCAAGGGGCCCCAGAGTAAAAGGGATGCCCATGAGGGAGCCCATCCATCACCAAGGCTTCCTTTGGGCAAGAACGTGAGGGACTCTTTTCCCACCAGCATTTGCATTGTCTTTCATTGACACCAGATCAGACTGGATCAATAACTTGTTAGCGCACAAATCACTCCCATCTCCCCAGGCTGGCCCAGCCACACTTTTCTTTGTGTAAGCAGGAAAGTTTCCACTTTGGAATCTGAGGTTGATCCGATGCAGGAGACCCAGGAGAGAGACACCCATCGGCTGGTGGCTTTTCTGCTTGCTCGATTGTGCCTGTTCTTCGCACTGGGATGTGAGTGCAGGAACTTCCAGGACTAGGAGAAAAGAAAGATTGGAGAGGGAGAGTTTCAAGTTGCATTCAGCATGCCAGAGCTTTTCAAATGGGAGAAAAGTGATGCAATTTTAATGCTGGTAGTTTGTCCAAGGTCACCAAAGGGAAAGGGAAAAGGAAATATTTGCCTTTTTTGTTTGTTTGTTTGTTTGTTTGTTGTTTGTTTGAATTATTCTGCTCAGCTATATCTTATGCTATCCTTTTAGGTAACTTTTTGAAATTGAAACTGGCTGTTTCTGTGGGATGCAAGCGGTGGGATCCGATGCAAGCCCATCCATGCAATCGTCTTTCCTGTGGAGAATTTCATGGGGTGATTCCCAAGTTGTTCGGGAGATCCCTGGCTCTCTTTCATTTCCTCCACAAGTGACAGAGAACCCAAGGAGAGATCTATTCCGTGTGCTTCTATGCACACTGCGCTGTGTGATAAACAGAGCAAGAGTTACTTCTAGATAAATGTGCCAAGACCCGTGCTGTTATAGAATAGGAGTTGCAGAAGTTCTATGCATGACTTTTGGAGATGGTTTTATTTTGAGGTTGAAAACAAGCCACTGAGGGGGCTCTCGGGTTTCCCTTGAGCTGCATTCCAGCAGCTTGATTCTGAAATCAGGGCTAGCTGAAAGAGAGGATTGCAGGGGGAGGACACCCTCCTCCCCCTTTCGCAGATAGGCAAGAGCATTCTCTGTCCTTTGAGAGGGGCAGAGAGTCCCCAGGGTGCTGCTCTGTAGCAACCTATTGCAACCTGCAACAGCAGCAGCAGCAGCAGCAGCAGCAGCAAATGCCTTTGGTGGCTGTAAGGCAAAAGGTGGAAGGCTGTGGTCGAGCTCCTGTCCTCCTTCCCAGGCGATTCCAGGATCCTGGTTTGTTTGCCTGTCATAGAACGCATAAATCTGTCAGAGGAAGAAGCTGCCACATGGGATGGTGTGAACATGAATGTTCATGGAAGAACCACTTCAACATGAAATGTTAATCTGGCCACACGAGGACAGGCTTTTTTGTCTCTACTGGCTCTTCCCGCATTCTGCATCTTTGGTGGTTTGTTTTTTAAGCTGTGAGGAGGAAGTCTTAAAGGGTTGGTTCTGAAATACCTCTGGTTGAAATTTAAAGGATGGGAAAAGCATGCAAATTGCTTTCTGGCATCAAAAGTGGACTGGAAATCTGTTAAAGGTGATGTGTGTTTGTTGCTGTAGCAGCACCCCTTGACCTTCTGGCCCAGGAGCTCTTTGCTGGCCTGCTGTGCATCCTGGCCTGAAGATGGGGAATCACTACCTGGGATGCATAAGGCAAAGTACCCAGAACCAAGGATAGGAAAGTTGCCCATCGCTGCTGGGTTTAAGGATAGGACAAAGGCTTTTAAGGCAAATGAGTTTACCAGGTGAGCAAAGCACCAGTGCCCAGGCTGTGTCCTTCACAGGCATTTACAGGAAAGTTTCTTCCAGTTTCAGTCATATTTCTGAGTACCTGTCAGGCTAAAGTTTGCATATCAGTTGCCATTAAAGGCTGGGGCTGAGTAGACCAAATGCCGCTTAAGCTGTTTGTTATCCCTTTTTATTCATCCCCACAAAAGCAAATCACTTCTAACATTTGTAGGGAATCCCATGTGGTGTCCTTTGCACATGGAATGGAGACAGGTGAAACTACTGAGCCACCGTAGCTTTGTATGATGACCTACGGCCCTTGTGGAATGTTATTCTGGGCTGATTCGTACCCTCCTGTATGGCCGTAAGTCTTTGCAGTTGGTAGTTTACTTTTTATTTTCATACCTGTGCTTTATATTCTCATGTATTTTTAAAATTAATCCTGTTGGTTGTGATCAATGTTTCAGTTTGGAACTGTGTATTTTAGAATACAAAAATTAGTTATTATTTAATATTTCAAAATTTGCTTATAGAATTAAATATATTTTCGTTTGCTTTATCTTCTGCTGTAATTTCTTATTTTTTTCTGTGCTTTGTATAGTGTTTCTTAGCCAGAAAGGCAGGAACATTATGCATAAATTCCATAAGTTTATTTATTTATTTCATAAATAAACTTCCTAAGCGGTAAAAGAAAATAATTGCACAATGCTAACGGAAGGACTCAAGAGTTGCAGAGGTGGCTTTTATGTAAACAGACAAAACCTCTCCGTAAACCATCCTGGAACACAGTCTTGCTTTCCTTGAATGACTTTAGATAGTTGTGCCTGAAGACTGTCCGTGTGGGTAGCCTCCCTCGCCCCTGGGCCAGGTCTAGGCAGAAGCACAGCGTGGGTCTTTTGGCCTGTGCTTGTTGGGTTGGAAATAGGGAACTATTTGCTACTCTAACCAGAGAGGGAAAAACTGTGTGCCATCTCTATTTGGACATTGAGGGTATTCTTCTCTAGGGCTATGCAGCCTGAATTTGGGTTTAAGATAGGAACACCCGAGTCTCGGAAGGTTCCCTTGAACAGCAAAGCGGAAGGAAACAAGATTGCTTTTCATCTTTTTAAATTAAGCATTAATTTGGGATAAGAATTGGAAAGGAATGTCAAAAATCCCCCTGAGGAGCAAAATGCTAGTCAACATCTTATCACCTAGACGATGGTTTGGGGTTAAAAACGAGAGGGCATCCTGGCCTGTCTTGTTAATGGCAGTTCCCCGAGAGGCAGCCTTGGGGAATATCCAACAGAGACATGGCAGAAAGAATGGGCCTTGAGCCGCCTCTCTCTCTCTTAATGGCATCCAGGCTCATTTTTGCTGAAATATACCCATTCTCCAGCAGATTTATGTACTTCTAAGATTATGTGGTGGAGATTTTCCTGATTGCTTTAAATCTTAAATTAGCGGAATTTGCTAGTTGGAGGGACTATCTATTAATTTTGGCCAGCTGAACTTCTTTATCCTTTACAGGGAATAAGTGAGATGATTGTACTGCATAAAAGAAAAAGAGGGGAAACCCGTCTGTTAATCTTTGGCTCCTCTGATAAAAGAGATGTTGCTATTTTCATTGTGTGGAGCTGAGCTTCCTACAAGAAGTGAAGGATACAGATGGTGGAATCACTAGCCGCTTTTCTCTTTAAGTGGAGAAGCATTGCCAGGTTCATTAATGCTCAGCATTTGAAGAGAGAAAAATTTACTTCTTTCAAAATGACAAAATGGTTTGTTTGGGAGATGCACTTAATTTTAATTAGGTAAAGGATGCGCATCAAATATCTGAAAGAGGAGCCTCTGTCTAAACACCCAGGATAATTTCTTAGATTTGGTTTTATAATGAAGGATTAGTTATTTTAAGTCTTAATGTATAGATTAATAATAGCATTCAATATTAGTCTGACTATTCAGTGCTAAAATATTAGAATACTAACTACCAAATGCAGATATTTTTTCTTACATTTTCAGAAGTGAAAAATTATGTGAACTGAAGAAAATACTGTTATTATATCCAGTTGAAATAGTGTTGCTAATATCAAGACAACAATATTTTTATTGGTTACTGAAGACAATGTTATATACAGGTTATTCATTGGGAAGTCCCAACATGTCTTTTACATGCATAAATATAGAGAGAATTATTGCGTCTTAAAATAGTAATTTTTGACCAAGAATTTCTGTGACCTCACTCCTAAGCATTCTTGCTTGGAATTTGGGGAAATTTGCTTGCAAGGACTTAGGTTCTGCTCATTCAGTTGAGGCTACAGTAGGACCAATATTTAGTAATGAATGAATTAATATGAATTAATAGTTCATTGACTGTTTTGTGATTGTTTTGTATAAATGATTTTGTTATGGCTTAGATATGTTTTATTTTACATCTCTGGAGTTCTTTTATCTAGAAATCTTTCTAAAGCATAATACCCCCATTTGTTTCATTCTGTTGCTTTCTTAAAAAAATATATTTAGTACAGAAAACGATATGCTGGAGCTCCACCAGAAGAAAGGCACAGAAGGACCAAAAATACAAAAGGCACCTTGAGCCCCGGGATGTCCCTCAGCTGAGTTTTTGCACCACCAAGTCTAAACATAGTATCAGAATTTGGATTCATGAAATGTTTCCTTTGTTCTTGGTAGGGCCTGGAAATAACTATTCACCCATAACAATTTCATGATGGAATCTTTCCCACCACCCAATAATTTGGTGCAAAGCATACCTACACCTGAACAGGGGGTTTTGGAAGCCTCAGCCCTCAATGCTGGCCTAAACCCTTCTCTTGTACTCCCTTCCCAATCCCTTTTGTGTCCTGCCAAAGGAAAAATGCGCTGACACCAAAGCAAAAGCCAAGGCTGCTGAAGGGAGAGTGGGTAGGATCTGTTTTCGCCTTTGTTTTTCATGGGAATGGACGTGGAATCCTTCAGGCTCCACTGAACATCTCTGGCAAAGCAGATTTAATAGCTGAAGCTAGTTTGACTCGATTCGTGACTTGAAGTTCTGAGAAAAAGTAGTTTCAGCCTTCATTTTGGAATTCTATATTTCATTAGGGAAAATCTTGCTGCCAGTTGATGCGTCTCTTTTTCTTCCATAGTCTGCACACTCGTAAGAATATAATGAAAGGGTCTGGCTAGGCGGTGTTGAATGTAACCATATCTCAAAATCACAGACAGAGCAGAGGGAAGCCTTCGGAGAGGGAAACCTCCATCTCCTTGCTTCTCTACTGCTAGACAAGAATCTGGAGGTTTGCATCAGACTATCGTTCGGAGTGAATGATCTCTAAATCTGACAATTACAGATTGTAATTTTTGTGACAAGCTTTCTGCTTGAAAAGACACAAATTGTCTTTTCTTTTCTTGACCAGGATGGATTTGGAAATTGTGCTAGTTTTCTCTCTTCTCCAAAAAAAAAAAAAAAAAAAAAAGAAGAAGAAGAAGAAGTGTGTTGCCCCCTGATCTGAACCCACATAGGAAGCAAAGAGACCCATCAGCTATTTGTTTTGAGCCACAAATGATGGCTTGTTCAATGCTTTCTGAATAGTTGCAAGGTGGGGTTTGAGCTCCCAATTGGTCTTCTTTGATGAGGAGAGAATCCATTTATTTTGGACCCTGTTCTCTGGCTTCTTTAGCCTAATCCCCCACAACTTTCTGGTGCTGAACACCCGATATGAAGAGCAAGGTGGATCACTGGCAGACAATTGTCCCATTGGTTGCTCCTTAGTGGTGGCTGCTATGTGCTTTGAAATAGGGGAGAGATGTGGCTCTTCCCATCCAACCATGTATGCATTTCAAAGACAGCCTGGACCTAAACCTTTTTCAAGCGAACCCAAAAACGCAGCGCTCCAAAGGACCCCTCTGAGAACACCAGGAGCTGAATAGGCGCCCTTCAGGAGAGCTGAAGAGGAGTTCATTCCTGCTGGTCGCTCTCCAGGCTGGCTTCACCCTATTTTCACTTCTTCGGTGGCGGCTTGGTGGATGACTCGGATGGCTTTATAAGCTCCTTGTACGGCTCATGGGGTGCCTTTTCAAGGCTCAGAAACAAGACCTTTCAATATTCTGCACAGAGACTCTTCCGTTGGCTTCCATTTGGGGCACCTGTCCACCTGTCTTCCATGCTCGATCCATAGTAGCCTGAAATTCTGAGGCTCATAACATCCAGGGGATGTCATGGATGCTTCTGAGGTGTGGAAGTCAAAGACAAAAGATGGACCCTTGGGACTGCAATTCATGCTCAGGTGTGTTTAGTGCTTGTGTTGTTTCCTGGAGCTGCAACTCTGAATCCTGTTATTTGGTCTGTTTCAGGAAACATCGTGATATATGTGAAGGACCGCAGTATTTCTTGTGAGGCTTTGAAAATACCCTTAAAACAAAACCCCACATAGAAGTTTGGATAGAAGGTGGTATTTGTTACCCTTTGTTTTGTAAGTCTACTTCATTTGCTCACACAGTGGTTTGATGAATAATTTCTGGAAGCAAAGCAAAAAAAGTTTTGATTACAAGTCATCAGAGTTCCACAAGGCTGCCCAATGCAGGGACAGCCAAGTTTGGGCTTCTTCTTCTTCATCATCCTATTATCTCTGTCTTCCTAGGGTTCCTAGAGGAGCAAGGCTAGGGTGGGGGTCAGAATGGGTGGAGGAGGTGCTTGTGAGTTGACACGGGGATGGCAGCTCTTCCACCCACCAGTTCCAGAGTGGATTAGGCAACCTTTCCTGTCTTTGCAGAGGGTCTAGAGTGCAAGTCCCTTCGCCACAGAGACTCGGGAAGGCTACCTTTCTCCCTTCTTCCCTTGCCTGCTCCTGGAGCCACACTCTGCCACGTTGGTCTGGGGCCAGAGAGGTTTTAGGTTACTGTTTTAGAAAATGCTACGTTCATGGTTATTCTCGTGTTCTATTGCTGAACAAGGTTTTTGTGTGTGTGCGTTTTTATATTTCTCTACAGTTTATTTTCTGGAGAGGTAGAATGTGCATCAGTTAAGATATGATTCATGGCTAGGCATCCCCATTGCTTAAGAAGATTCCCCCACCCCCACCAGTCATTTCATTCAGTCCAACAATTTGGGCTGAGGCATTATGATTCCCAAACAGGATCCAGTCAGCGGATGGAATGATCCCTTTGAATTGGAGGGGCAGAAGTTGCCTGGGTGAGGGACCAAAGAGTGCTTCCACTCGGCCAGATTTTGCCCAGGGGTATGGTTGGATCCGGTTCTGCCGTCCTTTGGCTTCCCCTCAAGGACACTGAAGCTTCCCCCTCCTGGCTCTCCACCCATCTCAGCCAAGGGCTGTTGCACTTTCGCCCTCCAAAGACACTTTGGAGGTGTCTTTGGGGGATCAGAAATAATTGCTGCAACATCCACAGCCCCAAAGGGTTGCGAAGGAACATTATTTGTTTACTCAAAGTAGCCTCGTGCTTGCATATGCTGACAGAGCCAAAAGAAAGAGTTGTTCATTATGAGTTTGGATCTTACATCAAAGAGGTATTTGTAAGCTACCCAGAGTGACAAAATGAGAAGGGGGGCATTACCTTTTAAAATAAATACGTATACAAAATTACCAAATAAAGTGAAAGCAGCAGAAGCACAGAAGGCCAGAAGAAATAGCAATGCAAAACACGGCAGATGCGGGTCAACGCAGACAAGTGTGAAGCGAGGCAGAGCTAGCACTGAGGGCAGTTGGCAAAAGGGCAGCCCTGGAAACCTCGCCTTGCTTGCTGCCCCAGATGCCTGGGGTGAGTCCAGAGGGGAGGGGCTTTGCACAAGCGACCCTGTTCCTGGAGCAGCCTCAGATTGCAGGGCCACAAGGGGGAGGGGCGGAAGGCAGAAGGCCAGGCTGGAGCATTGTGCTGGAAAGACCCCCTTGCCGGAGGCGTTGCAGCCATGGTGCCACTTGAAGCGCAAAAAAGTCTCAGTCAGAATCTCCCAATGCAGGGCATGAAGATTTATACCGCTTGATGAATGCATTTGGCAATTGTATTACTTGGCGCCTATCCAGAGTGGGTTTGGGAAGGATGTGGGCCTGCGTTCAGTTCAACTGGGACTGGAGCTCCTCTGCTTTCTCCACTGCCCCCTCCACCCAGGATCTTCCTTGCCTTGGACGGATCTTCCTGTGGGGGAGGGGGCATTTTGGACCATTTGCCTGTGATATAAGTGCCGCTGGTAGCCATTTCAGAGGCAGGCAATGCCACGTGCACGCATGGTCTTAGATCAGGAGTGTAAAGAAACGGGCACTTGGAAAAGGGGTCCCTCTCCGAGCTAATAACGGCCTTTGGAATGCGTGAATTCACACTTCCTAAATAGGCAATCTATCTGTTTCTTCTGCACAGATAAACATTTCATCTAAAGTTGTTACAGAATCCTTTCTCTTTTCATATTTTTCCTCTAGGCTGAGTGAGATATGCTGAAGATTTTATAAAAACAAATGGTTACTTCATTTCACAGAGGCAATCTGTCTAATATCATCTTTTTAAAATCCACATTTTGACATTCCCATTAAACACGTATAAATGGCTGAAGATATTTAGGATGTTAAATTGACTGGGCACTTTGTTTTGTTCATATATATGTTAGACATATTGCAATGTATGAGCGCATGGCTTCCCCAGAGAAGTAGGAAGGATCTGCTGGGCCGAGCTGTGTCCAGCGTGACTCCAGCGTGAGATGCTGGAGGCTGCAGCAGTTGAGAGGGCTGGATAGGGCCCTTCTCCCAATTCTGCATTTTTTCCTCCTTCCCTTCATCCCTGAAAATCTTGCAAACTTTTAGACTCCGTTTTTACTGGCTAAGAGAGGTTAGGTAGACCTGTTTTTCCTATCCAACGCTCCTTAACTTAGTACATGCTAAATTGTTACCTGGGTATATATACATCTGTTTGAATTGTAGGTGGTTGCACTTAAGTTTGTTGTGGTTTTTAATTATTTGTTTATTGGATTGGCTAATTTTATTTTATAAATTAAATTTATAATTTCTTTTTTCCCCTGAAGAGTCTTGGTAAAGATGCATCCTCCTCATCTTAAAATTGGGAATTTGGGATTGACGTAATTTAATTCTTATAAAGTGGTTAGGATTGGCAGCTGATCAGAGGATTAAGCTTTGGGTGATGGGCAGCAAGGCCTGAACAGGCACTTTTCCTGGGACTGGTGCGGTTTCCAAGTGGTGCTGAGTCATCGGCTAACCTAGAGGGAGAAGAAAGTAGGGAAAGGGCACAGCTCCCCTCGAGGGGAGCAATGACACTAACTGACGGGGCTTTGCATCCCAAGCCAGCCTCGAGGAGCCCACAGCAGCTTCCACATGGTCTACTATTTATAGCTCGTTGTTGTTGTTGTTGTTGTTATTATTATTATTATTATTATTATTTAGATTTATATACCGCCCTTCTCTTTGCGGACTCAGGGCGGTGAATAGCCAAATAAAAACCAAGTACACAAAAGTTAAAATTTCATAAAAAGAACAAATATAAGTTAGCCAATAATTAAAACGAATTAATTTAAGATAAATAGCAAACTCTAAAAATACTAAAATATTTAACAGGGATCAGGCTAAGCCGGCAAGCTGAAAAAAATATGTTTTTAAAGCCCGACAAAAAGTCCGGAGGTCGGAAATTGTTCTTAACTCTGGAGGAAGATCGTTCCAGAGGGTGGGAGCTGCCACAGAGAAGGCTCTCCCGCTGGGGGTCGCCAGCTGGCATTGTCTGGCTGACGGCACCCTGAGGAGGCCCTCTCTGTGGGAGCGAACCGGCCGGTGGGAGGCAATTGGTGGCAGAAGGCGGTCTCGTAAGTACCCTGGTCCTAAGCCATGGAGCACTTTAAAGGTGATTACCAACACCTTGAAACGCACCCGGTAGTCCACCGGCAGCCAATGCAGCTCTCGCAGGAGAGGTGTCACATGGGAGCGCCCTGTCGCTCCCATAATCCCCCGCGCGGCTGCATTTTGCATCAGTTGGAGCCTCCGGGTGCACCCCAAGGGGAGCCTCATGTAGAGAGCATTACAGTAGTCCAGACGAGAAGTGACAAGAGCCTGAGTGACTGTGCGTAGGGAGTCCCAATCTAGAAAGGGCCGCAACTGGCATATCAGGCGAACCTGATAGAAGGCCCCCCTGGCCACAGCTGTCGTATGATCCTCTAAGGACAGCCGTGGGTCCAGGAGGACGCCCAAGTTGCGCACCCTTTCCGTGGGGGCCAATGATTCACAGTTTATATTTTAATCTGTGCTCAATATTTAAAACACTATTGAAATGTTGTTTTCCGATGGGTAGGCCGGAGGCTTCTAGGACTGAACCTTGGACAGGCAAAAGAGGGCAGCGCCCCGGTAACTGGAAAAGCTCCCCTCCTGGCAAGGAGCTTGGAGGAACCTCCCTGGCAGCTCTTTCCATAAAAAAACCCTGCCTGGCAGAGTCCTCTGCAGCTGTAACTGCTTTGCACAGAGGCTCAGCAGGGCCAGGAAGAAGAAGAGGTTGCCCAGACAGGAATGGAGAAGCTGGGTTATCACAATCCTTGGGGGAAGCAAAGTTGTCCAATTCAGGCAAGGAAAGGCTCTAAGTGGAAACTGTCTCTCTGTCCCTAACCCTAACCCTGACACCTTGGCAACTGGGCTGTTTTTGGAACTGGCAATGCTGGTTTTGAAATCAGCTGGTCAAATGCCCCAAATAATGACCTGCCCCTCAACTGCTGGTGACATTTCTGTAAATCTCACACACACACACACACCAGTGCTTTTTGCACACGGAAGGGTTATAAAGAAGTTAAGAGTGAGGTTGCACCATCCGCAGCCTATTTAATCTGTGAATAATTGCTTTAATTATTCCCGATCAATATCTCCATTCCATAGCTAAATTTATTTCCTGAATGGCAGACACCTTACATTTTCCAATGGCCTCCTAGCCAGCCACTCTCTCCTGCTTGCTGGACAGAGTTTAGGTGAAAACTAAGAAGAAATACAAACAGGGCAGAGATAGGCCCCCTGCTGTGTCCCTCCTCCCCCTCAGTCCTTCTCTTTTCTCTGCCCTTCCCCTTCTTCCAGGGAGCTTTGTGCTTCTTCTTGCCCTTTTGAGTAGGAGGCTCAGGTGAGGCTCATGCCCATCTTCCCCCTTTCCTTTTTGGGCAGGGCTGGTCCAGCAAGGAGGCCACAGGCTTTCTGGGGAAAAGTGAGGGGGAGCAGGTGGTGGTGGGAGAAACACTGCCCTTCTCTTTCCAGTAAGCCAGTGAGTCCATTTCCCGAGAAAAGCTGTGGTGTCACTTCTCAGCCCAGCTGGTCATTTTATGCGGTGACCGGCTAGTTTGGAAAGGGCTCCTCAGTGCAGGCAGCTTTGGAGGGGGTGCCTGGACTCCTCGTGCGTCTTTGTCCTTGCCTGCCATGGCGATGGTAGACTGGCAGGGCTTCGGGAGAGCACTTTAGATTCCAAATGGGGTAAGCTTTGAAAAGATGCAGGTGCCAAGCAAGCAGCGCCAGGTGACAGGTCCCAGGCCCTTGCTGAGCACCCAGCCCCAGCTGGGAGCTTCTGTGCCTTCTTGCCCCTCCTTGGTGGAGGGCAGCTTTGCTCCTCATGGGCAGGGCAGACCTTGCCCAGAGACAGGGCTCCTCTCAGTGGTGGGCTGCTGCCGATTCGGGCAGGTTCGGGTGAACCGGTAGTTCTGACGATCAGCTGGCCCCGCCCACCCACCCCCGCCCTATCCTGTCCTATATTTCCTTCTTTCCGGTTCAGTTGATTCATGCGGCACAGCTGATTTCCACACCTCTGCTTTTCTACTTACTGGGGCTGCCTTAGAAGATCAGCAGCTGAGCTTCAGATTGCTTTATTTTGAACGCTGCGCTCAAGCGAAGTGTGCACTCACAGAACCGGCTGTTAAACTGATTGCAGCCCACCACTGGCTCCTCTGCCAGGTGGGCAGAGCAGCGGGTCAACATGCGTGTGCCTGCTGTTTGTTGGAAGCATTCCCAAAGCCAGGCAGAAAGTGTGAAAAAATCAAGGGTCTATTGTAGTGGCAGTTGTGGGGAAGTGGTTGGAGCATCTTTACTTTTCCAATTCGGGTGCTGGGGGGTGTTTTGCCCCCCAAGAAGTGCTGTGACTACAGCTCCATCATTGCTTGGGGTACTGCAGAGGTTAGCCTCCCTGACCCGTGGCTGCCAAGCTTGATGTCCATTGCTTTGAGAAACCGAAAGCCCCCAGTAAAGCATGTTTGCCTGTGTCCTTGTTTCTCTCCCCCTGGGCCTTCCCCAGCTGCTCCCTGGGGGCTGCAGGCCACTTGCAAGCCTTCCAGACCCCTCCCCAATTCAAATAGGACCCCAGATTTTGAGATTCGTTCCCCTTTGCAGGGTTACAGCATCCTTCACCATGGCTGACCTGGTCAGAGCTTGTTTTTCTTTCATGGTGCCACCACTGCTTGGTGTGGCAGCTGAGAGAGTGCCCGGTTGTGGGTCTGATTCAGAACCGCCAGATCCAGATTTGGACCCAACATGCTGCTGGGGATGGATTCCTTGTGGCAGCCCACTTGGCCTGTATTCACAGCTGTTTTGGCTGGGACAGTGGAGGGATAAAAATGGTCAGGGCTGCCAGGGTATACTGCACAGTCTGTCTTTTAAAGCCCACTCCAAATGAGGGGCCCATGCATGTAGGGCCCTTCATCTTCCTTCTCCTCTGCTTTCTCTGAGCTGCACCAGCTCTGGCTGCTTCCCATTTTAGGCCTGTGAGAAGCTGGCTCTGCCCAGGGTTGCTGTCTCCTGTAGCTGAAAGAAGAGACAGGATCTGCTTTCAGAGGAGGGGATCCTTCTGCAGGCCTCCATGGCCACAGTCATGCTGCCCTTCCTCCTTCCCAGCCCAGAGCCCTGGGACAGAGAGGGAGCCTCAGTCAAAAGCAAGGGCAGTAGACCGCTGGAACCCCTCATCCACATCATGGTGGTGGCTGTGATTTCTTTGATTTGAGATCAGCCAGAGGTTTATTCATTACTACCCATGTTTCCCTGAAAATAAGGCTGGATCTTATATTAATTTTTGCTCCAAAAGACGCATTAGGGCTTATTTTTGAGTTAGGTCTTATTTTTTGGCAAATGTAATACCAAATGCTGAGAATCTTAACTGGGACTTATTTTTGGGAAGGGCTTAAATTACAAGCATGCTGACAAATCATGCTAGGGCTTATTTTCCGGCTGTGTCTTATTTTGGGGGAAATAGGGTATTTGCAGCTTCTCCTTGGATCATATGTATTTAAAATAGAGTCAAAGTGGAATTCATTGGGATTGTCATCAAGTTGCAATCCTTTTTAATTTCTGGTGTGGAACAGAAGCATAGATAGGTGATATGAATGAACAGAGAACTGCTGATCAGATTAATCCTGGAGCTTCTTCCCTGTCTGGAGGCCAAATGAACCACTTTGTATAAGAGATTTGGTTGAGCAAGCGAGTCTTACCTTTGTAGACCTCCGTTTACTTATGATCTGTGTCAGAAACCATGTACCAGTTTAGCGCAACCTTCCTTCAACCTGCATTGTTGGTTTTAAATCAAATCAAATTGCTTAACGCATTGTAAGCCGCCCTGAGTCTCCGGAGAAGGGTGGCATATAAATCAAATTTTTAAAAAAATCCCTTGAAAAAAAAGCCAACACTGCCCTCTTTGTCCTCTTCTTAAACTGCCAGTCACCTAGTCAACTTCACAAGCCAGTTTATGGAATAAAGGGATCTAGTCAGTTTCACAATGCCTTGGCTTAATTTTTCTTGCTTGTTTCAGCAGCTTGAGTCAGTCTGTCTGGGTTATGGCTCCAGCGTGAACTTGGTCCAACATTTCTCTTCCGCCTGTTCTTATTTCACCAAGATGTTTTAAATGGGCTGCCTGGGCTCTTTGAATGGAGAAGCCAGCTGTCCGTGGCCTTCCCAATCCAGATTCAGGAAACCAGCCCCTTCCTTTTCCTTCTCTGGGGAGGTCAGCAAGGCTAAGACCCTGGCTCACCCCTTCCTTCACCTAGGCCAGGGATCTCCACACACTTTTGAGGCAAGCAGTAAGTTTTGCTGGCCTGGGTGCAATTGTGAACAGGATTTAATTCTTAGTGGTGTGACTGGCTTTGCTCTTTGGAGCAGGCTGCCTTATTGGCGCCTATCAGTTTTCCCTCACAGAAGCCGAAGATCAGGAGCTGTTTGCCAGCTCTCCAGCACTCGGAGCAACACAAACATTCAAGTGACATGGGCCCAAGACAAGCTCTCTATAGAATCTCGGGTACCTCAATTAATCACCTTGTCAGGAGAGAAGAGCTGCCCAAGATCACAGGCAGTTTTCCTGCGTTGCTAACCCAGGAGCTCCTAGATGGCTTTGGGATAAATGGCTACTTGCTGAACCCCAATAGGCGCTGGGTGGGGAGAAGGCGGCACTGGGCACATGCCTCTCCTGCCCCTGCCGCCTTTGTGCCGAAGGTGCTTAATCTTCAGTGGTTCAATGGGGAGAGTGCGTTGCCCGAGACCTTCCTTTGGCTTTCTGAAGAGGCAGAAGTGGGGTGGCAGGAGGGTTCCTGCCTGCGATTCCCTGGCTTGCATCCAGTAGTTCCCTGGCAAGCCAGCTGGCTCCAGAAAGGGAGCCTGCTACTAATTCAGCTCTCATAGGCAGAAGATGTGGGTGTGCTTGCAATGGGGAGGGGATGCATGTGCAGGCTGGGATTATGTCCATTGTCAGGAGCCAAACTAACCTTGGCTGGCACAAACTCCTGGCAAAGCAACATTGACTGGAAACGGTACTTTGCCTGTGGACTGAGAACACAGGCTGAGATGAAGGTCCAGGCTCAGGCTCCTGAGCAGGAGGGGCAGTTTGCAAGGGAGGTGTGTAAAGGTGAACAAAGAGGCTGACCTTTGGATGAGTGATGTGCGCCAGGCATTTGCCTGCTTCGTCTGCCCTCGGGCGTGCTCACATGGGCCCCTGCCACTCTCCTTCCCAAACGCTGCGGGGTAAAGCGCTTGCTTTGCTGATCAGAAAGCCAGAGTGTGTCGCCTGGCATTGGCTCTCTGTTCTCAGCGGCAGGCCTTTTGCAGGAGTGCCCAGGCAGGTGTCCAGACTGGTATGTCAAACTGTCACCAGAGAGAGTAGCTGAAAAGGATCTTGCCCCACGGGGGCGTTTTGAAGAAAGAGGTGCATGTGGGGGGTGGTCTCAGAACAGCATGGCCCAACACTCGTGGGGACAGATGTCCAGGGAGGAGGCACCTTCCGCCTTGCGGAGTCTTTGTGGTTGGTCGGATGCTGAGGGCCATTAGCCTTGGACCAGGCAGACAGACTGGCAGACCTTTGGTTTTGCCAAGGATCATGCCAGCACATTGGCAGAGGTGTGGGATGAGCATTTCACAAGCCACTGACCTAGATGGACTCAGGTTGGCTGCCAAGCACCAGGTTTTAGACAGATGGGCAACTCCCCAGGGTCTGTGTGCCATGTTTTGCCCTTTCAGCAGTCTGGCCCAGGAAGAAGCCTTGAGGGGAAGTTGGGGGCATGCCATTCTCAGCTCTGCAGTTTGCCATGGCCCTGGTGCCTCTGGGAGGAGGAGAAGGGCAGTGTGGCAGCCAGCCCCTTGGTGCTTCTTCTCCAGAGCTTGTGAGTTCACTCTGCTCCCCAGCCGATCCTCTGGTCTCTCGGAATTCCTTCTGCCTTTTGGGATTTGCCCCATTTCCACTGGCACCATTTTTCCTCCTCCAGCCGAGGGATCTGCACAAGAGCTATCTGGTTCCTTGTCCGAAGAGAGAAGGCGAATCAGGGCAGGGAGCTGGGTGCTTCCCAGGGGAGCCGGGAAAGGCTGGGGATTGAGTGCCTTTGGGCATCAGGAAGGCTGACCTGAAGCTGGACTCTTCTCTAGTCAGAGCTGGGCAGGTGCAAAGAAAGAAGAAGAAACAATGTGGGTGAGAGAAATCTGCATACCTTGTATAATCTCAGCCCCATTTCCCTGCACAGACTTGGGCTGCCCTCATGGGTGGTCTTCCTGTCTGTTTGCAGACAATGGATACCCTCCTCTGGATCACATGGCTGCATTTGTGACTTCAAACTGTGAATGCTTGGACTCTATTCAGAACTTGGGGAAAACCTCTGCAGAGCCTGGCAGGTGTTCTGGCTGCCCAGCAATTCAGGCTCAGGGCAAGCAGAGTGTTTCCTTCTGTTGGGACCTCCTTGCGGAGAGCTCTTAAAGAGCAAGGAATTCTGGCACCCTGCTTTGGGAACTGAGAGCTAAGCCTAAGTACCCCTCTTTCCAGAACCTGGCCTGGGCCCTGGCCCTGATCTGCTCTCCTCTTGCCTCTGGGGTCCTTTCCTGCTGCTCTGCCTCTGCCTGCCCTTCCCAGCCTGGAGCTGTCACAGAGGAAGCCCAGGCTGAAGGCGGCTCTTGCTCCCTTGGCCCTTGGGTGAGCCAAGCCTAACCTCTTTCTCTTCCCCCTTTTGCAGCCCACGACCTCCCCTCGAGCAAGGCCATGGCTCCAGCACAGACGGGCAGCCACTTGCAGTGTCTCTCTGTCCACTGCACAGATGACATGGGTGATGCCAAGGGCCGGACTGCGGTGCCAACATGGAGATCCCTGCACTCGGACATCTCCAACAGATTTGGGACTTTTGTGGCTGCCCTGACTTGAAGAAGGAAATGGAGGAGGAGGAGGAGGAGGAGGAGAGGAAGAGGAAAAGTTGGTGGTTTTCTTCTGTTCTTTTTATGTTTAACCAGCCGCTGCTACTAGTTGGACAGTTTTTCTAGGTTGGTATCTGTTTAGCGGCATACAGACTGGCAAGGGTTAATTTAAAAGAAACTCAACCTTTTTAAAAAAAGAAAGAAGGAAAGAAAAGAACAGCTGCCATTTCTACTGCCGGAGGAGGAGCACCGAACGAAGGAGTCAGCGATGTGGCCAAGCAGGGCCTTCTCCACCAGGGCTGGGAAGCAGGATGGGTTCAGGATTTTCCCCTCCCCCCCACTTCTGTTAAGACTGAAATGGTAATCTGGAGAGCAGCACCGAAGTCCAAACTTCGGGTTTGGGAAATTGCCTCCCCAAAAGCCATCCAAGGGACATCCCCCCCAACCCCACGAGCCTTTGCCTTTCCTGCCTACCATAGCCAAACCATCAACGCTCAGCCAAGGATCCAGGCAGCCCTTTGTCTCATTGGAGAGCGAGAAGGCGGGTGGGTGGGCGGGCGAGGAGGTAGGGGGATGCAAGATGATCTCTTGCCTCCCCTCCCCACCTCATTCTGCTGCTGCCTGATGTCTGCTTTCTGGCACAAAGCTTCACATTGCCTGTTTTCTTGAATGTGTGTGTGTGTGTGTGTGTGTGTGTGTGTGTGTGCGTGCATGCATGTGTGCGTGCACGCGCTTAGTGGCAGCTCTGCTCTCAGGGTCTGCCGGGCTCCACTTGACAGCTGAGTGCCTTTCCTGGAGGGGGGAGGGAGGGGACCGCATGCTCCCAGCCAGCAGCCCAGCCGCCTTGCTCCAGCCGGGTCCTCCTGCCCTGCCAACAGCCTCCCATTGTCTTCCTCTGTTTCCTGCAGAGAGAGGCCCCTCTGCGGAGCGGGTCTGGAGAGCGGAGGGAGGTCTGAGGCAGCAGGGTGAGGCTTCCTCCTGCTCCTGGGCGGTGGCTGCTCTTGCTGCAAGGGATTCAAAGTAGCAGAGCTGTGGGAGAAGGTCAAGAGAGGTGCCAGCCTCACCAGAGGAAACGGAAGAGCCAGGCAACCATAATGCCCCCGGGGTGGTATTTCCAGCCTCAGGTTGGCATTTCTAGCAGCAGGGAGGCTGCTCCGAGCCAGCCCCCTTGGTGCCTCAGGTGGGTCCTGCCCAGTGCGCAGTCTTGGTTGTGGGAGCGGGGGGAGCAAGTTGTCCTCTGCAGAGCAGGCCCAGTTCCCACCCACAGCAAGCTCCCCACCCGGTTTTCTTCTTTGAAATCTGGGCAACCTACGGGGTGTATTTCTGTTTTAATGTCTTTGATTTTTCGTGGTCTTTTTCTCCCCTTTTGCGGGCAGTAAAATTTTGATCAGCCTCCTGTCCTGGCTGTCTGCACCTGTCCAGGGAGGTTTGTTCTTGGCAAACCTCCACGATTCTGCTCTTCTACCAGTCTGTGGAGTTGCCCTATGAAGGGTTTTCTCCTGTCCTCCCCATCTGGGGACCCTCATCTTGCCAGAGGTCTGCAAGAAGTGAGTCAGGAGGTGGATCTTTTTTCTGTTATTTTCTGAAAATAAGCTTTTGTAAGAAGAAAAACCAGCACAGGATAACAGTGGAATTGAAGTGTTAAAATAAGAATAACAATCATAAAGAAAATCCTAAATAAAAAGCGACAATGTTAAAATGCAAACTTTAAAAACACAGCAAACTCAAACTTCATTCGGGCAAAGAGAAAAATATTTTCAGCTAATGTTTAATAATTATTGGAAAATAGCTTTAACAGCAAAACAATAAAATAAAAATAGAATTGTCAGAAATTATCAGAAAACTGCCTACTGAAAGCATTTAGTTGAGTAACATCCTGCACTGTGCAGAAAAGGAAAGGAAGAAAACCCTGCGGACTGCAGAACTGTTCGGGCAGAGTGGCCAGAGATTCCTCCGAAAATCACTGGAAACCTGCTGAAGACACACACACATACACACAAGAGCACACACAAATGGGTCTTTTATTATTTGAGGGCAGAGCTGGGTGCCCTCCTCTGCTAATCTGGGCCATAGCCACTATCAAAGCGGGCGTGGGGCACCTGAGGGCACAGGCACCCCTTTGCAAGAAACAACTTTGCGGCTAAAGCAGGCTAAACTTTTCTGAGAGCTCTGCAAAGAGCCCCTCCTCTTCTCTAGAAAGGCTCAGGGAGGGGGGCGGAGGGTGCTCCTCAGCCAAAGGTCCAGAACTGCTCTGCACAATTACAGCAGCTTTTCTGATAGGGAAAAGCAATCTAAAATAAGCCAGCTATTTTAACCAAGATTTTAGGATAAAATTAAGTTTAGGGGGACTTGCCAATTTTTTTTTCTTGGTTTCATTCCTGCCAGAATTCCCCAGCCATCGCAGCTTTAAAAACAAATCCTAAAAGAAAAGGATGTCCTTATTTTCATTGTACTGAAAAGAGCCCCTTCCCCTCCCCTCCCAGCCAAATCCCTCCTGCTCAGTCCGAAGAAGAAGCAAAGTTATTGCACATGTAAGATATTAACATGGAGGGCAACTTGTAATCTCCCCTTCCCGCCTCTTCCCCTCACCCATCCCCTTTTCTGGGAATTTAGTTTAAATTGGTTTCTCAAGGCTTGGTTGGAAGACTGTGACAAAAGCTCATAAAAAGTGAGTGTTATTTTCTTTCTTTTTTAAATATGTAAAGTGCAGTCTTCTCTATTCATGCATATTGTATATATCTGTATATGTTTTACTGAGCAACTAAATAACAATAAATATGATGTTAATGGTGATTCTAGTACCATTTCAGTTGGGTTCTTGATCATTTTCCCTACAAAATGTGTTCCGTAGTGTTTTGAAAGAGTTTTTGCTGGGAGAGAATATGGGGGCCGCTTAATGAGGGGGTCCCCGTTTCTCCCAGGGATTGAGTGGGATTAATCAAGCCAGCTCTTTGGGCATTGGCTCTGTCAAGCAATTTTGCTTTCTCTGCAGCATTCATCATTCTGGCTAGGAATTATGGTGTCCAGGTACACCAGCTAGGAAGCCTTGTCCCAAGACCATCGGTGGCTGCTTGAGGGAGTCCTGAGCACCTATTTGAGGGGCCCAGTAAGTCAGGGAGGCAAAGGCAGGGGACACCCAGGAAGGTCACCTATTCTCCCCCCCCACCTAACTCCCCCTTGAAACCAGATTTACCACCCGCTCCCTGAGCTCTTACCTCCACTCAATTCCTCCCTGGATTTGCGCTGAACCCCCACCTGTCTTGTCTCTCTCCCACCCCACTGGCCCCCCAGCAATCACACCCACAAGCTGCTCTTGACAGAAGGGTCCTCTCTCTCCAGAGAGACCATACAAGGGTGAAAGAGGTTTTTTGGGGGTGGAGTGGGTGGTGAATTGGCACAGCTTCTTTGGAGGTTAAAGGCAGAGAGCAGCCCTTGAAGCCCTTTATCCTCTGCAGAATGCAGGGTGTCTCCCCCCACCCTTCCCCTCCCCTCCCTCTACTTGCCAGCTTTTCTCTGCCTCCTGGAAAACTTTGCTCTTTGTTTAACAGTCCTGGGAGGGCTTTCTAGAGGAGCTACACCCCCACCTCCAAACAGCCCAGTATTTTAATGCATTCCTTCCAAGGGGCCTCCATGACTCTCCCCTCTGCAGCCTTCTTGAGGGGATATCCCCCCCCCCACCTCCTGTCCTGCCTTGCCTTGTGTTCCCTGCTGGGTAACCCAAAACATAGCAGGGGTGGGTTTTTTTTTTTTTTTTTTTTTTTTTTTTGCTGGCCCAAGAAGAGGAAGAGCTTTTGTGACTGAGCAATGTGGGTGGGGGACCACAGGGAGGGGCCGGGACAAGAGATGCTCAACATTTTAGAGCAAGGCCTATGACCAGATGGGAATAATGGGGGTGGGGGAGCAGTTTGGAGGCAGAGGCTGGTGTGCTGGCCTGGCAGAAGCAGAGCGGAAACCCTCCAAGGGTTCCGCTTGGTAGGAGACCAGCTGAGTGGGCTGCCCCTGCGGGGGTCCAGCTACCCTCACCCACACAAAGCCAGAGGGGTTTCTTGGAAGCTTCCCCCTCCCCAGTCCCTCCTCTTTCCTTTGGGTCTCCTTCGCAGGGTGGAGACTAACCTTAGGAAGGACTTTGGGTTGGGCTTCAATTCACCTTTGGCTGAGGCACAGCTACCCAAGGGGAAGCACTCCCAATTCCTGATGCTCCTCCTTTCAGCTCTCAGATATGGAACGTGGTGCTTAAAGAGAAGCAGGAGGGAATGTCCTGCCCCCCCCCCACTTGCCTCCCCAAGGATCCTGGCTGGGCATCTCCTGATTGTGAAGCAGACAGAGAAGCATTTCTAGAGGCTTCGAGGCAGGGGTGGGTTTTAAAAATTTTTACTACCTGCTCTGTGTGCATGGCTTGGTGACAATGGCATGGCTTGGTGAGCGTGGCGGGGAAGGTTACTGCAAAATCCCCACTTCCTCCCAATCAGCTAGGACTTGGGAGGCAGTCAGAATTGTTACTACTGGTTCTCCAAACTACTCAAAATTTCCACTACTGGTTCTCCAGAACTGGTCAGAACCTGCTGAAACCCACCTCTGCTTTGAGGTCAGCTGGTGAAGGAAGTCAACTGAAGGGGGCCCAGCGTAGAAGTCACTGAATAAAGAGGCCACCCCAAGCAAAAGGTGCCTAATTGGGAACACGCTGGAAGAGCCTGGAATAGCTCAACAGGCTAAAAGCAGACTAAAGCCTGTTATTAACATCCAGCTGTCTGCAATTACACCAGTTCGAATCTCACCAGGCTCAAGGTTGACTCAGCCTTCCATCCTTTCTAAGGTAGGTAAATTGAGGACCCAGTTTGTGGGGGCAATAAGCTGACTTTGTATAAAATACACAAAAGTATGAAGGCTATTGCTTAACACATTGTAAGCTGCCCTGAGTCTTCGGAGAAGGGCA
This sequence comes from Masticophis lateralis, assembly GCA_030761175.1. Classification (NCBI taxonomy): domain Eukaryota; kingdom Metazoa; phylum Chordata; class Lepidosauria; order Squamata; family Colubridae; genus Masticophis; species Masticophis lateralis. Next base: position 17,025,983 of record JAUDYJ010000014.1, on the reverse strand, counting down.
GCATATAACTCTAATAAAAAAAAAAAAGGGGGGGGGGCCGCCAGCTCTTTTGAGGCGCTAACTTCTGGTCTGGAGATCTAGGGGTTCCCCCCCTCAGCAAAGGGTGGGAGACCATAGGCTCAGAATGGAGACCTGTGTGAGTGACCCCTTCCTCCAGCAAGGAGAGGAAAGACCCCCAAGTTTTTCCTGCCAGAGGGAAAGCCCAGGATGGTGATGGGCAGGTGCTTTACACAGCCCTCCCCCAGAAGGTCCTGTCCCTTTGCTGGGGGGTCCCTCTGAGAGTGAGGCCACGAACTGGTGAACCACAGCCAAGGTTTATGAGGCAGACATGCAAGAATGCTGTAAAGTTATGGAAAATATATTTATTACAACACTTTTCATGGGCACATTATCATTCTGTCAAACTTTATTAGAGAAAGTAATTAATGGGCTCTAAAAGGTGCCAGTGCATAGCCAGGGAAAGAGGGAGGCCCCCTGCAAACCGCCCCCTGTGAGATTTATGGCCCCCTGTCCCTTGGGCAGCAACAGGTGTGTTCTCTGCCAGAGGTTGGCCTCGAGAGTCCCCCAGACTCTATCCTCATGCAAGGGGACTGCGGGGGGCGGGGGGAGGGAAACGCAGCTGGAGCTTGGGTTGGTTGGCATAATTGAGGCCTTGCTCTTGCCTCCAGCCAGCCCTTGGCTCTTAAAGCTTTGAGAAAGGGAGATCACAGGGCAAGCTGGAAGCTGAGGAGGTACGGAAGGGGGCCCACCTCTGTAAGGGATGGGGAAGGAGGCAGAGGGGCCTCAGGCCTGCTCCCTTCTTGGGCTCATGGAAAGGAATGATCGGATGCAGAGGAAACACAAGGGCGGCTGAACCCCCCTCCCCACCCACCCCCATTCCAGGCAGCCCTTCTGGCTTCGCAGTTTTCAGAGGACACTCTTGAAACTCCTCCTGGCACTCTGGGGAGAAAGATACCAGCGGTCTGCCCACCACATTTGGCCTGGAAGAATGGTGGTTGGCAGAAATGGGAAGGGAAACCCTCCACTGGCACCAATTTATCTTTATGCTTGGCTGGGCTCTTCCCAGACCATTTGCCATATTTTGCTGCTGTAGATCTGGCACTCCTGTCCAGCTTTGGCACAGTTTCTCTGTGGGTGAAAGGCTGCCAGCATTTTCTCCTGGGGCTGCTTTTCCTGATGGTGTTGCCATCAATTCCCCCACCACTGAAACTTTCTCTCCTGGTGCCTTATTCTGGAAGATGGCCCCCTTCAGAAGAGAGAAGGCCGGGCATTCACCTGCCCCCTTTGGGGCTGCACCCCTACGCGGCATCACTGTGCACACAGATGCCTTCTCTTTCACCCACACCAACTCCCAAGTCTTGCCAACTTAAAAAACTTCTCCTTCCCAGGATATAAATATCCCGCAGCTGACGACCCTGTGAAAAGCAGCCCCTCTGCGGGCAGAGCTTGGCAGTGTCCTGTGGCCAGCTCATATGAGTTGGAAAGAGCCCAGAGCTCTTCCCTCAAAGAGCAGCAATGCCAAGGCCTGACCCGGGGGCAGGGCGGCTGGCTGCCCTGCTGGATCCTTGCAGACAGTTACCAGTAGGACCCACCAGCAGCCTGGCACCTGGGACAGAGCCTGCCAGGCCATCCAGAGGAGAGAGCAGTGTTGCACTTGATGGCTATGGCAATTTGGAACCTCACAACCCCCAGCCTTAATTCTGCCAAAGCTTCTTGCCTGAGCGCCCCCAGCCCTTCTGAGGCAAGGCTGCCAATCAAGAAGGGTGGGAAGTGCTGGGCCATCTGTTATTGGGGGGGGAGGTGCTGATGCAGGCAAAGCAAGGGTCCCTCCTGCCTGGTAAGCATCATAGGGAAACACGGGGACTCTACCTCTTGTGCCTCTGGCCTTGCCCCCGTTCAGACAAGGGTGTGATTTGCAAAGCTTCCCCACTTGAGCTTAGAGGATAAAGAGCAAAGTGCCCTACAGTACTTCCCATATTCTCCTGATTGCCAGCTGGTTTCCCAAATCACCCCCTTCCTTTGGTCCATTTCTTTCCCCACGAAACTGGCACCACTGATGGCATCCTCCCCACTGTTCAAGGCCAAGGGCCCCACTGAGTTGCTCTGGGTCTGGGGGGGCCTGCATGGCAGCCGGAGAGAGTCAGTTGACTTTTAGCCCTCCCTCCTCTCAGGGAGCCCCCCCCCCCACACAAGCAGTGGCTGAAACATAATCTGCTCCTTCAAGCCCCACCAAGGCAGAGTAGAAATTCTCATTTTTGTGGCGCTCCCCTCCATTAATTTTCCAGTTGTAGTACATTACTCATGGATAATTAAGAGTGAGGTATTAATACAACGTTTAATATTCAAGTGCAGCCAAGGGGAGAGGCCGATAAGTCACGAGATTTTATCCTACAAGGCATTTGGGCCCTGTGATGAGATTCTCCACCATCCTCTGCCCCCAGGGCTTCAGCTATTGGAGCATACCGAGCATCTCTTCCATTTACAGGGGGACCCTGGGAACTTCATTTATTGATAGAATACAAATAGGTCATTAAATCAGGGGAAGGGAATATGAATTGCCAACCATGGAGGTGGCCAGCACCATTCGTAATTGGAGTTATCTGGGGCAGGCAAATGATGGGTGATTTTGCTAGGGTGAGGGTCTTAAAATTAATGAATCCAGAGATCGTCTCAGAATGAAACAGAAGCTGGGAAGCAGGGACACCAGGAGGAAAGTGGCCATGGTTGAGGATGTACAGAATGGAGAGGGGGGAGAAGGAGAAGGAGAGGTAGTAATAATAATAATGTTTAATGAATAAAAGAGATAATAATAATGATAATAGTAGTAGTAGCAGCAGCAGCAGCAGCAGCAGCAGCAGTCTTGGGCTACCTCTTGAATCATCTTTCTTCCATGGAGGTTGGCCAGATCTCTAGTCCCAGCAGAGAGGTCCAGTCACTCATGTCTCCACAGAGGCACCCATCCCCAGCTTCTGGGATCAGATTTTGCTTTGGGATGCCTTTGGCTGTGGAAAGAGGCACTCCAGACCGCCTCCCTTGACTCACCGGCCTGCTTTCATCCTGAAAGGCTAGGTGGTAGCCTCAGTTGCCTCTGCCCCATTCTTACCTCTCCACAGAAATCTTCACAGCTGGAGAGTTGATGTGCTCCTGCCCTCCAGACAGGGGAGCTACTTAGGAAAGCTTTAGGATGGCCCTGAGCCAGCTGTGGCCCTGCTCTGTGAATCCAGACCTGCTCCCTCTTCCTCAGATTTGTCCTTGGCCAGGAAAGCAGGCCCAGCCAGGCAGGCCTCCTGAGAATCCAGCAATCCCCCCACAAACTCAGGTGGTGGAGTGGGAAAGACCCTTCCAACAAGATCTAGTTGGGTAAAGAGGAAGAGAGCCCACCAGGCCTGCTCTCCAGGGCTCAGCTCTGGACTGCAAGCTGATGCTATCAGCTGGGCCAGCAAGGCCCGGGCACCTGCTGCTCCCCACAAAGCTTCCTTTGTGCAGGTAACCTGATGCCCTGAGAACTGGAGACTTTGGGATCCCCATGCAGAGAAGGACTGGGGAGGCCCACAGAGGACCCCAGGCATGACAAAGGCTGGGTAGGGGAGGGCCTTTGCTGTCTGCCCCATTGAAATGCAGGAACATCCCCCCTCAGTACACCCTGCTGACAAATATATTCCAGGAAGTAGCCATGACAACCTGGGGGCACCGGGGGGGGGGAGGGGGGAGAGGAAAGAGAAGGAAGCAGCTTTCTTCCCAAGGCTAATTGTGCATAACGAGACCTGTGGAGAGGCCAGGACAATGCTGCCCTTGTGGGGTTGCACGAGCAGCCTGTGGGAGGAGAAACCCCTTCCTCTCAGAGGCTCCAGCCTCACTTTCAGATTTGGGGCGGTTGGCCTGGCCCCCTGTTTGGGCTGCACAGCAGCTGTGACTTTGAAGGCCAAGGCAAGGGGTGGGTGCTCCATAGGGAAGCCTGCCTCTCATGACATGGGACCAGGGTGGAGGTTCAGGAGGCCCAGGGTGTATGGGTGCATCACGAGCAACCCCCAGGCAGCTGTTTCAGGGAGAAAGAGGCAGAGGCCAGGCCTGTTGTTTCCGGCAAGCCATAGAGCAGGGGGCCGACTCGGATCTTCTCTCCCTGCGCCTCTTCTGCAGGGGCAGATGGGCATCTGGGTGGGAGAGGAGCAGCCCGGCAGAGGCTGGCAATTAGCCAGCCTGCTCATCCAGGGTTGGTCTGTGGCTCTCTCTCTGGCTGGCCTGTCCAGCGGTCCACAAATTCGGCCTGGGGAGGAAGGCCATAGCCAACTGAAGGATCCAGTTGCCTGGACTGGCGTGCCTGGCTAAGTGAGGGGAGAGGCTGCTGCTTCTGTCCCCTTCTGCAGTGGGTGCCATAAATCACACACCCTGTCATAAGGCCTTTCATGTGTTCAGGCAAAGCGTGCCAACAATTAACTGGAGCAAGCCAGAGTGAATGCGGGAGAGGCAGGGCCCTCTTGGTTGGCCAGCCACTGGGAATGCTGGCGCTGTGCACGTGGCTGCAGCCTCCCCTGGCAGTTGGGACAATTTAGGGGAAGAGCAGCCCCCTCTCCTCTGCAGCCCTCTTGGTTTCTGGAGGAGAAGTTAAGCCCCTAGCCTAGCAGGGGGTCTTCCTCAAGGGGGGTCCACTGGGTATGCCTGCTAAGGACAGGGAGTCTCTCCACTGCTTCTGTTCTGCTGTGCAAAGAAACATGTCTGCCTTTCCCAGCTGACGGCACCAGCTTGCAGGTGGGAGCTGAGCTCTGGAGAGCAGGCCTGCCTGGTGGGCTCTCTGCCTCTTTGCCTAACTGGCTCTTGTTGGAAGAGTCTCTCCCACTCACCCATTGGGAGCAGGTGAGCAGAAAGTCTCAAGGCAGCAGTTGGCAAATAAAGGGTGCCATTTAAGGCTGACCTCTGGCCTCGCCAGCAACACCCTCCCTGCACTGGAGACAGCAGGTGGCCCCTCTGACAGGTATGGTCTCTGTGCTGGTGTAGGGGAAGAGCAGCTGAGCTGGAAGGGGGAGTCAAACATGTCATCAGTTTGGTGTTATTGTGTGACCACAAGAGACCCAGGTCCAGCCTCCTGCGGATCCCATTGACAAACCACTTTCGCTTCCGGTCGATTTTGTTTTCCTATCTCCTGGTGTTTGAGAAGAGCAGAACATGCGCTTACATGTTCAACGTTTTCTTTCAGGATATTGTTTTTAATGATATCAAATCCCCTGATCCTGACCCTGATGATATTTGCACCAAAGTGAAAAATAGAAAAAATCCCTACAAAAGGAGAGATAATTAAGAAGATATTAGAACGTGCAGAAATGAATAGGTTGACTTTGGCAATTAAAGGGAAAACAGAATCGGAGTATTACAACATTTGGGGGAAATTTTTTCAATGGATAGAAAGTGAGTATAGATAATAAACAGGATAAAGACAAGAACTTTGAGATGAATATGTTGTAGTATATTAAAATAAAATGAAAGAAGGAAAGATAAATATATATTTTAAGAAATAATGGTAAACTTTGAAGATGATAGCACAAATATTATACCCAGATGATACATGGATTGATTAAAAAATGTACAGGAATATTAGAGGAATAATAATAAAGTAAAAAATGAAATTGGAAATGAAGACATATGTAAATAGAAATCGGGTCTGCTCGAATACCATCTCAAATTGAATTTAAAAAGGAAACAATAAAGGAATGGAAAAGAGGGGAGGAGTAGAGAGGGGAAAGTAGGGGAGTTGGAGGTGAGAAGAAGAGAAAAGAAGAATGGGAAAAGGAGTGGAAAAAGGAAGGGGAAAGAAGAGCAGGAGAGAGGGTAAGAAGGGGAGGAAGAAGAGAGGAGAGGGGAAAGAGGAAAGGAAGTAGGAAAAGAAAGGAGAGGAGGAATGAGGAAAGAAGAAAGAAAGGAGAAGAAAGAAGAGAAGGGAAAAAGGAAAGGTTGTAGTAAAACAAAAAAAAAAGGAAATGGTAAAAGAGCAGACCCGAACAAATAATTAATTAATTACCTAATTAATTAAGTAATGGAAGGGTTTTTTTTAATTTGATTTATATGCCACCCTTCTCCAGAGACTCAGGGCGGCTTACAATGCGTTAAGCAATAGCCTTCATACTTTTGTATATTTATACAAAGTCATGAGGACCCAGATTGCCCCCACAATCTGGGTCCTCATTTGACCTACCTTAGAAACGATGGAAAGCCGAGTCAACCTTGAGCCTGGTGAGATTCAAACTTGCAGTAATTGCAGGCAGCTGAATGTTAATAACAGGCTTTAATCTGCTGTGCCACCAGGCTCTTTTTAAAGAAGAAGATGAACAAACAATGTATAAGGATGGCTAAAAGACTGTACATTTAAACATGTTGATGAAAAATAAAAATAAAAAACTTTTTTCCAAAAAAACCCCCGATCTCATTCTTGATATCCCAGCTGCTGTAGGTTTTGTTTACTGTCCCCAGCAGTTTCCTAAGTAAAATTCTGCATGGGCTGACAGGTTGCTCAGCCCCCTTTCCATGCCTGAATACCAAGACGATCTTGGGGGCATTTTGCACGACAAGCTATGCTGCCCACTGGAGTTCCAGCCTCAGGGGATGCTGTGATACCCCCCCCCCCGAGGTACAAAGGCAGACCAGGTAGGCAGGGCTTGGCAAACTGGTTGGCAGAGAATCTCCAGGTCCCCAAAAGCATCCTCCCTCTCCCTTTATCTGCAGGTGCTGGGGCCTTGAAATGGGCAGTGGCTCCCAGAACGGAGCTTGAATGGGTGCCCCTTCCCATGGGAAAATCACGGTGGTGGGGGGACCATACACAAGACCTCCTCTGAGCTTTTACTTCCTGTGCCTATTTATTCAATTTGAGACCCCCTCCAGAACCCCCAATACTCTGGAGTCCTCCTGAGTGGAGCAAGGCAGGCTGCCTACCGGGAAGGCGGGGCAGCCTGCAGTGGCCCTTCCCCAGAGACTTTACTTCCCTTTGCCTCCTTGTGGGCATGGAGGGGAAGTGCCCAAGTCCTGCTAGGGCTGCAGGGGATTGTCCGTTGCTGCCCCCAGCCAGGGACCTCGGAAAAGCCAAAGCCCATGGGGGGGAAGGCGGAACCGCTTTCCCAGGGGGGGTGAGGGGAATGGCCCTGCTGCCCACAGCTGCCATCTCCTGCTAATGGCATGTTGCTTGTTGTCCCAAAGGCTCCTTGGGCTTGCCAGGTCGGCAGCTCTGAGATCACGAGGTGACAGGCAGGAGGGAGACTTGGCACTCAGCCCACACCTCTGTTGTTTCCAGAAACATCTAATTGATGAGGCTATAAAGCAATGTTATGTTTCCCTGACACAACAGCGGTGTTCCTTCCTGTGGTATTAATTGTCAATAAAAGTTAAATGAGGATGCTAGCCGAGATTGAGTGGCACTTGCGTGCCTGCGAGGCCGGTGGCGTGCTGCGTGTTGGCTTCTGAGCCCTCCGTGCTCATTAGGGTTGTGGCAGGGAGATGCAGCTCTGCCGTCCTCTGGGGCTTCCCAGCCCACCCACGCCAATATCCCAGAGCAGGGAGCCTTCCAAATCCTGTGGGTATTGCGCTTGGGTTGGGTGGGTGAGTGGACCTAGGAAAGGCTGTCCAGATGCCTCCTGGTTTTTCATGTCCCAACCCTTGCCTGATTTCCAGGTTGATCAGGCACCCTGCAGTTTCAGCAAGGTGGGGAACATACAGTGGGCCAGTGGATGGGAGGGGCTTGGTGAAGCCAAGGGGCTGGCTGTCCCACTAAGGAAAGTTGCTTGCTTTTGGCCCTTGGTCTGCAAGGGATCCTGAGCCAGGCAGCCAAGAACTCAGTCCTCCTGGATCTCTCAAGTCAGGAGCAACACAAGCCCCTTAGGCGAATTTTATGGCGTGGGGGTGGGGGAGGGGCTTGCTGAGGATGGAGGAGAGTAATGCTCCTGCCTTGCAAAAGACGGAGAGGCCAGGGCGGTTGGACAATTGCCCTGGGCAAAACTCCGGAAGAGTTACAGAAGGGATTCATCAAGGATAAATCAGTCTCAACTGGATCAAAGGTTCAGTTTAGGTTTCAGCAAGGGGTTCAGTGCAATCGTGGCTGAAGAAGATGACCAAGTGTGGGCCGGACTCTGCTGCCCTCGGATGGAGGCAGAGCCGCTTGGAGGAGGGTGCCCAGCAAGTCCAGGTTGAGAGCTCTGCCTCAAAGCAACAGAGGGGAGGGGAGGGGAGACTCGCTTCTCAGCCTCGGCTGTTCGGCACCTTTGCCAGCAACTTGGATGATCGGATCTCAGAGATGCAGACCTGAGGGGACCCAGAGTCAGGACAGTCCCGAGCCAGCAAGGTGAATTTCAGCAGGCCCTCTTGCTCAGACCTGCTCTTGAGGAGGACAAATCATAGGCCAAGTGCAGGACTGGGGGAGCCATGTGGGGGAAGGAGCCAGACGCTCTGCTGCCTCGCTAGCTGCAGGAGAGAGGAGCTGCAGCAAAGGAAGGAAGCAATGCCCGATGGCATCTAGGGGAATGTAGTGTAGAGGAGATCCCCGATGGGCCTTCCCATCTTAGGCTTTGAGGATTTATAGCATCAAGAGAAGCGTCCTGGAACGCGAGAGTGACTTAAATTAAACTTGTGGACAGGGGCTATTTCACACAATGCACTGATAATGAAGTAGACAACCACGTTTTAGCCAAGTATGTTGAGTCAATCCAGCCCATGCAGTTAGTGTTGTGCATAAAATTTGGGCTGGGGAGTGATTTAGTGATAGATATGTGTCACGCAAACACAGTCAGAATATGGGAGGGGAAGATAACCTGAGCTCCCAGCCCAAGTGTGCTTGTGTACAGGTGTCCCATTCCGCTGCCCCAGGGACCCACCAGGGCTTCCCTCTTTTGACCTGTTCAGGCTGGCCAGCTGAGCACCAGCAATTCTCTCTGCAGTTGTGTGGAAGGCACCAGCCCCACTGCGCCCTAGGAAGTGATGACAAGGCAGCCATTGGGGGTGATTAATTGGGAAGTTGGATTCATCAGAGCCTTCTTGGGGTGGTTGCGGCCTCAGTTCGAGATATAAGCCATTTCAGTTGCTGCCTGAGGAAGACCAGACACCATTACAAAGCACATTTGTCAAAAAGTCACTTCCCTGCCATTGTGGTGGTTGTAGGAAGGTCAAATGACTTTTGCTATGGTTAAGTACAGAAGGGGAGAGAAAACTCTGGGCTTCCCTGAGCTGAATGTTCCAGTTAAGAGATTGTAATTTGCAGCAGCTGATTGGGCCCCCAAATATCACCTTGCTTGGGGGTGGGGAGGGGTCGGGAGTTGAATTGGAGACCTTTGCAGGGGCAGGAGGCAGATTAGCCTCACCTGGTCTGGACACCTTTGCCCAGCTGACATTGTGCCAGGGTCATGGGTTGGGGGGCTAAAGGGAAGGTTCCAAAGAGAAAAGAACCAGCAGGAGCCAAGCAGCTGGGGAGATGGCCCAAAAGAGGTGCACATGGAACGGGGCAACCGTTGGAAGTTCACCGAGGAAATTCTCTCCTTGCTTAGAACAGAAAGGGGCTGTGATCAGTTCTCTGCCCCCTTCTGGTTGTCTGCCTTCCACCATCACTGCACAAATTTCTTGGGTGCCTCCTGCCCCTCCCCCTCCCCAGGCCTCCACCATTCTTTACCTTGCTAATCTCCAAGGGAAGCATTTTAATTGCTTTAAATTACTGCTGGAAAGATTGGAGTGGTCAACCATCCATCAGCCTGGCTTCCCACCCCGGACCACCTGCTGGGACGGAGCCACTATCCGCCACACAAGATCCATTATTGATGAACTTGGCGAGTGCTGCTAATGAACTGCAAACGCCACACCACAAGACACCCTCCCCTCCCCCACAAAATAGGCTGCAGCTGCCACTGCCAAGAAAATGAAACATCCTGTTAGGAAATGGCTATTTGTCTAACTAGTTGGTCAGGCAATATATAAACCAATAATTTAAGTCTGCAGTCAGAAAGGTATTATATTGCTTTAAGACTGTATTGCATCATCCTGTATCCTGATTGGCTAAGCTCTGTAGCCAATGTACTTAAGAGAAGTCGGGATCATGGCTTGTGTGCATACTACACCATGTTGCCTGCTTATTTGCTGTAACTCTCTACCTCATCTCTCTGCACGATCATTGTTTGATCATAGCTACATGTTGCTTTCTACTATTTATTGAATGTTTTGCTATTAAACTTGTTCCTGTTCTGAAACTCAAGAACTGATTTATTGTGTGTGACGTAACTGGTAAGAAGATTTTGTACTTGAAATATCCCTGGATCGATCTTTTAACTCTCGTCTTATCTGTGTATGACTTGGATTGTTTTTGGACTTTACTTTACTCTTTCTAAAAGTAAAAGACTACAACAACTCCGTGTGTTTGTATGTTGACTGTGATTGTTCACAACCACTCCCAGTTGCTTTTCATGCGTTTACTAAAAGGATACCCTGCTCAATAACCCACAACATCGGTTACGAGCCGAGAATATCCTTAACAACCCCCCTTCTCTCGGGCCAGGAAGGCGTCCACCCCCTGGCAACCGTTAGGAGAGGCCTGAGCTGCAAGCAGCAGAAGGGAAGGGCAGCCGCTCAGCCTGTCTCCATTTGGGAGAATCTGTTTACCGCGCAGGGAGGGGACATCCGCTTAGGGCTGCAACCGGCCGAGTGCCCTGACTGGCCTCTTTCCCTGGCTGCTGACCCCGCTCCTGTAAGAGGCATTCTCTGGGGAAAGTTCACCCGCCCCGTTGGCACAGCGGGGCCCTTCCAAGCGCCTGGGCATGTGCGACTCCTATGCTGTGCCTGAGTGCCCGTGCTTCTGAGCCCCTTGAGCACCAGAGCAGGATCGGGTGCTCTGCTCTGCTCCAGGCCTCCCCAGGCGGCCCTGAGTTATTGAGCTCCAGCACTCATAAAAGAAAATCACCCTTCACGGGTGAAGGAACCGCCATTTCTAGCACCATGGCGGAAAGATTGATGGGCTGTGCAATTAAAAGCACAAGATCTGTGGCTGTCTTGGGGACTGACGGTGATTTGTAATAAAGGGGAAGCTGACACTGTTGAAGCCAGGCACTCTTCCTCAGCCGTGGCCAGAGGAACTGCTGGGAACTGGACCCTGTGAGAAGCGGCATCCTGAGAGCCCGGAGAAGGCCTGGGAGACAAGTCTTTCTGGGCGTGAAAGGGTCATGGCCGTTGACCTCTCCTTAAGAGGAGTGCCCCCCCCCCATGCCTGCATCACTGCTAGATTGCAGTTCATGGGTGGTCTCTTTGGACCCTGCTCCGACTTGGCCCCCTTCTGCTGCGCCTGAGAGGCAATCTCTGGAGGGGCTCAACCTCCCTACGCTGTGGGCAAGTGCCCCAGGAGGAGACTGATGGCCTTTGGCCTGCAGCCATCTTGGTGTCCTCAAGGACAGGTGGACAAGATGGCCTCCCATGAGATGCAACAGCCAGGCTTCCCAGGGGGAGAGTAGTGGAAAACCCAGGCGGGCAGGGAGGGGGACGCAGGCTGTAGTTTTGTTCCTGGGTCTCACGCTTGCTGCCTGGCCCTAGCTTGAGCGGCTAAACCCTGTTGATTTGGCTGGTGTCCTTCCCTGAGGCTTCTTTGGACTTCCTTAAGAGCGACGGGCACCATGGAAGAGGCTGCCCAGGACTGGAACTGCAGCAGAATGATCACTGTATCTATATCTCTGGAAGCAAAGAATTGATTTCCCTGTGTGGGAGCCGAACTGTTCCTTTCATAGTCAGTTGTTAATTGCACTCCTTCAAGAGGAGTACCCTAAGGAGAATGGCAGCAGGAGGAGGAGGAGGAAGCAGGGGACTCCTTGGAACAGAGGTGGAAGTCGGGTGGTCCCTCTCTGCTGCAGGTCCCTCTAAATCCTTGGGATTAAGAGATCTGGATGAGGGGGCCTCTCACTGAAGAATTGTAGGACTGCGCAGCATCTCGCTGACCCACTGGGCCAAGGTTGGCATTCATCTGAGAAGCAAATTGCTCCCCTTCCATTGGCTGACCCGAGTGTCTCTAGAGGGTCTGTGCCCACCCACCCCAGCTTTACCCTGACTCAATCCTGAGCCCTATAGAGGAAGGCCCCAGCACCCCTCCCCTCCTGGGAGTTGCAGGCTTTGCATTCTAACAGCTCTTGGGGGAGTTTTCCAGGCTGCCCAACTCTGGGCTAACTCACTGACCTTCCTTGGGTGGATCTCTCCCCTGCCATCCCCAGAGAGCAGCTGCACCACATGAGGAAAGGCAGCTCACGGGAAACCTGATCCCAGCCCTGGCATCCACACTGCAAGGACCGTTGCAAGACTCCAGGAAGACTTTTGCATTCAGGCACCTTTTATTCTCCTGTGAAGAATTCTGCATCCAGGGCTCTGTCTGTGTCCGTCCAAGGGAGAAACTTGGGCAGGCTGCAAAGGATGCTTTCTGGGCCTGTGGTGACTTTTCTAGCTTCTCCAGATGTGTCGGATGCAGGTCAAAGGCAAAGGAAGGGAGGTGGTGATGTGGCATGAAGGATGGGATGGAGTCTGGCTAAGCCCCTCCAACCCCCAAGTGATCGTGAGCATCCATTAGGTGATTGCCTGCACCCCAGGCCCTGGCTAGTAAATGGGAAGGCAAGAGTTTATGGCCCCATAAATCAAACCCCTTTCAATTAAACAAGTGGTTTAATTACCCCTGCTGTTCCCAGCGCCCAGCCTCTAATGGCAGTTCGCTGGGTGGGAACCCCCACCATTAATCACCAGCTGTTCCTTTCCTGAGTGACACGGAGGGGGCACGTCCACTCCAGAGGAATTCATGGCATGGAAAGCTGTCTTCTCACCTCCTACAAGGCCCACCAAGCACTGATTTCCTGCCTGGAAAGAAGGTCAACTGAGAAGGTCATTTCAGCATCCCTGCAGTCACTGGCCAAGGCGCTCCTTCACCCAGTTTTCTTTTCACCGCATAAATGCTTTAACTCCCAGCTTTGGCCCAAGTGGGGTCTCCTCCTTCCTTTCTCAGTGCAAAGCACCCCAGACTGCTTCCACCCAGTAGTCGTGGTCTAGACTTTCCACTTGCAAACTGCCTGCTCAGATACTTCCAGGGAACAAAAAGGAGCTGCTGCTGGTCTGGATGAGAAATTGCGGCAAAATGATTATTGGGAGTGGTGAAATTGTGGCCCTGATACTCCTTGCCTTGACCTAGTGAAGGAATTGCCCACCTGGAAAGGGGAAAAGCTGCAGTGATCACATCAGTCTTTGCATGCAAAGTCCTCCAAAGAGTTGGTCTGGCTCTAGGGGAGACGCATAACTGGACCCTCAGCAAGCGACTCAGCCCAGCCTCGTCTCCTTTACCATATCTGCCCCAGGAGAGGATTTCTGTTTGGATGGGACAGTTTGGCTGGAGAGACTGAGAGGGGAAGAGCAAAAGGCCCCTTGCCTGATAATGCTGACACCGACGGACTGTAATAGCTCTTGGCTGCTATTTCTTTTCAGTTTGAGTTTTAAGTGTTTTTGTGATTGTTTACCAGTCTCTGCTGTTTAAATTGGCTAAAGAGATGGACAAATGGAAGCCCCCCTTCTCCTAGCTGGGGGGAGCATCCCTGGGGCATCAGAAGAGCAGAGTTCTGTCTGTGGCCTCTTTGCAGCTGCTTTCTGAGCAGGGAATCAGCATGAGGGGGGTCTCTGCAGTCACGACTATTTTAGCATTCAGTTCAGTTTTCATCATTTTAAGGTTCACGCATTTCTAATTGTTATGAATACCATGGTAAAATTAATAGTTCTATGGTTGGTTTATTACATTTAGTAAAATTATGGGCATGTAATGTTTGCCAAGAAAAGACACTGCACAGACTTTAATCATGTAAAGATGATAATTTAGTTGTTACACTTGTTGAAATGATGAGATTATTTTTTAAAAAGTTTGCAAACTGTGGGAAGAGGAGAAAATCTTAATGTAGTCAGATAAGCAGCAACCTAAACACCAGCTCTCACCTGTGCTCCTGTGAAGAACCAAAGCCATGCCTTGCTGGATTGAACTCCTGATCCATCTAGTCCAGCAGTCTGTTCTCATGGTGGCCAGCCAGCTGCCCAAGGAAGCCCACTCCTCCCCACCGATGGCCTCAGAGGGAGTCCTGTGGCTAGTAGGCCTCGATCCCCAGGACTGAGTGTAACTCTGAAGCTGGCCAACATTTTCAAGGATAGAGAACTCTGGCTGAAACTAACCCAGCTGATTCATCAAACCCAGCTAGACTTTCACAGACAACATTGGCCTTCTCCAGAGATTCTGTGGGACATGTGTGCAAGAAAAACCCTTTGCTTTGCACACCAGAACTTGTGCCAGCTGCAAGCACAGGTCCACAACCTGCAATCTTCTTCCACTCCACAGGATGGCACAAAGAGCCGGATGGTCTCCACGTGGCTGGCAGCCAGTGCTCCCGCTCTCCCGCTTGCGTTCCAAAGTCTGCTTGGGCCACTTTTGCTGGAACCCAGGAGGAAGCCATCGCTTCCAAGGCATCTGCTCCTCCAGGCAGGCCAGCCCAAATGATGGCAACCCTCTGCCCAGGCCGATTGAGACCGACACCTTGTCTTTGGGGACAGAAGGAGACTCACCTGCTCCTTAAGGCCATTTGCCAGAGTTGTTCCCTCAGTGGATGCCAGTCTCCACGTCTTCCTGCACAAATAGTTTGGGCAGCCATGATTGGAGAAATCCTCGCTTGTCACCTCAGCTGGAGTAAATAAACTTTCCAGGGTGGGTGCTGGAGCTGCCAAGCCTGCAAATGGCTCTGTCGGAAACCGTTAGTGCCTCCTCGGTGACAGTGGCAGGCAAGCGAGAAATGGGCCTGCCGCCTCGCATTTGAGGGAGAGGGATGCACTGGCTGCACACTTCCAGCAGCCTGCCAGGAAGGCAGGGTTTGCTGCTCTAGCAACAGCTCTGGATTGCCTGGCTGACTGACCAAGCTGGGGCTCCAGGGACAAAGAGTATCACCCCAGCCGGTAAGGCAGGCCAGGGCCAAGGTTTTCCCACTGTGGGAGCCCGAGTGGCCAGGGAATCCTGCTCCCTCTTCCCCTCACTTCTAGTATTTCTACTTCTGGAGCTGGGAAAAAGAGTTGATCCTGGCAGCAGAAGGATCCAGGCTGAGGCACAGTGGGAGCTTCCCGCTCTGGCCGCTTCTGTTGGGGTGAAGCCTGCAGAAGGGAAACTGCCACCCTTGGGGGAAAGAATTACCCAAGCACCTCCACTGGCTCTCCATCTCAAGAGGAACGTGACTGTGGCGCATTGCAGCTGGGGCAGATTGCCACTTGCTCCCTCCTGCCACTGATGCAACATGGCTTGTGAACCAAAGCCTCTGGTAAGTGGGAGGGCACTCTGTTGCCCTGTTGAAAGCATCTCTTGAAAGCCCCCTGCAAAAGTAAGCAGCTCTGGACAAATCAGCCCAGACTGGGCAGGAGAGGGCAGATTGCTTGGGTTGGGCTGAACAGGGGAGGTGGAGGGCTAGGAGGCTGGAGGTCCCCAGGGGTGAGAGAAGCCCAGCCTCCATTTTCTGGCATTCAGAAAAAGGATCTTTGGCAGCATCGTTGCTCCCTTCCAGACTGGCAGTGGGCAAGGGGAAAAGGAGACATTCAAATAATCCAGGCTGGATGCACTTTAGCTGCAAGACACCCCAAATCAATATCTTGGGCTGGGGGCGGGGGCAGAGCAGCACTGCTGATAAGAGTCCCCCCATGGGTCTCCCAATTGGAACTCTGCTGGTTGCAGGACCTCTGGGCTTTGTTGTTCCCAGCAATAGCAGCTTGTGGTAGCAATCCTGTCCCACCCTGCTGCAGAGTGCTGGGAACTTTGTTTAAAGCCCTACCAGCCGCTCCGCCTCCGACAGCCAGCAGCTTCCCTGTGATGAGGCAGGACCGTCTTTCTCAGCTGCTGTAATCCAAGCAGGAGACATTCCTTCCTTTATCCCATTTGGACTGGGGGTGGGCTGTTAAGACCCCTGGAGTCCCACGATGTCCAGATGGGCCTCCTTGCTCCGAGTGATCGTTCTTTCAGGAAAGAATTGGGGCCCCTTCGAGATCCTTGGCCACAGTTCCCATTCTTTGACATTCTGTCTGTTTCTTTACTGGCCAAGAAGAGTCCAGCCAGCCAGTTCAACAGTTCCCATCCAGATGCTTGTTCTTTCCTGGGCCTTGCTGGCCAAAGCTGTGCCCCAACTCGACTCAACTCAGCTTCGCAGCAGTCGGAGTGGCACCGCCTCCTCCGTTTCCTGGGCAGCTGCAGCCTCCAAAGAAGGGGAGCTATTTGCAGGGCGGGGGAGTGGGAGGTCAGGCCCACAGCAGCTTCCATGAACTGGAAAAACAAGTTCAGCTAGGCCGGGAGTGAGTGGGTGGGGGTGGGCAAGATCCTTTTTCCTGCCCATTTAACTCCCACCCATCCGCTGGAAAAGTCAGAACCATTGCACCGAGCATCAAAGCAGCCCATAATTAAAGCCATCAGACTCCAGCAAGCCTCTCCCTTCCCTGAGTCTGTGCTGGGCTTTATCCCACAGGCTGGACAGGACAGATTCAGGGCAAAACCTTCACCCAAACCTCCTCCCCAGCTGTGCTTCACCATCCCATCCCAGAGCCCCTTGCCTCAAGTGAGCCAGTTACAGTCCCACCTACGCGGAGGACCGAAGGGGGCAACTGAGGAATCAGGAGAAATTCAGACCTTCTTCGAGCAGGGCTGTTTCAGCGCTGAGTTCTCGGGATTGCCACTGTCTGCAGACTCCTTTCCAACCCCCATCTTCAGACCCGGTGTTTGTGTGCCTAGGCCATTCTTTATTTTCTAGCTGTGCCCCAGGAGACACCCTTCCCCTCTGAGCAGGGATTGCTAAATCTGACTTCTTGCCTGCCACTCCCTACCTGAATGAATCTCTCCCACCCTCTTTCCATGAAGCAGGGAAGGGTGTTGCTTGAGTCAATGGCTACTAATTAGCTTGCTATTAATTAAGAGTGTTAGTCCAGTACAAATTACTTGGCAATCCAGGCTGCCCTGTTCCAGGAGCTGAAAGCTTAGATCATCCTGATTTGAGCTAAACTGGAATCTTGGAGGGAGAATGCACAGAATCAAGCAGATCTATTTTGAAGTGGGCTCACAAGCAGCAATTACCATAAATTAGGATTCTCTCTCATAGCCATAGCTAATGCTGGAGACGCAGTGGAAGTTAATTCTTGGTTCCATGTATAGAACCCCTTTTGCGTAGCTGATTAGCCAGGCATTTAATGGGATGGGAAGGGGGACCCCAGAACATGAGTAAAGGCGCTGCTGCCGCATGGCCTTTGGGCTGGCTAACCCAGCAAATCCACCACTTCCTCCCCTGGCCTGTTCCTCCACAACCAGCTCTCTTCTCTGGTGGTGCCTTATCTCTAAGGGCTTCTTCCTTCTCTCTCAAGGGCACATCAGCCTTGGCCTCCAACACTGGATCTGAGCCAGGACGATCCATTCCTTGGTGGCTGGGACATCCCCTTTGCTTTCAGAAGATCCAGTGGTCAAAATCCTTGGCACTTCCACTGAGGACCGGCTAGAGGGCTTGGGGAAACATCCTCTTCTGCACCAGGCAGCTTGAGCCCTTGTGCCAGTTTGAGGCTATTCTGGGCACAGAGGCCAAAGGCCCAAACTCCAGTCCAAGCAGCTTCCAACTGTGCCTGAGACATTTAACTGCAGTGGAGCTCCTATTTTGGAGACATTTGATCTTCTACTAATCAAGAGAGGCTGTCTTGCTATGGGGCCTCCAAGAAACATCAGGCCCCATCTCAAATCTTCTCAGACATAGTTACCAAGCTTGGCCTTTTTTCTTGTTTAGCCAGCTGCCAGAAGCCCATTTGGCCCTGCCTGCCTTGGGTGACCAGGCACCTTTTGTCTCGGGGAAGAGAGTGGAAGAGGGAAGAGGGAAGCCTGGCGAAGTTCTCTCCTTTTAAACACAAGAGACGAAAACAACAGGCCAGGTTATGTTTCGCTGAGGCTGGCCATCATGCTTGGAGGCCCAGCTTTGCCATCTGCGAGCCTTCTGTCTTCTCTATGATGGCCGGCTCAACATTTTAATTTTAATTGCATCTCCGAGGCAAACAGCTTCGGGGAAATCAGCTGGGAAGATTGGTAGAGAACATGAATGATTTATAAGGTTCCATGGCAGTAATCAATATTGCTTCTTATTACAGCCCCTGTTCCCAAACCCTCTCTTTACGGCTCATTTTTCTAACCCTTCTAATTTGACCCAAAGTTAATTGATTAGGCAAAGAGGGAGGGGCCCCTCCATGAGGCCTCCCCTTCCAAGCCTGTTCCTTTGCTCTCAGCTCCAGTTCTTTGCTGCCCGTCATCTTAAGGAGTTTGTGGGTGTCTCCTCGGGGTCTGTCAAGGTGGCGCCCATCCGCCCTGAAAAGGAGAAGCACTGCTCTGGGCTTCCCTGTTGGCAGAAGGGACCAGAAGGGGAGCAGAGTAGGACCATCATCACAGAAAGCGGATCTGGGCAGGTGAACCATGGCAGCCCCCACCATTCCTTGCTCTCCTCTGGGCTTAGGTGCACTGAGGCCCCCCTGAATAAACAGGGCGGGTGGCTGACCCCCCCTCCCCTGTCCCAAAGGGAGGAAGAGCCAAGGCCTGGGGAGCCATTTGTTCTCCGCCTTTCTTCTACCCACATTCTGGTCCCCCCTCCCAACAGGGCCAGGATCCTCATCAGCATCCCAGGACCACTCCCGAATGGTGCCTCCAAGGAGCCAGAAGGGAGTCCCAAGCAGCAGGGGAAGGTGATGCTGTCCCAAGAAAGGTAGAATGGGGGTCCCAGCTCCTGGCCCCACTGAGTTTCATTGTGGGGGGGCTTCCCCATTCATGGATTTCATATGATAAAATGACTGTGGTTGCCATAGCAACCTACAGGAGCAGATCTCGTTTCAGAGGCCCAGCCACAAGATTTTCTCTAAGGGATTTCTTCTTTTCATTATTTTCCTCCAAAGGTCAGTTATCCTCTGAGGTAGGGAGGGGGGGAGGCTCTGCAAAAGGTGAAATATATTCATGCCCAATTCCCCAGGTAGAGTTTGCCTCCCCCTCCCCTCTTTCCTGCTTGCTGCCAGCACTCTTCCAGGGTTAACCCTTTCGGACAGCCTGGCCTGGCAATTCTGGACTACGTCTGAAGCGGCTTCAGTGCTTAGGAAGCATGAAACTCGGCTTTGTTGGCAGCCCTTGCCCCAGACAGCCCCCAACCCAGAGATCCCCTACAACTGGACAAGGAAGGGCATCCTTGGGTTTCTGGCCTCTTGACCAGGTCCGATATGCCAGCCCTGCACAGGAGAGGCCTCGCTCCATCCCTGAAGTCTTGGCAAGGTCATAGAGATGGTGTTGGAGCTCTGGTTTTGGGACAGGTCAGACCGTTGGATGCTGATATCGGAAGATCCTGGGGGTGTTAGAGTCATGCCTTTCTCATCTTGCTAGGATAACATCGCAGAAAGAAAATGGGCCCACAGTTAAAATGGGAAGGGAGCTGGTCATTTAAGATAAGGGGTTATCTGTATACAAGGAAATAGTGTCTTGGCAAAACAGGCCAGGGGCTGGCAGGAATAAGTTTTGCCTCCCCCCTCCCTCTTTGCCAGCACCAGTTAGGATAGTTTCCGTGATTTCCGGATGCTTCTGCGACTTGGAGCGGGCCGTCGTCCTGCTCTGTGGTCTGGAAATGCTGCTCCTGGTCCCAGGCAGGGCAGGAGGCCAGGAGCAGCAGCCACATGGCAGCTTGGATGCTCTTCGCTAAGGCCAAGGCTGCAGAGGCTGAGTGTGCCCACCGCCCCAGGGCTCTCTAGAGGCTTCGCCAAACAGCCACCCTGGATTGGGCGAGTCTTCTTGGCCTGGAAACGGGAAGCAGAGGCAGCCAAGAGGGAGAGGCTGACTGGGCTGCTTCAGATCCAGTCTTTTGCCTGACCTTGCCAGCAGTGGGCAAAGAGAACAAGAGGTGGGCAATGCCAGAGACCCTTGCTGTGATGGCTCCTCCCCCACAACTGTGCTTGGCATGGTCATGGCATAGTTATGCAAGTTGAGTGGTGGGCTAGTGTGGCTCCCTGGCTGGCAAGGCGGAGTGGTCCCAGCCACAGCCGCACTCCTGCTCCTTCTCCTGCTCGCCAGCTCAGGGCAGTCTTCTCTTTGGGCCAGTTGAGGGCAACCTTCCTTGGAGAACTGAAAAGGAGGGAGCCCACTTCTCCAGCTGAATGGAGCCTGCAAAGAGACAGCATGGGCTAAAAAAATAAAAGCAGCAGCAGGGTAATAAAATGCTATTCAGGAAACCACAATCTCTGAAAAACACAGCCTATTGAAATGACAAGCCGAAAACCATTTGCTAAGCACTGAAATGGGCCCTTTTGTAACCCCGTTCCTTCTGTTGACAGTTACCTTTCAATCTGACAATTGTGCGGCCTCCACCGATCTTTATTCAGTGGTCTATTCACCCAGAGTATTAATGAAGGGGGGGGGGCTTGCAAGAATAGCCTTTAATGGGCTGATAGACAAGGCCCCGCTATTCTTCTCCCTCGCCAGGGCTTATCGGGCGCTCACAGGATGGCTGGGGAGACCCTGGGAGGACACATGCCTGACGTACCTCTCCTCCCTCTGGGGCCGGCAGAGATGGTGGCTGTGGCATAGTGACCCTCAAAGACTCACTGCTGTAGCACAATCCAGAAGGGAGGATCCTCCATGTGGTGGCTGCTTTCTGGGCTCCAAGGTTGTGGCCTCGAGTTCCAAACCACAAGCAACGTGCAGAACTTTATCGCCCCTGGCATGGTGCCCCAAGTGGCAGCCATCCTTCCCCTAGGAAATGCTCTACCACCATCCTCTTCCTGGTCAAGCCCTCTCCTCCCCAACACAGAGGAGTTTTGGCTAAAGGAAGGTGTGTGGCGAGTGGCCACCAAGATGCCCTCCAAAAGCAATGAAAGGGTTACTCATAGCCCTGTGAGTGAGTTTTGCAGGAGACCTGGCTTGCTTGGTGTGAAGCATGTTGGCACCAGGGGTGCCATGAATTGTTATGCCCCTTTCCTTTGTGCCCTTGGGCAATGCCACCCTGAAGTACCTTCTTTCTCTTCCACCACTGGGGCCCTCCCAGGGCTAGCAGAAGAGCGCACAACCCCTTCATTCAGTTGGGCTCTGACTGCTCGCAGCCTCACAAGTGATGAGGAGAAGGCTTTCACCTCAGGCACAGCCTCTCACCCATGGCTGTGCCTCCCCAGCAAAAGCACTGCCACTGCCACCCCAGAGCAAATACATTAAAAGCTGCAGCGTCAGCAGTTGGGGGGGGGGGGGGGCTGGAAATTGCATATAAATGAAGCGCCAGCATATCACTCCATTTGGAGGCAGGGAAATGGCACCTTATTGTTGTGTTGTAAGATTTCTTGCTTAGTTAACAGAAAATCCTCACAATTAACTCTGAACTAAAGATTAATTCCCATTAGAGAAAAGATGGCAGTTTTGGCTCCAGCCTTTGGTGGGGGGCACAAGGGTAGGAGGAAATGGGGGGTGAACTGGCTTTGTGGTGCCATGGTGGACACCAGGAGAAGCCCAAGAGAAAGGCACCCAGGGCTGAAGTGCTGGGGGGGGGGGGAGAACCAGCTTGGGTGACCCACTTCAGAGTTCAGCCTGGCCCCTTCAGGACTTCACACCAGTCCTAACCCTAACCCTAACCCTAACCCTAACCCTAACCCTAACCCTAACCCTAACCCTAACCCTAACCCTAACCCTAACCCTAACCCTAACCCTAACCCATCCTTTCTCTGAAGGAAGATGCCGGCCTGGCTTCCTTGCATCAAGAGAGGGAAGAATGCAGCTGCCAGTTGTCTGCGTCTGGGGTTTGATGAACTCCCTGGACCTCCGCTGTGTCCCTTTAGGCCCCCAGAGTTGGAGCCAATAGTGGAATCGAGGGTACTTTGGGGGCAGGAAGCCTTTTCCTGTATGAGGAATTTAAGCCAAGGATGGGCAACCCCAACAGGCTTGAGAAAAGGAGGTGGCAGCAGATGGGGTGGGCAAGGCAGGGGAGATGCAGCAAGCTAACAGTTGGGCACAGCACACAATCTGGTGCCAGCTGGACAGTTCCGGCTGGCCATCTGAGGATTTGGCCACCAATGGATTTGGATTTGCCCCATCATGCCTGCAATAACCAGAACCTCCTGCTGCCTCAGCCCATTCCTTCCTTCCTTCCTTCCTCCCTCCCTCCCTCTCCCTTCCCTTCTCCCCTCTCCCTCTCCCTCTCCCTCTCCCTTCCCCTTCCCCTTCCCCTTCCCCTTCCCCTCCTCTCTGGCAGGGAAGGATAAACACTTTTCTTGTGCAAACAAGAATTGCAGAAAGAGGCCTGTGGATAAATTATTATTGTGACCCTCACTCCAGTGTGAAAAATTCTCTCCTCTTGCCACAGAGGGAAAAAGTCAGAATTTGCATTTAAATAGAAAGCAAGCCTTTGGTCACATGCAGCAGCCAGGGATGCCTCTGGAAAGAGAAAGGGCTGATCCTGGGCTCCAGAAAGTGAATAGAGCAGATGGCTGAGGAGCCCGAGCAGGAGGCCAGGGAAACACACACAGACAAACACACAACCCGCCTTCTCAGCAGAGATCAAGCCTCTTCAGTGGCTCTCCAGCACCTGGAATGGCAGGGGAATAAGCCAGTGTCGACCAGTGGTGGCCAAGAGTGGAGCCACACAAGGCACCTTCCAGACAAGGCTCCCCACCTGATCCAGGAACCATGTCTGGGACACGGAAGAGGCTCTCCAGGCTTCTCCAGTGCCAGCCCCAAGCAGGTGGCCAGACTCAGACTGAACCCAGTCAGCACCCAGGAGCCTGATGGAGACCTCTCACACCATTGGAGTGATTGCAGGGGGTTTTACCCCCATAACACTCCCCACCTAGAAGGACACAGCTTGCTTGGGTAAATGCCACCCATCTTAGCCCAATTCTTTCAAGGGCTGCTCCTGGCTTCTGGGATTTGCATTTGTGGATTGCAAATGCAAATCCCAGGTCACTCCCCCTCCCACCCACACCCATATGCCTTCCCCCAGTAGTATTTACTTCCAATGAGGCAGGCAGGCAGGCAGGCTTCGTAAGGGCCTAGAGGTGGAGTTCCTTCGCATGCCTTACCTGGGATTCAGGACCTGGGCAAATTTTGAGAAGCTGGGGACTCTGGTGGCCAAGGCACCCCTTGGAGGCCCTTCCAGGCACTTGTCTCTTTCGATGGCATCTCCTGGGTTTAAGAGTGCATAGAATCAGCTGGAAAAGAAGTTTTCTTGAGCTGACTTAGGCTCTGCTTCCTTGCTGAAGCAGATTTTTTGGCAACAGGAGAAAGAAAAACGGGGCCGATGACCCAGGGAGGTTGCCTGGCTCACTTGGGGACACTAGAGTGCGGAGCCCTTGCAAACAACCAGAGAGTCCTGGGCTGGCCAACTAAAGGCAACCTAATCTAGTCATCTGCTTCCCCAGCAGAATCGGAGGCTCTGATGGAGACCCCAGATTCCTGCACATCTTGGGCCATTAATGAATCCCAGCTGAGAAGGGACCTGCTTAATTGCCAGTGGGAAGGAAATTGCTTGCGCCTGTTGCCTGGGGTGGTGGGGAGCTCACATAGCCCTAAACATAGTAATGAAATGCTACCCGTTTGCAGTGGTTCAGGCGAACCGGTAATGGTAAAAACTACCTGTTCGGGCAAACCAATAATGGTAAAAACTACTGGTGCGCAATGCGCATATAGCATGTGTTTGGCACACATGTGCACAGCACACATTTGATGTGCACAGTGCCTGCGTACTCATGTGCGGCCAATGAACCAGTGGCAAACCGGTTCAAATTTCACCACTGCCTAAACAGGGTCCATCTCCAGTGGGGAGGGGGCAGTAGATGCCTTGTGGAGACCCCAAGAAGACCCTTACAGTCTATAGGTAGGTGACTATAGACCCCTACAAGTAGGTCACCGCCACCAAAGAGGCGTCCATTCTCCAGGTCATGTAGGGATTTGGCCATAACTGAGGCTGGTGCAGGTCATTTTCTGAGGGCCAGTCTGGCCAGGAGGGAAGGTGCTGAGCTGGGAATGGAGAAACCTGGTTTTGGTCCATTAAAAGCCACCAGGAGACCTTGCGCACTCTTGCTCGGCCGGGTTTATGACCGAGTCAGAAAGAAAAGGAAACAGAAACTTTTTCTGCCTATTTTCATGAACTGCAGCACAACACTGCCAAAAATAAACCAATAAGCTTTGGGCATTATTTGCAGCAAGAAAAAACAGGCTTGAGGGCAACTCTCCCATTCCAGTGCTTTGATGTTCCAACTGCTGTGTTTGTGTGTATCTTCTCTTCCCTCCCCCCTCCCAAGCCAAGTGGGGACAATACAGGGGGGACCCAGGAGGGGGAGGACCATGGAGGTCCCTGAGAAGCCTGCTGGCACCAGGGAAGGGCAGCTGCATCCCATAGTATGGAAGCTCTGGTGGGGGGAGGTTGTGGGAGCCAGATGTGAGGGACCGGAAGGAGGGGGCATCTGTTCACAATTACCTCTGCTTCTGCTAGGCGACTTGGAGACTGCAGGCAAACAGGAAAGAAGCTGGCCGGCACCTACGGAAATCCAGGGCTGCCATGCTGGTGGCAGCTGGACAGACCTTGGACGGTGTCCGTAGCCCCTCCCTCCCTCCTCTGCCTGTCTTGAGAGCAGCTCCAACTCTGCCCCTCCCCTGTTCCATTCACGCCTTCTCTGCAGAAGAGCCCAGGCAGAGTCAAAATGGCTTCTAGCTAAGCACTGAACTAAGTGGGCCTGTTGGGGTGGAGGGGAATAAGCAATGCTGCGGCATGGGGAGGGGGTGGGAGAAAACACCAGTGCAGCCACCCCTGAAAAGATTTGGCACCCACCCACTCAGGCCAGATTGTATCAGATGTTTAACCGGCCTCATGAGAGAAAGAAAGGGTGGCAGGAAATAAGAACAATATAATGGGGAGCGGGAGCCTCTTTAGCCTTAGCCCTGTGGTCTTCTCCACAAGTCAGAGTGTTGCTACATCCATCCTCCTGCCAGCCTCCCCTTCCCCCATTCCTTCCCTGCACAACTTCCTGCAAGCAGAGGTGGGCACCTCTTGGGGCTTCTCTCCCAAGCCACTTGCCTCTGGATCTTGGAGCCATTCATTTGTGTTGCCCCCTTGGAAAAAGAAGGGCAAGTGGGGAATTGTAGGAAGATCCCAGCTCTCCAACCTGGAACTCCAGGTTGGGGGTGGGAGAGCTGGACTTCACCAGGGTTCACCAGGGGCCTTCCAAACTGGAGAGCAGGGCAGGCTACAGGATTGAGGCCCCAGCGCTCCAGGGGAATGTCTGCCAAGTAGAAAGAGGAAAGGGGGCCCGTCTCCTCCTCCAGCAAGCCAACAGGAATCTACTGACTAAAATCTATTTCAGGTTCTCCTTTCAGATTTAATTAGAGCAATTAACAAGTAATCAGATTAGCAAAATGCTGTCTGAGATAAAAGGATCTCTTCTCTAATAATTGCCCTCTAGCAGATGCTCCCCCCCACCCATAGGAAGAGGCACAGAGAAGATCAGCAGCTCCTTGGGGGTGATGAAGCTTCCACTTGGAGCCTTGACATTCCCTGCCCACACCCATCCGAGCCCCTGCCCGGCACCTGCCTCCTTTGTGTGGGAGTGAGTTCCCTGCTGGCACCGCTCGTGCTTTGAGAAGCCAAACTCAGTCTGGCTTTCTGGGACTGACTCCATCTCTTGAGGGATTTTGGGTCATTCTCAGTTGGGAACCCTGGAAAAACTCCTCTAACTAAGCAGCCATGAATAAAATATTCTTCAGGAGGGCACACCCACGGATCCAGCAGTGGGAAACTCCCATGGTGACCAGCAAGGGATGAGCTCTGCCACTTGGGGAGCTTACAAAGAATACCCCTTTGTGCCAGTCTCTCATGCCCCCCCCCCATTATCAGCTAAACAAGGCCAGCGGGGTCATTCTTGCCATTTTGGAGCTGGACAGGAAAGAGAGCCTGACTGACTGATGTGACCCCAGGAGTCAAGTGCCAGGCCAGACCCCCTGAATTTCCCTTTTGTGAAAAGGACCAGAAACCCTTTTACAAAGGCTGGGGGGCGGGAGGTTGTCCTCCTCCTCTGAGCCCCAATCCCAGGCCTCCCTGCCCCTCCCCCCAGCAATCTCTGCTGACACCTCCCTGCCCAGCACTTAGCAGGTGCAGAAGAGGGTCAGGGCACTCTTTGGAGCACCTCGGCTGCCAAGGACAGGCAGAGAAGCCTCTTAGGACCTGGAGGAAAAGCAGCAGAGCCGCCAGACGGGGAAGAGATCCGCTATTTCTGGAGCAGGAGTTGTGTGCACACATGCAGATATGTCCTGCCTGTGGTTTATGTCTCATAAGCTGGAGGGGCGCAGTGTTTGGGAATTGGGGGGAACCAGCCAAGGGAGTGGGAATTTCCAAGCCCTGCAAAATGTTTATTTATAACTCCCACGTCTGGCAGAAACAAGCCAAGGCAAACATGCCCGAGGGGTCCTGACCAGGTTTAATTCCAAGAGTTATTGGGGCCCCGGAAGGGGGGAGACGTGACATTCCACGGAGGAGGGGAGGCCTTTTTCTCAAAGAGCTTGCTTGGCCGAGACTCCAGAAACTAGAAACTTTCTGGCATTCCCTTTTCTAAGCATTGGCCTGGCTGCAAAGCTTTCGGCTGGCCCATATCTGGATCTGCATGTGCCGCTAGGGAGGAGGGCAGGGTTCCCCCTGCATCTGAGGCATGTCAGGGACCTGCTCTCCTGCTTGGTAGCCCCAAGAGAGCCCCTTGTCCCTTGAAGCAGTCAATCGGCCTCAACATTGGGGATCGCTTGCCCCCCGACGGACTTCACCATGGACTGAGGGAGGGGCAGCTGCTCTGAAGAGACCCAGATGCTTGGCTGTCCCACAGTCTGTCCGTCTCCAGGAGTGATCGGCCACCACCGTGGCTCCTTGGCTCAGGTGAGGGATAGGCGTGAAGTGTCTCCCCCCCCCATTGCCCAATTTTGAGGATGAGTAAGCGACATCTCCAAAGAGCCTCCTGTTTATCTGCTCTTCCCCTAGCAGAGCGATTTCACAGCAGAGCCATCAATGAATGTAATTTACATAATGGCTTATCATAGACTCCAATATTTCAAACACAGTCCATTAAACACCGGCGGCTGCCTTGCTTTGCCACTTGCTTCTTGTAAACTTGTTCTGAAGCTTCTCCATCTGTTAATAATGACCGAGGGGAAAACCCTGCCCGACCGCTGGCACCTCGTGGTGGCAGAGTCCCAGGAGACCCATTTGGAAAGAGGCCATTGGCCGGCCACTTTGATCGGGACATGGAGAGGGTCTTCTCTCCCAGGTTGCTCCACAAGTGTTGAGCTGGGGCAGGAAGATCTCTACCAGGGGACAGTTAATTGAAAGGAGTATCGGCAGGCAAACAAGGGAACCCCCTGAGGGGCCTCCAGGGACCTAAAAACAGAGTTTCCACGGCCCAGATCCAGCCCAAGTGCTTGGCTGCATCTCATGTGCAGAAAAGCCCCAACTTGCTCAAGCAGAAGTGACACAATCCAAGAAACCGGCTTGCGCACCACTCTTATCTCCCAGTGCAGGGCGGCAGCAGCCCAGTGCCAGGACTCCAGAGCCAAATAGCAAGCAAGGGCAAGGCTGCCCCACCTCCTGGGGGGAGCACAAGGACAGTTCTAATGCCAAGTTCAGCAAAGGGCAAAGGAGTCCCAAGACAGACAGACTGAGCCGGGAGACCAAACAGAATCAATCGGGGGTGGGGGGGGTGGGGGAGGGGGGATTTCATCCTGAAGAGGTGAAATGGAGCTTCCTGAGGGCAGCCTGTGTCATTTTGCAAGCAATTAAC
Source organism: Masticophis lateralis (assembly GCA_030761175.1). NCBI lineage: Eukaryota > Metazoa > Chordata > Lepidosauria > Squamata > Colubridae > Masticophis > Masticophis lateralis. The sequence continues at coordinate 16,998,167 of JAUDYJ010000014.1, read as the reverse complement.
TGTGGTCTTTCCAGGGAGTTTGCATGAACGCACTTGACATGAATGCACATGAATGCTGCATTCATGCATGGGCTGATTCACAGGCCCACCCCTGACTTAGCCCAGGAGCAACACCGCCAGCTGGGGGGCTTGCACCTTCTGGCAGCCACTGGCCAGATAGATGGCCCCTCTTGGGTCTCCTTCACCCCTCCACTCAAATTGGCCAGGGGAAGGGAAGAAGGGGCAGGAGGAAGAATCACACAGCAGAGAAGGAAGGGGCGGCCCTTTCCCTGGCTTGGACCTTGTGGATGAACCAAATGTTCACGGAGGGATTTGAGGTTGTCCTGAGACACCCCCTGGGCCCCTTTGACAAGGCCTCTGCCAGGCGGCAGCTTGAAGGGGTCCCGCGGCCCACCCCAAGGCCTCCTCCCCTCCTGAGGCCCTGGCTGCAAAATCCTGGAGGGAAGGGTTCCTTTGAGGAAGACCCACCTGCAGGGGCTGCCATGGGGGCTACTGGAGGCTGGGAGGTCTCTCCTCTGGCAGAGCAGGGGCCGGTTGTCTTCCGCGCCAGCCTGGCATCAAGTGGGATCTTTCTGGCTGGCCGAGCAGAAGCAGGTGGGAGGAGAGTCTCTTTTCTCTCCCTCCTTTACGAAGGGGAGCTGCTCTGAATCTTGTCTTATTTGGTCAAATCTCTGGGAGAGCAACGCCAGGACAATCCATTAGGTCCTGGTGACCTTTTCAACTCTCTCTGTTTGCCTTCACAGTGACAGGAGGCTCAGCCTCTTCCAGCCCCAGAAATGAGGTGGGGAACTTTTACTCTGGCTCAGCATCTGGCACGATGGTGATGCTGAAGATCAGGCGGTTAAGGGCATCCTCCTGCTCCTCGTCCTGCAGGACCAGAGGTCACCATCCCTCCCAGTCCTCCTCCCGCTGTCCGTCAAGATTCCACCTTGAGAAACTCATTTGCTGGATGGAACTCCAGCCTCCGAAAGAAGACCTGTGACCCACCTCCCATAGTGGCCGCTGAACCTGGGGCCAGGCAGCCCTAGACTCGACCTGCTGGAAAATGGGAATCCTCTGCCTGGAACTTGCAGGGGTAAGAAGCAAAGTCCTGGGGTGTAGGAAAGCACCCCACTTTTCCAAGCAGGCAGTAGCCCTCTTTGCTGTGCCCCACCAAGGAGGAAGGGAGGTTAGGGCTTCCTCAACTTAACCCCCAAGAGTGGCAGGTGGGAAGTTTCTAACCAGCCCATGGCATGGACAGCCGTGGTTCCAGGCGTGGCCTTCAGTTGCCAGAGCTGCTTCTGTGGCTGACAAATAGAGCAAAGGAGCATCTCCAGTCAGAGGGGGCTTTCCTGCATTTTTTGGGCTTGGACTGCAATAAGAAGGCAATTAAAAACTGCCTGGTTTTAATCTTGGGGGATGTTCATTAGCCTTTGTGGGACTCGCCTTGTTGTAATCCTTTCCCCAGTTTCTGTGCTGGTGCAAGCAGAGCCTCACAGGAAAGCTGGCCTGCAAGGAGGCAGGTGGGGCTTGGCAGAGGAGACCTCAGGGCATGCCCTCCACTTGGCTGCCAAACATTGGGAGAGAACTTGCAATGCCCACATGGCTCCAGAGTCAGTTCAGAACACCAGATTAAGAACCAGACACCTCCAAAAAGATCACTCTCTGCATGATCCCATTACACCTCCAGTGTGGTTGGGAGTGCTCGTTGTGGTCCTTCAGGTTGATAGTTCGGGACATATTTCAAAAAAGAGCTGCAAAGACCTCAGGGGCCCCCAATCCAGGAATTCTGGAGGAGAAGCAAATGAGAGCGATTGTTGACTCTTCCACCTCTCATTATCTGCCCCAATTTTATGGGGTGTGGGGGGAGGATAAGAAATTGCAAATTCTTTGGAAAAGATTCCCCAGTTCTATTCCTGAGTCGGCTGCAGAGTTTGCTTGCTTCAAGACTGCCTCCTGGCCATGACTTCCTCAGTAGCACTTTTCCTGATCCTTCTGGGCAAATTCTGCTGGGTTCCTGCCTCCCGTTACTCTTTTCTATTTCAAACCAAGAACTGATAAGGTACTAATAAAAGAAAGAATTACAGAGTAAACTTTTGTTCATTAATTATTGAGAGTTATAAACCAAATTTATTTAATGAATTAATAAAGGGCCATGGGGGGTATTTTAATAATGAAATACTTCTAGTTGTGTTTCAATAATTATGGCAGCCTTTTGTAATTACAGCACTGCAGCAGAAAGAAAGATCAGCTGCAATGAGAGGGAAGCCCTTTCTTCCTGAGGCTGCCAGGGCCACGGAGGCTGGGCGGAGCAGAAGGTGTCCACCACAAGCAGCTCTAGCCTCAGCCCCGCCGGAGACGGCGCCCACCACCAAAGCAACAAGCAGCACAAGCTCTGGCACAGGGTTTTTCAGGGGACGTGGGCAGCCATGCCAGAGTTGGATGCCAATGAGACTTCAAGTTGTGGGTCAAACTGGGTAGGGGTTTCTTGTGGCTCAGCCATTAACTCTCCAGGTTTTCCTGCTGCCTGGCTCAAGGGGCTGAACTCATCACTAAATGAAAAGTTAGCAATCTAAATATGCTAAAACTTCATCTTTGGTGGAGATGCAGAAGAGTGGAGAATTCATACAATTAGCTGTTGGGAAGCTAAAAAAGAGAAACCTGAAGGTTGCTGGACTTGTATCCCAGAAATAAGCTAAATTATTTAAGAATTGCAGAGAAGCTAAACCAGGGGTCGCCTCAGAGCGTCATGTCAGCTGATTTGGGGGCCAAATGACCAGAGGCAAAGAGCACTTGGGAGGGGGGACTGGAGAACAGGGGCTGCTGCTGAAGGGCCTGGGGCATAGGGTCCCATGGGTTTGATAGGGAAGTTGTCACTTCTCCCTGTTATGTTTGGCGCCCCCCACCCTGCTCTTTTCCACCCGCCAGGTGGATGAAGCTGAAACTGGGGTGGAAGGACCCAACCCCTCTCCTCTGTCCAACTTGTGGAGCTCCATGCTCCTTGCTACCCCTCCACCTCTGCCCAGGCCACTCTCCTGCTTTCCCCTTGCCAGGCTCCAGCAGTAACAGAGAGGTGCTGGCTGCCAAATTGGGCTCCCCAGCCCCCTTCACCCAACCTCATCCTGTTACCCTTGAAAACAAGGAAGGGAAATCTGCTTGGAGGTGAAGGCCATATCTATCCAATTTTCAGCCGCCTCGCATCAAAATGAGACATCGGAGGCCCAGCCAGGCACAAACAGCTGATAACAGCTCTTAGGTGAGCTTCTTCCCTTATCGCTCCTGGGGTCACCTCTGCTTCCAAAGGCTTGTTTTGCCTCAAAAAGATTGCTGGGGACACTGAACAGTGCAGCCGTGGGATAATGGAGCTCAGTCAACTCCAATTTTAGCTGGAGTTTCACAGAAGGGGGAGGGGGCACCCTTTGCTTGCCATGTTGCCTCTTGTCCTCCTGGTTCACACGCATGCACACAGACACACACACACTATGGCCGGTCCTTCCATCTTCAGGTCAAGGGGATCTGGCCTGAGGCCCGTTCCTTGCCCTGCCTTCAAGGCATCCCATCTTCATGCAGAAATCCTATGCGGTGGTGAGTGTGAACCTGAGTGTCTAACTGAAGTGTCTCCTTGAGGCCTCCTGTCCCTCATCCTGGGGGAGGCTCTAATAAGCAGTCCTTCCTGACAGGAGGAATTAACAAATAGCTGGGGAGGGGTTCCCCAGCTATTTATTTATTTTATTTAATTAAACTTTTATACTGCCCTTCTCCCGAGGGACTCAGGGTGGTGTACAGCCAATAATAAAAACAACATAAACACAAAAGTTAAAAACAATTTAAAACTTATTCAATGTTTTGGCCTTATTATTAAAAACCCCAAGACTAAAATGCCTATTTAAAATTCATCATTCCGTCAGACCAGCTTGTTGGAATAGGAAAGTCTTAAGGGCACGGCAAAAGGCATGAAGATCGGGGATCCTAAGTATCTCCAGGGGCAATTCCTTCCAAAGGGCAGGAGCTCCCACAGAGAAGGCTCTCCCCCTGGGGGTCGCCAGTCAACATAATTTGACCAACGGCACCCTGAGGAGGCCCTCTCTGTGGGGGCATACCAGCCGGTGGGAGGCTATCAGTGGCAGAAGGCGATCTTGTAGATATCCAGATCCTAAGCCATGGAACTCTTTGAAGGTGGTAACCAACACCTTGAATCGCACCTGGAAGACCACCGGGAGTCAGTGCAGCTCACGCAGAAGAGGTGTTATGTGGGTATGCCGTGTTGCCCCCATAATCACCCACGCGGCCACATTCTGGACCAGTTGGAGCCTCCGAGTGCTCTTCAAGGGGAGCCCCATGTAGAGAGCATTACAGTAGTCCAGACGGGAAGTGACAAGGGTGTGAGTGACCGTGCACAGGGCGTCCCGGTCCAGAAACAATCCCAGTTCAGCTATGATGGTTTAATCAAAGCCGGGAGATCAGGGGCACCCTATTCTGCACCTGCTTGTGGGAGGAAGGGGAGGCTTCCATTCAAGCGCAATGGGAGAAGGGAGGTATAATTCACCTTGGGAGGGGAGGGAGACCAGAAGGAGGTCACGTGTGGACTGTGCACGTGTGACCTCAGAGCTTCCTCCCTTGAGGACCTCCCTTGAGGACCTGAAGCTTTTTCCAAGCCTGCCTTCCTTTCTTGCAACCTGGAAAGGCAACTCTTCCATGACTGGAATTAAAATCAGGATGGGGGAGGAACCTTGGCTTCCCATTGTGTGGCTGGGCTGCTTCTCTGTCTCTGGCACAGGCACAACCCGGCCCCGAGAAAGCCAGGATCCTGGGCCTGGGGCTTGTGGGCCAGCCAAAGAGGACCCGATGCTAGCCTGGATTCTGAGATGTCCCTCTAGGGACCGGCCATTTCAGGGGCAAAGCTGGAGTCAGTCAGTTTCCCAAGAAAGGAGGAAGAACTTGGAATGCCGAGCAAGTGATGGGCTCGTCCAAGCCTCACATTTGGCCTGGAGGTGGGAGACCAGACCAGCTATGGGGGGATGGGGGAGAAAGTGGCCAGGGGGAAAAGCGGCCCAAGGTTTCCTCCCCAAGAGATGTGGGCTTTCCTTTGCATGTGTTGGGACAGGGCTGTCACTGGGTCCAGGCGTCTCAGCTAGAGTCCCACTCTTGTTTGTAGGAGGAAGGAGGTCCTGATCCCTCACCTACCCCACTGACCTGACGGAAGGGGCATCCCCAAGCACATCTCCCTTGCTGTAGCAGGTCTTTGGGGTATGAAGGAGAAGGGGGGGGGGAGTATCTCTGGGCATCAGTCAGAGCACAAAGGATTCAGTCCAGCTGGGCAGAGAGAACCTTCCTGGTCCAGCTTCACTTTCATCACATGCGCGACTCTAATATCTGTGGGTTCGTCCCCCACTTAATTTTTGTAAAGACTTTTGTTAGCCCAACTTGTCATGTGTGAGAAGGAAAAAGAGGCTTTTAAATCCATTAGAAAAAAAAGGCAAAAGAGCCACCGTGGGATGGGGGCTGGTGGGGGCATGGCAGGAAATGATGGGGAAATTAAAATTCAGCTCCAACAGAAGGCTGCAGCGCTCTTCTCCCAGCATCGATCGGTTCCAGCATTTGACTTTCAACCATGACAAAACTGTGGGCAAATTAATTGTTCTCCAGGATATTAGGCATCAGAGTCCATTAATCCTCTCTGGAGTCAGATGTGCGGTGAATACTAATGCCTGCCATGTTGTGGGGGGGCAGCAATCATGTCATTCGAAGGCTGACTTGATGCTGTTGCTGGGGGGGGGGGGAATAGCTGCTGGAAAAGGGTGAAGAAGCCTCCTGCTCAAGTCAGCCATTTCCTGGGAGAGAAGGCAGCCCTCCTCAAGCAGGGGTGGGGGTGGGGGTGGGGCGAAGAAAAGGATCAGCCGTTCTCTGTCCCTTGGTGTTTTCTGAGGGAGGGAAGGCTCAGCATCAGGATTCCAAAGAGATCACAAAATCACTGGCTAATTACTCACAGGCCTGTTTCCCTCCCCCCCCATCTCCCCCTACCCCACCCCACCCCCCAGTGTGGAGGACAAAGCCTTTGTTCTATTAATTCCTTGCAGCAGGCTGGGTCAGTGTTGGTTTAGGGCTCTGGAGGAGCTTCGCTTTAGCCTTGACCAGGAGGAGGAGGAGGCTAGTGAGGGAGCCGTTTCCTTTTGTGCTTCTTCAGTGAAGAAGATGCCACCCCACTGCAGCCAAAGCGGTGGCTTCCTAACAATGTGCCCCACCACAAAGCGGGGAAAGAGCTCCTGAGGGGCTTGTGGAGTGACATCTGTCAGATGCAGCTTCTGGGAGGGGAGGACAGGACGGGGAGTGACTAGGGCTCAGGAAGGCCCATCAGCCACGTCTGCAGAGTTGGTCCAGGGCTGGCCACAGACCTCCTCCTAGTGGGAGCAGACCTGCCACCGCCGCTGAGTCACAACTCAGGCTGCGACCTAAGCCCTGGACAGAGAGAGATTCATAGCTGAGTAAACCCCACCTGGGTGCCCGGCATGGGATTGGGGGTTAAAGGCCATCACAACATAACTGCTGGAGCCCAGAGACCCTTAGACACCCCCACCCACCCAACCCCGGCATCCACAGATGGAGGTTGGAGACAATCACCAGGGTTGCTACTGCTGGTTATTGATTTGTTTCTTTCTTGAAGAGATGCGTAAGGCTGCCCAGCTCAGAATATATGATTCTGGGTGAGGTGCATCAGTCAAAACAGAAAGAAAGACATTCTCAGTTGAACAGAAGAAATCGCCTAAAGCCACTTAGCAAACTACAGTCAATCTGGTTCACCCGCCAAGAAGACAGAGCAGTGAAGCTCAGCTCCTGAAGGTCAGTGGGAAGGGGAGAAGGACCCCAAGGCGGGCTCTGCCAGGGGAAATGCAGAGCAAGGACAGCTGGTTCTTCCCGGTTAAGGGACTGGGGAGCAGAGCGAGGCCCCCATCCAGGGAAGCAGCCTTTCTAGAGGCTCTGGAGAAAGGACACACGACTGAAGCCCCAGATGTGCAGGGGGCCCTTGGCCTGCTCAGCTCCAATATCAGAGCAATATCCCCTCACCCCTCTGCTTGTCTCAGAAAGGGCATTGATTTGCAACCTTTTTTAAAAAGAATGTTTTCCTAAAATGCCTTGGAGGCCCTGAACTGAGAAGTCAAAGCCAGCCAGTCAGATCACAGGGGAGGTTGCCTGTTCTCTGTTGGGTTGTCTAGAGGGGGAAGGGGCTCATGGGGACATCCAAAGAGGTCTGTTGTCATAGCACTCCTGAAAGCGAAGTGGCAGCAACCGGGCCAGCAAGATGGCCACTGGGCCGACTCAAGGACTTAGGGACTGCTGGCCCTTCCCCAGGGGAAGAGGAACTGGGGCTAGAGGGGGGGCAATGCTGTGCTGCCCGGGCATCAGGCAGAAGACCCACAGGTTAAGAGCTGGCACCCAATATGTCTTTGCTTCCTGGCCCTGCTGAAGACCCTCTCCATGAAGTGCATTTTTTGGAGGCTCCTGAGCCTTGACAGCTGCCCCCCCCCCGCCTGCCCCAACCTCTGGATCAAAGGGAGGAGAAAGTTCTTGCCGGGAGTCCCAGGACCTCCCGCCCCACAGATGTGTAATGGGTTTCTTTTGTACCAACAAAGAAAAGCTCTCTCAACCCAGTCACCTATTTTCTTGTCAAAAGCATTTGGACAAAAGCTAATTTGAATAAAACTCTATTTTTCAAAAGAGTTTTCTATTTGAAGTCATAAAGGTTTTTTCTTCTTTTCCCTTTTTAAAGCAGACCTAGTGCAGACCAGAGCAGCGGCAAGTGTGTCCCCCCACCCCCATTCCAGCAAAGCAGTGCCAGCTGCAGCAACATTCCTGGGGACTCTTTGCCAGAGTGCACATGCCCTGCCCAGGAAACGGGAGGGTTCCCATTCCCAGAAAGTGCCAGAGACTCTCCTTTGCCACTGTGCCAACCCTGAGCCCTTGCTACCCAGGCAAAGGCTGCTCTCGGTTCCAAGCCTGGGAGATTAGCTAGTGCCCCAACAGCACTGTTCTCATGGTTTCTCCCTGGAAGAATGAAAGCTGGTGGGACATTCAAACTGGAATTTTCCACTTGGTTGTGGACAGAAATCTGTGGATGGAAACCGTTTTGGCTTCGTGCAAATGCACCACAAAGGAGACTGGTGCATTAAGGGGCATTTTGGTACCAGGCAAGCAAACCTCTCCAGATCGGCTGCAGGGAGAGTGGGGCATTAAGCGTTTAAAAAAAAACTTACTCTGTTCCTTTGCAGCTCAGAAGGAGCATCTGAACAGAGCCAACTTCCTTCTAAGAAAATATAACAAAGCAAATCAAAAAAGTGTGTGCAAATTAGGGCCTGGTTTGCATAGGTTTTCAATTTGAATGCCCCTTTCCCTGAGACTTTACAGTGTTTGCCTTTTGTTGGAAGTTCAGCAGTTGCTGTCCATCATGGAGGGCATATTTTAAGGGGAGGCTGTCACATGCAGAGAGCCTTTCCCCCCCGACTCTCCTTCCTTCCGCAGGAGGAACAAGGGGGCTTCTGAGCCTCAAGAAGGAACAGTGGTGATCCTGCTTTAGGCCATGGGATGCCTAGGGCAGCTCCTCCCTGGCAAGAGAGCGACTCTGAGGACAGACCCCAAAGGGAGAGGAGGCCATCGTGAAGGGAGGCCCCCAGCCGCACCTGGAGAGAAAGCGGCCCAGCCAAAGCAGCAATGGGGCAAGACCGTCCTGGGGCAGTTGTGACCAGCGGAAGTGACCAGGGAGGCCACAGGCTGGAGCTGAAGCAGGAAGCTTTGGTGGCCCAGCAGAGCAGAAGCTGCAACTTGGGGAAAGAACAGGTGGGCCTCCTTCAGAGCGATCAACAACACATAAAATGTTTGGCTTTTAGATTGACGTCTTGTTGAAAACTCTGTGCCTATTCCCCCTCCTCAAGGTCTCAGTCCAGGTGCACCCATCAGTTTTTTTCACTTCCCTCCATCCAGGTGCTGCACAGAAACAACCTCTCCTCCTCCTCCTCTCCTCCTCCTCCTCCTCCTCCTTGTCTTAAAGAAAGATGACCCCAACCAAAGGCCAAACCCACTCCTGGTGAGTCCCAGAGAAACCCTCCCATTGCAGCCCGAAACCAAAGGCTTCTGAGGCTGTCCCTGGGATGGTCCTGTTGCCCTCCCACTGCTCCTCTCTCCCCTCTGTCTTGCAGATGAAAGGGCAAATGTAATGCAAAAAGCAGCCGGCTGGAGCAAGCTCTCCTGTCCTAAGAAGTCCCACCAGCCTGACGTCATGGGGCCCAGGGCAGCTGAAGCTCCTAGCGAAAATCTGGCAGGCGAGCAGCGCTGGCTGGCTGGCGGGTCGGTCAGCTTTTCCGGCCTTTGCGTCTGTTTTCCTTAGTGGTTTGTTAAAGTGTTTATTAGCCATTACTTCCATATCGCCAATTGATGAGGCTTCCACATTTCTCCCCATGCAAATTGACTGTGGATAGGTAAGCCTCAAGATCAGGTTAATTTCTATCTTCCTGGAACCCCTTCCAAGGTTGTTTGGGTTGGGGTTTTCCTAGAAAGACCACCCAATTTCCCTAGTGCATGTCCGTCTCTAAATCAGCTGGCCAGGAGAGGCCAAGAACACTGGAGCCTTTGACTGGCCAGCCATGGCCAAGTGAGAAGAGGAGCTGAGAGAAACAGGCAGATTTGCATCCAGCTGTGTCAATGTTTTTGGTTTCACTGGCTGAGGCCCTGGATTTGAACCCGGGCCAAGACAAGCTGTGCTTGCGTTGTTTTTGGCTTTGCCTCCTGGCTGAGGAATGTCAGCATCACTTTCAAAATATGATGCCTTGTAATTTTGGACCACAGATGGAAACGGAGCTGCTGGGCGCTTGCTCTCCTTCCAGCTCCTCCACTTGCCTAGGCGGGGGTGAGGGAGGGATCCTGTGTTTCTGGTCCACTTGGGCCTTAGGAGAAAGCAGGGATTGGACGAAGGCCCTTGCTGGCCTCTGGGGTGGGGGAGAGAGTGGCCTTGTGACGAGCACGCCTCCCTGCCAACGGGCATGCCCAAAAATGGCATCCAAAGTCCAGATATTCTGCCAGGAGTGTTTTTGCTCAGGGGGAAATTGCCACTTGATAGGTGCCTCTCGTTAGAGCTCATTAAGATGTGATGTGATTCGCTTGCAAGTCTAGTACAGGTTTAAAGCACGGGCAGGACACACACACGGGGACACACACACACACACACACACACACACACACACACACACACGAGCATCAGTCTGACACATCCAGGAGTCCACGCAGATCCAACCTGTCCCAGCCAGTTGAGCTACAGGAGTTTGTGAGTCTAAGCTGCTTCTGCCCTGGTTGTCCTTCAAGCTGCCCTGGCCAAGTCTTTGGATGGGAAGGGTCAAGAGTGGGGGAGAGGCCAGGAAAGCACTGCTTCCCCATATTCACAGCACTCTCTAGGAAGGAAAACCTGAACCCAGAAGTCTGGAGAGGCTTTGGCTGAATGGCCTCCAGGTGCTTTTTCAAAAGGCAGTTGGGATGTTTGCTTCCTTCAGGAAGAACAACAAAACGTTTCACTTGTCATCCAAGAAGCTTCAACAGTTGTGATGGGGGGGGGGGTGTTAAATGGAAGAATAGCAACTGACAGTTAAGACCTATCCTTCACATGGAGATGGGAAATGGGGGTGCAGGGCTTTTGCAACACCTTGACCTGATCCCAGGAGCAGGAAGGCTGAGCCTTGTTTGTGGCAATCTTGCTTTTCAGAGATTGGAGGGATGCAGCCCACCTGGAGAGATGATTCAAGCAGGAGGGCCTGATCGTCTCTCCCTGCTATGTTGGGAGAAGGCACCAAATATGTTCCACTGAGCAAGCGCTGCTCATGTGATGAAGGGGGAAGATTTCAGAAATAGGCACCATCTATAAATAGAGCTGTATACTGTGTATACACATACAATGACAATAAAGTTTGTTTGTTTGTTTGTTTGTTTGTTTGTTTGTTTGTTTGTTTATAAATAGAACTGGGTGGGCACATGGGAATTCCAGAGAGCCCAGACCTGAGCAACAGCTGCCTTCTGAAGAAGATGGAGCTCTCCTTTCAGTCTCTGCTAGGAAAAACATCCAAGGATGGGGAGGAATATAGGAAACCAGGCTTTCTGGGAACAGATGAGGCAGAGAAGGCCTGGAGCAACCCTTGGCAGAAGATTCCACACTGAGTTTCCAGCACCTCAAATTATGGGGCCTTCAGATGGCTACTATAAGAGCCTTGCAGTTGCCCTAGGCCCATCTGCATTCAAAGCTCCCAGGAAGCACAGAGGGGTAAATCTGTTCCAGCATCATTCCTCAAGATCACCATTCAAGGAAAATCTCCCGAAAATCTAGAGGAAGCATTTTAAAGTGATAAGGAACTCCAAGGGAAGCTGGAGATGCCAGCCCAGAGAAACCAAAGAAGCCTCTTCCACTGGTGCAAAAGGTGGGCAGAGCAGCCGTCTGAAGGCCCTGCGCTGCCCTGGAAACAGAGTGCGGAAGGAGGAGGACTTTGGTGGATGGGCTAAAGGAATGCCCCGAGGCCTGCAAGGAAGGTCACAGAGAGGGGTAGAAGATGGAGGCATCAATTCAGAACAATCTCTGGTAAGCAAGGTGGCATTTCCAGGCTCTGCTCTTGTAGTGGCCTTGCCTTGCCCTGCCCTGGCCCCACCCTCCCCTCTGGCCTTGCACAGCGCCCCCCATAGATTCCTCAGTGTGGCTCAGCGGACAGAGTCAGCTTTCTTTCCAGCACTCTGCAGGCCCATCATCTGCAGGAGAAGCTGCCAACCCCTAGCCCAGTTTTCCCTCCAGTGAAAATGGCTGCATTTTCACAGGCTGCCCTCCCCCCAGCCCCCTTCTTGTCTTGCGCAGAGTGGAGGGAGTCCCTCAGCCCAGCCGGCAAAGCAACTGCATGACATGCTCCATCATGTAGGACAAATCAGGCGCTCCCACCATAAATCTACCACTAAATCACTCTGTTGGCACATCTCATGCTGGGAAAACCGAAAGAGGAAATAATCAGGCCTCGAGTTGCTGATCATCATGATGGCTGCAGGAGCCTCTGCTGCCAGCCAGGTGTGGGCAGGGGCACCTCTGAAGAACCACAGCTTCTGATCCAAGTCTTGCCTTGACCTCAGGGGCCAAGGGGCCCTTCAACCCCGGGTGGGCAAACAGGATGCCAGTGCCCACACACCTCCCCCCAGGACCCCTGAGCAAGTTTGTCCTCTCCCCAGTTCCCTGCTGCCATTTCTCCCCACAGGCTTAGAAGCAAATTGGAGAGGCTGCCTTAGGTGCCTTACAGAACTACAACTCCCGGCTGTGTAATGACGTGTTATGGGACCACCACAATGTGGCACAGAAGCAGCCTGGCAGAGCAGTTAGATAGCTTTGATCTCGGTTACTGTGCAATTCTGCAACCCACCCATGGCTGTGGATTGAGGAATTCTTCAGTAGGGCAGTGCAGTTCTACACTTTCTGATAAATTAAGGATAATTATGCTGGCCCTGGTTTAAAACAAAAAATGGGGGCGGGGGGGGGGGGGGAGGACCAAACTGTGAGCATGTGCAGTGCAGTCTTTAAGCTTGATGAAATCATCCCAGCTGTGGGAACCAAGGGAAGCGGCTTTCCCCTGTTCTGAGGTTAAAAATGGCACCTTGAGAACCAGGCCCAGTTTGTTGTTGTAACATTGAGTTTGAAAGGCAATCAGGGTGTGATTGTAATCCTGTCTACACAGCTCGGAGGGTGACTGAAGGCTTCTTTTCAAAGACGGAAGCCAAGCGGGTAGGCAGACCTGGCCACTCTCCAGATGGGCACCGGTGGCCCCTGCGTTCTCAGGGCTGGGTTCTGGGCCAGGCCCCAGGATTTGCTCCTTGCTGCATCCCTTGGCTTGGGTAGCGTCTAGGGTGCTGTTTTGTGAGTGCATTAGCGGCTGGCACTCAGTTCTAGGAAGAGAAGCTATGTGTGAAGAGGCAGTCCCGATGTGGGTGAGGGTGGGCACTGGTTTCTAGCTGTGTTCTCAGAGGAGGCGGGAGCTGCCTGGCCCTGTGCCTCTCCAAGAGCACAATTGCTGGTCCGGCCTCTCCCTCCCTGTCCATCCCCCCCTCTGCTGATCCGGGTGCCAAAATCTGAAGTTGAAGGGGGAGGGAAGATTGAGGGGATAAACTGCTTTTGTGGGGTGGGGGAGAAGAACCAGAAAGCCTGTGAGTGCATTTGCATACTCTGAGCTTAATTCTCTGAGGGTATGCAAATATATGCAAACAGCAATCCAGCGAGAGTCAGAAATAGCAGAGAACATTAAAATCACCCTACTTGAATATTGTTTTATGCAAACGATGTACGTGCGCAGTGTGTCATTTATTTAAATAGAAGCAATGTCAGCAGGCTGGTTATTTACCCTTCCAACAATCTTAGGAAGCCCAGGAAAAAAAGCACCAACAACTTGTCTGAAATAGGTGCTGTGAATGCAAAACCTCACAGGCCAAGGAAGAGACTTGCTGGGAAGGGAGAGCATGGCACACACAGACCCTCTTCCAGCAGGGCAGTTGTGTCTTTTTCCATGCATGGGCCACATTAATACTGGAACAATAATAGCAATAAGCTATTCTCATGATCCAAGATCAGCCAAATCCCAGGAAGAAGAAGTCCATAGAAACACTTTACTGACGTGCCTATTATCCTGATATCTCAGCAGGTAAATGGAACGTGCACAGATATCACTGAGAGTGACTCTCTCCCTGAGGTTGCTTTTACCCCCTGAGGGTTAGTCCAGGCCCAGAGTTCCTTCAGCTTTTCTCCACACCGCCCTCCAGACTCCACTCTCTGGTGGAGGTCCAGCCCTCTTTCAGGCTGTTCCCCAGGCTTTCTAGTTACGTTTTAATATAGTGCATTGCTACTATTCTGCAGTAAAAATTAAGGAGCGCAAATCACTTTCCATTAAATGATGTTCTAATACAGATACCAACACTTCAAGGAAGTGGTGCTAGGTTGGATTCTCTCAGGCCCCTCCCCCCTCTGTTTCAAGCAGAGAGAGAGGTCCGGAGGGCCCGGGTGAGTGCCCAAGGTGCCACGGGCCAAGGCTCTGGTCCAGGATGGACGTCTGACTCCATCATTCGGGGTGGCTGTCAGCAGCAAGGAGGGATATGGCCTCTTTCAATTGCGCCTGTGCCAAGGGCTGAGAAGCAACAGATTTGGGGGAGGGGTGTACTACCATCCTCCAGGCTCCTTCTTCCCCAACCTTGTCATGGTTTCTTCCCTGCTTTTCTCAGGGTGCAAGACGCTGGGGAATCTTTCCTTGGGGAGCTGCCTTTCCTGAGCAGGCCCAATGGGAGGCCCAGCCAAGGGCGCCATGAGACAGAGTGGGAGGAGGTCTCTCCCACGCTCAGCCTTGCGCTTTGCAACACCCATTCAACAGCTGGCGGTCCCAGCTCCGCCTCTGTGTGCTGTTGGTGCTTCTCCCTTCCCAAGCTGAGGATCGATGGAGCCTGGCAGCCCCGGGAGCCCCGGGCTGCTTCTTGGGCTTCTCCCAGGGTTCTCGGTGTTGGAGGCCATTGGATGGGATGTGGCGTGCTGTGGGATTGCACCGGCAGGCCAGGAAGCAAAAGGAAATCCCTCCTGGGATAAGCAGCCAGATGAAATGACAGCTTTGAGCAAAAATGTGCTCTTGCGGCGGGGTGGGGGGGGGGGTTCTCTTCACAAGAAGCTTTCCAAGGAACTCTTCAGACAGAAAGGAGGGGCGCCTTTCCTTTTGCAGAACCACTCAGTTTGTGTCAGCCTGAAGCATCGGCCCAAGTCCCCCTTTCTCCTCCTATCCTTATGAACACCCGTCTCTATGCCACCCTTGGAGGTCAGTCCAAAGGAGAGGCTCTGCAGAGCTCTCCGCCTGCAGGGGTGGCATCCAGACCCTTTTCCAGAGCAGCCAGGAGAAGCTCAAAGCCAGGCTGGGGGAAGAGCACAGCTTGCAGAGTGGCCGAGTCTCTGGACAGGCCTTTTTCTGGGCTGAAGGGTCAGCAGAAGGAGCGCTTCCCCATCCCCAGTTTCTCTATTCCTCCAGAGATAGATCCCTGGTCAGCTGAGGCCCTGCAGAAAAGCGCTGCTCAGATTGAAGGACCACCATGGCCGCCTTGGAGTCCCTGTGCTCTGCTGGGGCCCTCGCAGCTATGGCTTCCCGGACCCCCACATTCCTGTCCACATTGATTGGCAGGTCATGGCCCTCCGAGCCTCTGACTGGCAGCCAGAGCTGCTCCTTCCTCCCCCCACGAGTCTTTGGTGGCGTTCTCATGCGCAGGCAGGGCTGGCTTCTCTGGGATAAAGAGCAACCTTGCCCCCCTCCCTCCCTCCCTCCCCCCTTGGCAGGAGTTCAGCACTTCTTTCTGCTGTTCTGAGGGGCCTTCCTGCATCTGAAAAAGCAGCTGGGGGAGGGCCCGGGAAGGCGAGCCTTTGTGCCTGAATAGACAAAGGCCCTTGGCTGGGAGCCTTCTGGATTTCATTTGCAAGCCCTGCCCACTCACTCACCCCCACGGAGCAAAATGCATGGGGCTTCAGCCTTCCCCCAACCCCCAACCCTGGGCCTTTCCCCAACTTCCAACCCTGGGCTTCAGTGGCCTCTTTGGTCTCTCTGGAGCAGAAACCCAAGAAGGCAGATGTGGTCCCTCGCGAGGTGTGGGGAATTCCTGGCTGCTCTTGTCAGCTTCCACCCATGTTGAATGGCTGGTTGATGGAGCCACGGAGCGCGGCTTAGCTCTCAGCCCCTTCTTTGTTCCCAGCCACTGGGCTTGCCCAGTGGGCTATAGGGAGGCAGTGGGCAACCTCCTTAGGCACAGCTGCTTCAAAACAACCAGTGTTGGCGTTTGGGAGATGTATTTCTACATCTCGCTTTCTTCAAAGAGAAAGTTAAGAAAACTTTTTGCAGCCTTCCTTGCTCTGCTTTTTCAAGACCCTGCTGACATTTTGTCTCAGTTTCACGTAATATTTCCCCCTGAGTGTTATTTGGATCCCTGCAACTCCCTGGAAGTCCTCTGAAACATAGGTGGGTGAAGAAGTGGCAGAAGTCCCAGCCAGCCAGATGTTTTGCCGGGCACACAGATCCCCCACCTTGACACACACAGCACCAACTTGGGGTGTGGTCAGGTTTCTCTGGCAACCACAAGAGGCAGCTGTTTGAAATGGGCTGATTCATTCCGAGGCTACACCAGGTGCCGGAGGTGGCCGGCCAAGCCGCCAGTGAGGAGCCCTCTGCTCTGCGGTCCAAGGAAGCTTCCGATGGGAGGCCCGGCTGGCTCTGATGGGGATAGTCAGGCCTTTGTTCCTTCTTTGGCTCAAGGCGTCGTCTCTGCTTTGAGTGGCAGCTACAGAATGGCGTCTCAGCTCAAGGACCAAATTTACAGCCCTAAATTCTTCTTTCTTCAGGATGGTTAATTATCTTAATTACTTTTATTATCTTTTATCTTTTAAGATCCTAAATTGCTTATTTCTACTCATGTAGCCATAGGGGGTTGTGTTTGTTTTCTTACTGGTGCAAAGGCAGCAACAGACACAGTTATGTGGGACACATGAATAGAACTTTGATTTATAATGGCCTCCTCCTTGGGATTTTAATTGTGATAAACAGAGAGAGTGAAAACAAACTTTGGTGAAATATAGATCGAAGTGACGACAAGACAAATTCTCTCATTTACCCTGCCCTAGCTTGAGTCCAAAGAGAAAGAAAAAACCCCATCTGAATGCATTTGGGGATTTAACACCTTTATCTGCTAATCTTTTAAGTTAAACGGCGGTCATGCCAATGTCCACACATAATGTAACTAGGTTATTTGGCAAACTGGCATGTGGCAAATGAAGCCTTTTGCTTTTCATGCTTCTCTACTGCAAAGCAACAGCAAAGACCCGGGAGGGAGAGCTAAGCAGGCCAGCGTGGACAGCAGCGGGATGGTTCAAACTCCCATGGTTATCCAGGTCCTGTGGGCCACTTCAGCCCCCCCACCCCACCCCACCCCACTCCCGCCTCTGGCTCTTGTTTCTTTCCTGCCAAGCTTGGCTGCTTTTGCTTTTATTCCCCCTCAGATCAGGAATGGGGGGGGGAGTTGAGCCTCCTGCTGTTTCTGAATAATTCTCCTATGGAGGAAAGCCAGTGGCCTCCTTGGCACGCCCATCACCATCCCTTTCCCAGGGGGGCTGTCCCCTCCCCCCCAATTTTGTTTCATTTGGAAACAGGACTCAACTCTTTGGAGACCAAAAGCCCGAGGCAGAGGCCAGGCCAGGATGGGATACAGAGGAGATAAGGAGTGCCATTAGCTGACCTCCTCAAAGGCTCCCAGGCAGATTCTCCTGCCGCATCAGTGGGGCAGGCCACACTTCCAAGGGGAGGGGAACAGGTCCTCTCCCCATCCCATGGAAGGACTGTTTTGAGAGTTCCATGTTGGACCTCATGAGGTGAGAACTTTGGGGATTGCAGCAATGGGGAGGGGAGGGGGCCACTTAAGCAAACTAAGGGTGGTGGTGGGGGCTCCTGCTGCAACCCTCCCTCCTGGAGCCACCTGAGTTGCACCCTCTGGCTGAGTTCCTTGTCCCCTTACCTAGCCAGAGGTGCCAGGCTCCCTTCTGCAATTGATCCTCACCACCAGGAAGGTCTCCCTGGTGGGGTGGGAGGGGGAGAGGGGATCAGAGACTTGATCCACCCTGGCCCAAACTCACATCAAGATACCCAATGTAAGCGCTCCCTGCCCACCGATCCCCCCCCCCCCCCCATGGTGGCTGCCTGGAGAACCTGCTTCTTCCACTCTGGGGTAGAAATGATTCTGATGAATCTCGCCCATTGGAGCCCCTGAATGACGCCCAGCAGCTGCCTTTGAAAGCTGTACTCTCCACATCCTTTGGCTACTGGGCCCTGCAGCCTTGTCCTCCCCCTGCAGAAAAGGCTTGCCTCCACCACCCAGACGCTGCCCAAGGGGTGGCTGCCACACAGAGAGCGGATTGCAGGGCCACAGGGCCCGCCTGAGGCTCCTGACCCAGCCGCTCCAGCCCCTGGTGAGCCCTCGGCCCCCACCCTGCTTTGGTGGCATAAGTGGGCTGCCCAGCTGGCCCCCTGGCCTGTCTCTCCTCTGCTCTTCGTCCGCCTCTCCATGTTGATCTTCCTTTGGGAAAGAAGCAAGAGGCGGGGAAGAGAGGGGAAGCTGAGGAGGGTGGGCTGGGTTTCAAGGGTCCCAGTGAATGTTGAAAAGGTTCCTCATTAGCAACCGCTCCCTCCTCTTCCTCAGAGGCTCCTGGTCTCCCTGCATAAGCATTCTGCACACAGCCCTGCCAGACACTTTTTAATAGAATCGCTTAAAACAATTAATTACCAGAGTTTCCATTCAAGCTGCAGTGGAGAAGATATGCCGGCAATAAAAAGCATTTATTCCTTGGTTTCTGGAGGCCTGTTTGTTATTAACATGTAAATTAAATCATCACAGATGTTCCATTTTTAATCTGGGGATGTGAAGTGTGGGGCCAACGGCAGCCCAAAGCCGCCAGATTCCATTACAGGCTCTTTCATTAGGAACTGGCGGCTTGATTGGAGATCATTTTTCTTTGATGCATTTTTTAAACCAATTATCAGGATAATTTGCTCATTTCCCCCCAATTTGTTTGGCCCATGCCAGTTATTTGTGACTCTTCTGGCCCACTGTGATGGCTGTGGACTTCTTCTCCTAAATGCCACATTTGGGAGAGGAGGTTCCTGGCTCTTCCTTCTAGCGTTTGCTTTGGGGGAGCTCCCCCCTTGATGGGTGTGGGGGCATCAAGGCCTCACAGCAGCCCTCCTGCTCCTGCTCCTACTCCGGGACTGGTGCTTTTGGGGAGCAGTAGCCTTCTCTGGCCAACCAGCCAGGCTTCTGCGATTTGCTCACCAGCCCACCCACCCACCCCAACTGCAGGTGCGTGTTCTCCTCTGCTCATGAGCCGCAGAGTCTTTGGGAGCCTCTGGAGTGAAGTTGGTACCTTATGCTGAGTGTTCCGTTTGGCAAAGCAGGAGGGGCGGGCAGAGAAAAAGAGGATTAAATGGGAATGTTACCTTTACTCTTGTCAAATCCCTAGTAGAAACATTGGTTAATGCCCTTAAAAAAGGCCCATTACTGGAGGGCAGCGAGTCAAAGAGCCCAGCTGCCCTTCTGCTCCGTTATCTCGTTCCTGGATAATGGAATGACCCCTTGCCTGCCCGGCACCGCTGCGCTATAATAGCCAGAGCCCAGTGAATATAGCAGTTATTTTTGGAATCCAATTGAAACCACGCTGGAGTTGCCGTGACAGGGGAAGGATTGAACAACGAGCAGTCTCCCAGAGCAAGACAAGGGAAAAATTGCATTTGGGCCAGGCGTGGCTGGCAGTGAACTGTGGAAGAAAGGAGCTATGGCTGGGGGCTTGGGGGAGATAGGGGTGGTTGGGCGGGGGTGGGGGGAGGCAGATCTCTGCCCAGGCAGAAGGGGGTCTGGCTGCCTGCGGGCCACGCGGGGTTAATTGCTGAACCTGGCAAAGCTGGAACACATCTCCTGCCTCCCCCTCCCGCCCCCACAGGGATGTGCGGGATTTTAAGCATCTCATTTTGGGAGGAGGACTTTTTTAAAAAGTCTCAGCAGTTGGGCTGGAAAAGCCAAGAAGGCATCTGGCTGCTCTTCTGCTATCTTCTGCTAAGGGCGTAGGGTGCATGAAGGGTGAGCAAGATCTCCCTCCCTTGTGGGATTCTTTGCCTCTTCCCCTAGGCAGAAAGCAATGAAAGAGAATTTTTTTTTTAATTTAAAGAAAGCCTTTATGCAAATAACTTTGATTTCCATAATTTATTCTGGTTGCAAAATTTCACTATCTTGCAAGAGGGAGAGTGGGCAGATCCATCTTCCCCCTGGACTTAAGTCCTTTTTAATTCAGCATGTGAACAGCAGAACCAGGGAAGGTCCCCAGAGGTGCTGCAGCAGGTGGGGAGGAATGTGGGGGGGAGATGACTCCACCTCTTGAACTGGCTGGCTGCTCCTCTCTCAGTCTTCCTCCTCTTAGCAACCCCACAAGTTGTGGCCAAGAAGATTTGTGGCTGCCATAGCAACCTGGTGACCATTCTCTCTCCCTCCAAAAGGGTCTGAGTGAGGGGCTCCTTTAAGCCCAGAGCCCCATGGAGTTCCAGACTTCTCTGCCCTCAGCCCCCAAGGAAGGGCAGCTTCTTCAGCAGAGGGATGGTGGTTCTATTGGAGGCAGAACAGGGAGATAGGTTAGGGCAGACCATGCACAATTTGAGGGTCCGCTTAGGAGCAGGAGGGTGCTAACCTGACCCTTTGCTCTGCTTTCTCCTGCTGCCTGAGGCCCTCAGACGGGTCAGAGCAGTGTGAGCAGCCACTGGAGGTGGGGGGTGTCATTTGCGCTTTGGCCCTCTGGAGAGACAGCTGGGCTATGATTCTCTTTTGCTGTTGGGTGGAGGCTTCCTCCTTTTCCCCCCATGTGGAAGAGGCGCTCCGCTTTTAAGAGAGCTCTGGTCAGTCTTTGAACCCCTGGAAGAATTTGATTTTGCTGGTCATTGTCTTGATTCATCTGTAGAGCTCAAGGTCTGGTAGTCATGAAAAGTAGGCAAATCAGCAGGGCAGAGTTTAGACAGAGGCAGGAGTCCCAGACCTTTCCTCCTCCTCCTCCTCCTCCTCCTCCTCCATAGGAAGGTGGGGCCCTGAGGGACTCCTTCATTTCAGCTGGAAGAAAAGGCTCTGCTGCCTTCTGTTCTGGCTCCTCTTTTGCAGTTTTTTCACCCAGGAGCCCCCCCCCCTCCCCACCAGAAGCCAGAGTCCTGCCAGCGCAGCCATTTCCAGTCCTCCTGCAGCATTTTTCACTGTCCGTGAGGCCATTCTTCCTTCCTTGGGAGCCCTGCCCACAATCCCAGTGGCTCTCCCCTCCACAAGACCAAGGAGCCCGAATTCCCTGAGATAAATTTCTCATCCCAGCGTATCCAGTTCCATCGTCACATGCAACATTGATTGTCTGTTATATTACATTTATTAAGGAGTGATAACTTGTAATAATTGGATGTTAAATTAAAGAACTCTTTCCTAGTTATTGCCGTCTCAATTAGAAGTGTCATTTGCTGGCAGTTATGATGATGTATGAGGGTTGTATTTTACTCAGCCGACCGTGACCCGGTGAGTAATATTCCCTCGGCTTGAGAGGGGACGGATGCCTTGCTGCCTCCCAAGGCAAGAATTGACTGGAATACTGAGTTTGGCAGGCGGAAGGGGGGGCGTTTCTTCCATGAGAGACCCTGTAGGGGTCCTCAAGGAGACAGTCAAAGCCACTTGGGCTTCCCTGCCTGCTTAGAGGATTTGGTTTTCCATGGGAATATATGTATCCCCCCATGCCTGGTGCCCTGCAGCCCTCCCCAGGGGACGCCACAAGCTGAGCTAGGCTGGCAGAGGCTGGGATGGGTTTCCAATCTGAATCCTTTCTCATCTTCAAACTTGCCTGCCTGCTTTGTAGGCCATGCCTCTGCCAGTCAGTGAAGCCGCTCTTTCAGAAACTGGGACTGAGGGGGCAGAGGTGAGCCGTTCGGAGAAAATAAGCATTGGCAAAGGTTGCCCGCCTTTGGAACGAATTGTCCCCAAAAGTGAATACAGCATAATCAATAATAAATAGCCCTAATCTCTGCTGGACCAGCCTGCAGAACCAATGTTCACAGGGACGTTGAACCGAGCCTGGAGCATTGGAAACGGACAGCCTGCCTAGTGGCCAGCCTTATCCGCTCTGTGGGGCAGCCCCTTGCCTCTTTCTGGCTGTGTGCCCCCCCCCCCCCCCCATGGCTTGTCTAGAAATGCCTGGTCTGCATTGCTGCACAGAAGTGCCCCCCCCCCCACCATCACCTTTGAGCAGGCCCATCTCTATAGCTTCCCAGATGAAATTTTCTTTTCTAATGGGTTCTCTTCCACGTGATGCCAAATCCCACCAGTGTTGTTTTCCTCTGGGGTTTTTAAACATGTTATATCCATTCATGGTCCCCCCTGCGTGGCTTCCTCAAAACTCTTGGCTAACCTGCTGGATTTGTGATCTTGGACAGGTTTGGACTCGTGGATGTAGAATTGGAGAGTGTTTAAGGCTTTGTAAGCTGCAATACAGAACTCTTTATTTATTGGCAACTGTTTAAGGACGCTTCCAATTAGCAGCCTTTGAAAAATGGATACATTGAAACTGAACTGATACATTCAGTTAATTGATATATTTGGCTATTATATCAACTGAATTGATACATTCAATTAATTGTCTTTCAAAAGCTGATACATTGCAAGGGATACAGCTGATTTTGAGTCGCCATGTATGAGTAGGCAGCAATATAAATTTTCTAAATAAATAAAATAAAATAAAATAAATACAATCACTTAGTCCTAATTTTTGTGGGCGTATACTTTCTTTTTTTATGGATCTTTTTCCCCAGGCATTTGTTACATATATCTGTACTCATGTTGAGCCTGCGCATTTTTTATCCCTTGTCAGTGAACACATTTTCTGCTTCTGCTTCTTTCTGTTGCCACTGCTAGCTCAACAAAGCATGCTCAATGGAATTAATATGTGAATCTTGTTTCAAAAAGTACCAAATTATATTTCCAGGGCAAAAAGGTTAATCTAATCATGTTATTGGAACATGAGATTTTTGAGCTCTATTTACATATTCTGTGGGAAAGTTAAGGTTAAATTAAATTAACAACTTTAAATATGTTAAACATTTCCCATTCCCCCCCATCCCCAACATAGAAAAGGACATTCTTGCCTTTGGTGTTTTCTTTGTTATCTTCTCCACCAGAAAAACTAGAAACGGAGCTATCTGGTATCACCTTCCTTGTAAGTGAGAGCCCTAGGAATTCTTGGGGTGCTTTTGAGCATTTGAAAGGACACAAAATCAATTTAAACAGAGTGAGCGTTTTTCTGTTCCATCTACTGACCCTCTGGGGGTTTCGAAGCAGGCCTGGGGAAGTTTCCTTGTGCAGCCAGCAGCCCTGGGGAGGAGCTTCCCCCAAAGTTTGGAATGAGCTGAATGTGGGTCTACAAGATCCCTCCCTTCTTCCTGCCTTCAAAAGGTATTTCTAAATGATTCCAATGTCTTTGGGTGGCAAGAGCTGATCAGTCTCCTGGGAGTCCTTTTCCAAGTCCTAGGAGCACCTCAAGAGGCAGAAGAGGGGGATGGATGAAAAAGAAAATGAAGCTGATGGACCAATCACAGAACCACCAAGGGTTTGGTTGACCCTCTTAAAATGAAAAGGGAAGAAAGTGAAATCATATTCCCAGAAGCTTCTGAAAAGACAGGGGGAAATGATTTACATATTGCTGGTATAATAAATTCCATTTTCTCTGGGACTGCTGTGGCTCCATTTTTGAACAAAGAAAATGCACCCAACGACCCAAGTGAGGCTCCTAATAGCTTTCGGGTATTTTGAGGACAAACAAATAGATCTTTCCCAAATTAGAACTAAATCAGAATCTCTGTTCATTTAAATACCACAGCCAGATAAATACTTTTATCAAGCAAAATTATATTAAATTGCCGGATGTTTGGAATTTTCAGAGTTTCTGCAAAAACTCATAGTTACCTAGTAATGCTTGTTTAGCTAGCAGTATTTTCATCCTGCTGCCATGTGGATGATTCCCAGAGTTTTGTAGGATAACATTTAGGCATTTTATGGCTTTGTCTCCTGCTGCCTACGATATTCACCCTGCTCTAAAAGGAGAGAAAAGGCTGTACCAAGCACATTCCCGTCCTGGTGACTTCTTGGATAGATCTGAGTGGGACCTGATTCCTAAGAAAGGAAGGAAGGAAAGAAGGAGTTGTGCCAATGTAGAGTTCTCCTTTCAGCCTGGCAGGGCAGAGTGGGAGGCCAGGGCGGGTGGACTTCAGGTGCTGGCTGGAGGGGTTCCTCCAGTGCTCAGGAGATGCCCCAGGTGGAGGAGAAGCCCTTGGGGTAGGAGGAAAGGTGGGACTGGTCAATGCTGCTCAGATCAGGGCCAGAGTTCCACCCAAAGGAGGCAGGAGGGCATCCTACCCTGCACAGATAGCGGTTACAGCACCAGCCTCACTTCTTCTTCACCTGAATTTAAAGGATTAGATGCAAACCACTCCATCTACTGGAAGGTGGCAAATTCTGAGGAAGGTGGCCTGCCCTCCTCAGCACGCATGTCCAAGGAGTCACTCTTCCCACGGTCACTTCCTGGGAAGTCAAGAGAAGATGGGTGAAGGTCAAGCTGGCTTAGTGGGCAGCTGGAGGGCAGGCAGAAAATGCTTGATTCCTTGAGATGCTACAGCCTCTCCAGAGCCCTCCCTGCTATTCTTTGAGGCCTGGTGAGAATAGAGAGCCAGAATAATAGAATCCTAGAGCTGGAAGGAACCTCAGAAGTCCTCTGGTCCAACTCCCTGCTCAAGGGCTTATACCATCCTAGTTAAATAGTTGCCCAGTCTAATTTTTGGAAACCTCCAGTGATGGAGCATCCACAGACCCAGGCAAGCTATTCCCTTGATTAATTGTTCTCACTGTCAGGAAATTCCACTTTAGTTCTAGATTAGATCGCTCTTTAGCAAGCTTCCACCTATTACTTCTGGTCCTGCCCTCTGGTGCCGAGAGAATAAGTCAACTCCCTCTTCTTTGTGACATCCCCCAAGTACTGGAAGATAGCCATCCTGTCCCCTCTAATCCTTCCCTTCAATAGGCTAGACACACCCAACTCCCTCCACCATTTCTCATATGAAGCAGTTGGGAAGGAGAAGGGAAGAGAGCAGAGAAGGGGTCCTGAGCCTACAGCTGCCTCTTTGGTTGGACATGGAAAGGGGTTGATGGGCAGCTGCTCTGGAGGGACCTGCCATGCTGGAGACCCTGCCAGCTCTAGAGACGGAGGAAGAGGAAGAGTTTGGTGGGTGCTGAGATTTCAAGTGTGATGGAAACCCTGCCAAAACAAGAACCGCCTTCTGCTGAACACCCCGTTTAGCAGAAAATGTGGACTGGCACATTCACTTAACAAATCTTTCCTGGAAAAGCTGGGAGCTTTGTCTGCCACCCAGCCATCGCCCCCCCCCCCCCCGCTTCCCCTCCCTTCCTACAGCCAGGCAGCTTCCTACCGGAACAAGCAGGAAAAAAGTAAACAGTGTCTGAAACCTATTCTCATTAGGCTAATTTACGAATAAATTACCATATTCAATGGCCTTATTTTTACTGCTCGTTAACAGGCCCATGATAGGATGATAATTATGGGATTTTAAGTGGCTAATGGCAGCTGGGGTTTGAAAAGCCGTTTTTATGAATCTGTTTATGGCAGAGAAGGTGACAGGGGGGAGGGGCAGCCCCTACCCTGGCATCTCATGTCAGGGAGACAGTTTTAATTGTCAAGTATTTATTGGAGAGGAGGGAAGACTGTAATTTAAAAATGAAACTTTGAAAAAAACAAAAAGGAAACGAATTAGCTTGCTGGTGCTGGGGTGGCTGACATTTCAGGAGGCCCTTGGTTGTTGCCCATCACTTTGGGCACCCCACTGTGCTGATCCACCCCCATTTTCCTTCCCCTGTCTGGATCTGCTGGACAGGCTTCCTACACGCAGCTCTGGGAAGCTGGAAGCTAACCCCAAATAGCTTTGGAGAACGTTTATGGACAGTGCAGGGTTTGGGAACATGGGCTCCCACCCATCACTGGCCTTTGAGTACCAGGGGAGGCGAGTGGACCAGTGAAGCGTTCCTGGACCACCCTTGGCTGAGAAGCAGTGATGTCATGGAATGTTCACGCTCGGCTTGATGCCCATGGCAGGGCTGGCAGGAAGGCCCTTTGGCCCTCTTTCCGTATTTTGCCTGGGCAGAGCAAGGGTCCGGAGCTTCCAGGGGTAGTGTGTGTGGACAATCACTCTTCTAAATTCACTCTCCTCCTACCCCCCACCCCCCTTCCACTCTGTCTCCAACTGGATCCCACAATACTCTTGAAAATGTAGAGTTGAAATGGATGAACCGCACCATGACTTTCCTGCTTAAAATGTTTCAAGCATTATTTGGCCCTTCAATCTCCATAGGAGGGAAAATGCTTTTTTATGCAGGCTGTCCGAATAGAGGTAGGCCTGGGTGTATTTATGTACTCTTCCTTCCTAGTATAAACTATGGGTGCAAAACAATTCTAACCTCATGGGGCATTCACATTTTCAAACCTGACCATGAGATTGAGGTACTGCTGGTGGAAGGAGCCAAGAGGTTGCTCCCACTCTGGAAGCCCCCCTGGAAGAGCTGCAAATACTCTATGATGATGAAGGAGATGAGGTGATGGGGGGAGCCAAGCAGCTGGCTAGGAAGTGATTTGGAGCACGTGAACAACAGTGGGGCCATCCAGGCAGACCCCAGAGTCTCCTCAGTTTATGAGAAGTTGGCTCTGGGCTCTGCTGCCCCAGGCTTCTCTTGGTGAGGTGCATAAGGGAGCAGGATCATGGCTAGCTGCATCCCACATTTCCACCCTGCCAGTTTGTGCCCTTGCCACCCTCCCAGCCTTTCAAAAAGAAGCTCTTTCCAAAGCACTGACAGGCTGCCACGCGCGGCTGGGCCCTGGAGTGCTGGCGCAGTTGTTAACTTGTTAGGCAGGAGGCTGGATCGCAATCATAAATAAATCATTCGCTGTCTCTTTACATTCAGACATGAGGCTTTTAAGGTGTAAGCTGTCACCCTGGCATCAGATTTAGTCAAATGCTGTGTAACTGCAAAATTATCCCTCCCCTACTGTTTTTTTTTAATTCTCCCTATAATGGACAGTTAAATTGGATTTTCAAATTTGAACTGCCTACAGTTCCCTTCCCACCAACAAATCCCCAGAGGTCAGCTGTTTCTTCATTTCTAAAGCAACCAGCTAATGTTTACCATTATGACATGGAAAGATCAGGATTCTTAAAGAGTCTCTTTGGAAGATGCCAGTGGGTAGAAAGGAGCCATTCATGTTTTGAAATGAAACCCATTTTGCTGTTGATTTGCAATTTTATTTACATGCTAGGATTTGATTTTCTGTGAATTTATAACCCCCCATGTAGGTGCATGAGATTCCTTCCCTATTTTTCAAACTTTGGTTATCTGTTTAATTTTTAGAAAATAAATCAAGTAAGCAGGTCTGCTGGGCCAGGCTTGAGCAGATATGAGACAGGAAAGAAGAAAAAAGAAAATGATTGCAATCACAGCAGGTTTCAAAAGGACCAGCATGGACATGAGAGCAGTTCCAATATCTAAAGGTCTGCCACAAAGATCAACCTATCCTCCAAAACATCTGAAGGCAGGACAAGAAGCAATGGATGGAAAGTTATCAAGGAGAAGAGCAACCTACAACTAAGGAGAAATTTCCTGACAGTGAGAACAATTAGTCTGTGGAATGGCTTCCCTCCAGAAGTTGTGGATGCAGTTCTGGTTTTCAAGAAGAAATTGGACATTCATTTGTCTAAAATGGCGTAGGGTCTCCTGCTTGAGAAGGGAGTTTATTTATTACTATTTATTTTATTGGTTCGATTTATATGCCGCCCTTCTCCGGAGACTCAGGGTGGCTTACAACGCATTAAGCAATAGCCTTCATACTTTTGTATATACCTGCTTAGTAGGGCTTTTGCCCCCCCCCCCAAGCGGTGTTCTTTTTTTTTTAATACAAAGTCATCTTATTGCCCCCACAATCCGTGTCCTCATTTTACCTATCTCGGAAGGATGGAAGGCTGAGTCAACCTTGAGCCTGGTGAGATTTGAACTCTCAGTAATTGCAGGCAGCTGGCAGCTAAATGCTACTTTAACAGCACTTTAGTCCACTGCTCCACCAAGGCTCATAAAGTTGAATTAGGTGACCTCCAAGATTCCTTCTGTTCTGTTCTTCATCTGACAGCATCTCCCACAGCTCATCCACCTGAACCCCTGGGAATGCTCCAAGATGAATGCAGCCCCAGAGCAGGGACTGGGGACAGGAGTTAGGATGGGCAAAGGGTTTGTATTGGGTCTTCCTTCCTCCCTCCCTCCCTCCCTCCCTCCCTCCCTCCCTCCCTCCCTTCCTTCCTTCCTTCCTTCCCCTTCTGACCAGGACCAGGACCAATACACCTAATGCTGCTCTCCTGCCACCATAGCCTTGGCACCACTCTCCTTCTCTTTCCTCCTGCTGCTGAATAATGCCCCCTCAGCCTTCGCTGGGGCCCTGGGGAGTGCCAGACTAACTAGCTGATTACTGATACAGTTTGTAAGGAGGCCTTTGAGGACTTTGTTGGGGCTTCTCTCTCCCTGCTGCATAATGTCAAGGCACTGGTGGCAAGATTGGCTGAGCAGGGGCAGAGGGAACAGGGAAACCTCACCAGACACAGGATGGCAGGCGTCACCCCAGAGGACTGGTCCTACAAGTAGAACCAAGGGTCCCACAGCATTTGCCTCTGTGGAGCCCTCAGCAAGCCTGGCTCCCCTTCCGCTGAGATAGATCTGACAACAGCCCCCCGCCCCATCCTGACCTGCTGCTGCCACTGCACACCCTGAAAGTAGGCCTAGGACCCACTGGGTAATGGAGTCAAGTTACATCTTCCCCAAATGGATTAAAATGAGACCCTACTCTCTGCTTTCCAGTTGTCCATGAAATACAAAAGACAACTGGAATGGTTGAAGTCAACTGAGAGAAGATTTTTATTGGAGGCTGGCAAACTTCCCTAAGAAACCCCAAAGTTCCCCAGCTGAAGGGAGCTTCAAGGGCCAATAAATGGGCCTCTTTCCAGGGTTTTATAGGTGCCCTCCATTCCCATTTTTCTCTCTGTTCTGTCCTCTGCAGCTGCTCTTGGCTCACTTGGCCTCCTCTTTCACCAAGAACATCTTTCCTGGCATCTCAGCAATGACAAGCCAATCTCTGGCGGCAGGCAGAGCCCCGTGGGGCCCTAAGCAAGAAGCAGCCAAGTGGAAGCAATATTTTTCCATGCAGGGAAGGGGAACGGAGGTCAAATAATTGCTCAACAAGTTTCAGAGCTGCTGGCCTGTGCGATTCTCACTCTGTCAAGGCAACTGCCTCCCTTTGGGAATGTGGCACTGGTGACTCCCAGGGGGACCCTCAGCTGCCGCTGGAGTAGGAACTGAATGGATGGCCTATGTGGCAGATGGCAAGGTGAGCCATCCAGGCTTCTGGCAATTGAGCTGGAGTCAGAGATGTTTCAGGAGGAGCAGAAAAGACAGAAACCCAGAGGGAGCAGGGAGCAGACAATGTGGAGTGGCCCAGTGACTCAGAGTTTGCCTTTCCAAAAGTGGGTGCCCTGGATATTGGATGAAGATTATTTAAGAGAGGCCTGGGAGTTTTCTAGAGGCAGTGAAGGCAAAAATTGGGCCCTTCCAATCTCCCAATTGAGGGAGAAGCTGAAGGCTGCTATTTTGGGCTTGAACTGCCATCTAGCTGACTGGGCAGCCGCAGACAGTGACCCCCAAGCTGCACCGACAAGAGTGTTTTTCTGCAAAGGGCAGAACATCCACCTGGGCTGGTTGTCTAGAGATGCAGGAAAGAGCTGGGGATTCTCCAGCTTCGGTCTCTGCTCTCTGAGCACCCAGGAGAGACCTGGGAAGTTCCAAAGCCTAGTGGAGGGAGACAGAAGAGCACTATTCTGGTGGGTCTCCATCACCTCATGGGAAGGAGCTTGAGGAGGGGGTGGGGCTTAGACAACAAGGCCTGTCCCTTCAGCTAGCCTGTGGACATCCTGGCTCTCCTCCTGTCTGCAAAGCTCCTCATTTCCATGTTTGGTGAAAAGACACAGAGGCAGGTGGCTGCTCCTGTCCTCCTCCTCCTCCTTCTCCTTCTGGGTCTATCTTGGCTGCACTGGTGGGAGCCCCCTCCCCAGTTTTTCTTGGCTCGTTCCCCTCCTCTCCATTTCCCCTTGCCATCCTCCCAGGGCCTCAGATCAGTTTCCAGACAGGCTGGACCAGAATGCCTCACTTGCTGTCCGCGAGACTATTTAGTCTGGTTTTGCTGACCCCGACTGGCTGACTGACTGACGAGGGGCACAAATTCTCCAGTTTCACCTTCTCCACAATCACCCTCCATTGCCACTGCTGCTTGCTGCTCTCACGGTCACATTCCTTTTTGTGTTTTTCTTTAATTCAAAGAAGCTCAGATTGTAAACTCCAACTGCCTGCAGGACTCCTCATTGCCAGGTTACGGCCATCTTGGAAGAAGGTGCAAAAGAGGTTCAAGATTCCCAGGGAAGGCTGCAAATGCCTCCCAAGAAGGCAATGGAAAGGTGAAGGTGCCTTCTTTTCCCCTTGGAAGACTCCCCCCAAGTGCCAAGTGTGCTACCCTCAGGCCACGAAGGGAGTGCAGCCCCACTGTTCCTGGGTGCTGGCTCCCCCTCTGTGTCAGTTCTGCCCTTGGATGCAGCCTCCTCAGAGAGGAGACCAAGGATTCTTCACTGGGTCAACCGAGCAGGTTAGAAGTATGTCTGAAGCACCCCCTAAGCCACTGGAGGCAGGAAGCAAAAGGGAAGCAGCGGGAGTTCTGAGAAGAGATGGAGAAAAGGCCTTGAGCAGGAAGGAGAGGGCCATGTGGAGGAACTTGCAGAAAAGATTGCACAGTCCTGAGATGGAGGGAAGTGCGAGAGAGGAACTCTTTTCCTCTGGCAAAATAATAAGCAAACCAGGGCCTTCACTTCCGGGTCTGTGAGCAACCCCGCAGCACGTGGCTTGGCTGCAAGAATGCACGTTGGAGAAAGAGGAGGCTGCAGGCATGTTGCTATGGTGCTTTATTTATAGCTGTACTTTGGGACTTGTTTTCATCACCATGAATTACGCCTGAACTTTCTAAAATAAGAAACTTTTCATTGCAAAGGGTTCCAATGATTCACTCTTTGGCTGGTGGTTTGATCCACTCCAGAGGGCAGGCCAACACCCACAGCCTTGTCTCAGGAAGCCCCTTCTCCCTGCACTCCTGTCCTTCTCCATCCCCTGGATCCTCTTGCCCTGCTTCTGCCTGTGTGGGGCATAGGAGATTGCAAGTGCCATCTTCCACCGAGAACAACAAGCAGAAAGGATGCAGGAAGGAAATGCAGGGAAATACTTGCTCAAAAGGCAGGCAAACTTGAGGATTTAAGACTTGGGCTATGAGGCACCCCTCCCCATGCTTTGTGCTGGATGTGGCTGGCTTTTTTTTCTCTGGAAACAGGGTTCTTTTCCTGATGTCCCCCTATCATAGGCCTGTTCATCTTTGGCTTGCTTTGCCACACAGCACATCTGTTGCCTCCCCTCCAAGTGAATTTACCGCTGTATGGAACTTTGTGGGAACTGGATACTCAATGGGACCCCCATTTCCATGGAGGACCTGCCACCATATGGGAAACAGCCCAGCAGAAAAGACAAAGGATTTAGGACTTTGTGCCGTGAGGTGGTCTCTGGCTGGGGGAAGGGGTGGATTCCCTCTGTGGATAACCCATCTCCTTTCCAGGGATCCAACCTCCCCCTTGCCCTCCGAGCTCCAAAGTGCCTTCTCTGAGATCCAGACAGAATCCTTGGCTCAAGTGGGGGAAAATGTGACCCCCTCAGAGTTCATTCCTCTCCTCATTGCTGAAAGAAGTCCTTGGATCCTTGGATTGTCAGCATTCCTAGTTTGCTCAATTCTCAGCTGCAACATGTTTGACATTGGGGTAATTTAATGCTGCTTAGAGATTTTAGTGGTGGACTAGTTTTACAACAAATAAGAAATGTGGGCAGAAAATTGCCGCTAATAATTTTCCCAAGTTCTAATTAAAAGGGTTCTTGTTTTGTTTAACAAACAGTAGAGGCCAACTGGGCTACAGAGGCCACGGCTACATCTGGCTGAAATTTGGTGGCCAGCCAGGAGATTCTGCTTTCCTTGGCCTCCAGATTGCAAAGGAGACCACGAGGTTGGGCAGTCAAGGCTTCTGGATGCACCGATATTCTTCTTTAAAAGATGGACACTGGAGCGATTTAGCATCTCTTTCCCTTTCAAAAGAGGGGGGAGGGTGAAGCAAACCCTTGTTTGCCCCTTCACCAATTCCTTAACTAGCCAGAAAGGCTTGCATATTAGAGAGGTGAAATTGTCTGTGGGAGGGAGGACTAGCCTTCCCTTTGCTGCAGGGTAGGGATCTCCTTTGCTGACAGGGCTTCAGAGAAGCCTGGGAGATGCTTCCCTGGGATGCCTCCATCTGGATTCCAGCAGTAAGTTAGGTCCTTCTGCACAAAGGATCTGAGCATTTTCACTTGCTCTCTTTCTCATTTCTCATGCAAAGTAGGAAGGCCTTTGCTTTACATGTTCTTTGGTTTGGGGCTCACTTGAATAGAGGCTTGTTCAGATATGTTTTCAATAGCTTCAGGAACCAAAATGTCTACAAGGCAGTCTAGAAATATAAGCTCATGGACATTAAAATCTGTTTTTCAAGGTCTCAAAAGAAACTGTGTTTCCAGGTTAATTATTTGCAATCTACAACTCTCTATTTGGCTGTGGAGTTTCCAGATCAACCAAAGCCCCTCACCTCCCAAGTAAAGCTGTTCTCCCCTCCTGCGAGCAACCCAGAGGAGAAGGCAGACCTCAGGATTACAGGGAAGTGCCTGGCTGAGCTGTGAGTCAGAGACTGCCGCTCCCCACCCCCCACTTCATAGCAAAGCTCTGAGCGATGTAACCAGAGCCTGGAAGGATTTCTGCAGAAGGAGAGGCTCCTCTCCCTCTTTCCCAGGACAGACAGGAAGCCAAGGAAAAGAAGGGACACGGGTGGCACAGAGGCTCTGCTTTCTAGGGCAACCGGGTGGCTCTTCCTTTTACTTCTGATTCCCAGGCTGTGGGGTAGGGGTGCCTATGGGTGCTCTGGGAACAAGTTGGGGAAGGGAGAGAGCAAGCTCTTACTCTCTTGTGTGGCAAGCAGAGCAGAGGTTGAGGGCTGAAAGGTGGCCTTTCCTGAACCTCCACTCCAATAAACGGGCTTGACCATCAGCGACTGTAAGCTTCTCCAAAGGCAGAGCTCCCCTTCTGCGCCTCAAGTGTATTCTTTTGCCTTTGTGATTCCTACAAGTGCTCAAACTCCTCAGACAGAAGGTCTTGGAACTGCAAAGGGTTAAAAGCAGCAAGAAACATTCCCCCCCCCCCCCCCCCACATCTCAGGCCTGCCTCCTGGCCCAGAAGAGGAAACAATGTGGAAAATTCAGCAAAGTCTCCCTGCACATTCCATCCAAGAAGTATTTAAATCTTCATCTAGCATAAATACCATAGGTCAGACTCCAGACACATTCCCAATTCTATTTTCCTGTATAAGATAAAGCATGTTTCTAATTGGTGTATGTGTGTGTGTGTTTTCATAGGATGCAAATAGTGTGATGGCCCCGCCTGGGTGTCATGTTGTCTCTCTCCTCAGCAAAACAAAGGTTGAAAGCCTCCAGGGATGCTTTACAGGGGCTGCTCAGATTTGGGCTTGCCTGCTTTGGGGTCAAAAGAAAAGGAGCTGCTTTTTCCCCAGAGTAATATCAGGAAGCGACTGATTTCAAAAGGCAGCTAGGCCTTCTGCATTGGTTTATTGGACCCAGTTTATGCTACAGGGCAGAAAGCCACCTTGTTCCTTTTTTAATCGCCAGCGAAATGCATGAGCATGCATAATAATAAAAGAAGAAGGAGAAGGAGAAGGAGAAGGAGAAGGAGAAGGAGAAGAAGAAGAAGAAGAAGAAGAAGAAGAAGAAGAAGAAGAAGAAGAAGAAGAAGAAGAAATGCATGAGGGGCGTGCATAAGAGCACCAGCGTGTCTACCATCCTTGTCCTAATGTTTTCTCTGTTCATATTTGTTTTATTTATTTATTTATTATTTGGGCTTGTATGCCGCCCTCTCTCCAGAGGACTCAGGGCGGCTCACAACAATAAATACACAAATTCAATTATAAAATATAACAAATATAAGAACCCGTTAAAATCACATTTAAAACCCCTTCAGTCCAGTCTGACCAGGCCAAATAGCCTTTATATATTCAATTCATGCTTATATATATTACTTAATATGTTCTTGACAAATAAAAAAAAATTAAAAAATGACCTGGGCAGCAAGCAGCGGGAAGAGGAGGCAGAAGAGAGGCTGTCTGTCTCTGGGGTGGGCAGTGGACATGAAGGGTGAGCGCCAGAAATTTCTGAGGAGGTTCTTGATTTAAGTTCCCTGGCCTTTCAGAATGGGCTTTCAGAATGGTGAGGGCTTCAATCCCGGACAGAGAGAAAACACCCCTTCCTTCTTTGTGCCCCTTGCTCCACCTACATGCCAGGCGGGCACTGTTCTTCCTTCTGAGCCCAGATGGGTTGCGGGATTGGATCAGGGTCAGAGACGCAGAAGCAGGAACAGGCCACTGGCAGCCCACCTTCTAGCTATTTTATTCTCTCCTTTGGTTTTGCGACATCAAAAAATGAAACTTTTTTTGTTTGTTTCATGGCATTTTCTTGTTACTAAAAAAAAAACCCTTAAATTATCAGCTTACAAAAAGGGGAAACTCTCCATTTTGCACAAATGTTTGGTTGTCAAAACCTCCAGATTTTTACTTTCCCAGTACATTTTTTGTTGCCAAAAGCTATCAAATCCTGCCATGCTTGCACTGAAGCTGTTTTTTCTGTCATTATTTCATTGGCAACTGCTTCCTGGCTTCATGCAAATTGCAGGATGGTTTTGCTTCTTTCCTTCTTTCTTTCTTCCTTCCCTCCCTCTGTTTTTCTCTTTCTGTTGTCTTCTCCTCTCCTCTCCTCTCCTCTCCCCTTCCCTTCCTTTCCCTTTTTCTCCAGAGCCATCTCTTCTTCTCTCTTAATTTTTTGAGTTATTAGTTTACTTTTTATTGGGGCTGTGCCTCTGAATGTCGAAGTATTTCATCCATCAAGGCAGACTCTTTCTAACACTAATACTGAATTTATAGAAGTGGTTAAACAAAGTGTTGACAATCTGGACAATGTGTTTCTGATTAGTGCTGCAATTTAAAGAGAGAGGCAGCCAACTTCTTTGAGCTCTCTCTCTTTCTCTCTCTCTCTCTCTGTGTCCGTGTGTCCATGTGTGCGTGCGTGCGTGCATGCGTGCGCGCCTTCCGAGGGAGAAGGAAAGGACAGCAAGGGAACCAAAGTCCCTTCCCAATAGATGCTGGTCATGGAAGGGAGGTGAGTGGAGAGCTGGGCTGGTGAAAAGAAAATTCTGCTCCAAACCTTCTGCAATCCCACTCTGGCAATTAAACCTGCACAGGGGTTTATGTTGTTTCATTTTTATTATTTGGCTTGGGCTTAGCTGCCAATTTAGTTTTTGTTTTATTTTATTTTGCTTGTTTCCAAGGCATTTGTCAAGCCTTTCTGGAAGAGCCTCCCTGCCACAGTTATTCTGGAAGGGGAAACATGTAAAATCTGTGGCAGCGGCAAGGTATTTTTGTGCCCCCTTCAAAGAAAACACATTTATTCCAGTGAAGTGTTAGTGAAGAGAAGTCAGTCCTTGAATCCTCAGGTCTCAAGAAATATGTTTGTCTTCAGGATTCTTTCTGCAGGCACATGGACACACACTCACATCGACATACAGCCAGAAAAAGGGTACATGTCTCTGTGTTGATTTTGCACAAAGCTTTTGAAAGCTGTCCACCTGAATCTTGGCTGGATGTAGTATATTCCAAATCAAATCAGGGCATCTTTGCAAGTTCTTTTGGACTTCTTCCAAGACAGAGCTTGGAATCAAATGAAAAGAGGAAGGAAGAATTTGGCCCAAAGGTGTCAGGATTAATTGCCCCCAAACAGTTGTGGTGGCTGTGTGGATAGACCACTCCAGGCAATTCTCCCACAGTCCAACCAAGAAAGTTGACAAATTGAAAAGAATTATGAGGGGAGCTGCAGAAATGGAGTGGGACCAAAACCCCAAAAGCCAAGGTTTAGGATTAAGTCTAGAAGGGGCCAGGGAATAGCTGCGCCCAATCCAAAGCCAGAGAAGGTGTTTAAATTTAGTAGTTGGAACAGTGAGTTGCACAATGCGCCAGAATACACAGTTCAACCGTAACTATAAAACTATAACATTTTCTGAGAAGTCTCTTGATTTAGGTCCCGGGGCCTCTCTCATGGGCTCCTAGAATGGTGGAATTGCGCTGGAGTGCTGAGGCAATCTGCCCTGTGATTGGTTGTTGTGGGTGTGGAGGGGGCATTTCTCTTTTTTCCCACCTTTTTCTTCTGGGTGCTCTGTGAGTTACCTCATGATGCTCCTGTTTGCTCTCTGTATAGATGAAAAATATATTTATTTATATAAAACTACAACTTTTTGTGTCAGTGTCTCTCACTTCATTTGGACACCTGCTGGGCAATTCCCTGACAGAAGGCAATATGGGGGCTGTGGGTAGGGGTGAAATCTACTTACCTTCCTTACCGCTTTGGAAGGGCATGCGCTGCACGTGTGCATCACAGGTACGTGCAGACCCTCTGAGCATGCACAAAACCTTCTGCGCAGGCACAGAGGGTAAAAAACACATTACTTCCTGGTTAAAACCAGGAAGTAATGATATCCAGGCGGGTGGTGGACCCTCGCGCCACCATCACTACCAATTCTCTGAACCACCTGCCACAATCACTACCGGACCATCCAATCCGGTCTGAACCGAGA
This sequence comes from Masticophis lateralis, assembly GCA_030761175.1. Classification (NCBI taxonomy): domain Eukaryota; kingdom Metazoa; phylum Chordata; class Lepidosauria; order Squamata; family Colubridae; genus Masticophis; species Masticophis lateralis. Next base: position 16,961,632 of record JAUDYJ010000014.1, on the reverse strand, counting down.
GCATTTCACCCCTGGCTGGGGTCTCCCATGGGAGAACCTGCTGGAAGCTGCATCAAGGGGACAGAGAGACCATTGGAGGGGATTTGAATGTTTCAAGAACTTTGAGTGCCAGACCCCAATGGTGCTCCCTCGCTCTAGATCCCATGTCCACAGCTCTCTCCAGACTAGGGACAGGTCATTCCTTTGCCTTAGGGGACAGTGCTGGCCCAAGAGGAGGGGAGGACCTGCAGCCATGAGGTTGCTTGACACGGAGCATCAGGGGAGGCTCTGAAGATACAGAGCTCAAAGTGACCCTTCAGACACCATCAGCAAGCAGAATCCCCTTTTGGCATCACTTGGGGCCTTTCTCCTGTAACTCGGACTCTGGCCATGCTGGATCTCCCCCTCCTGACCAGAGAGGGAATCACTTGGGGAAACTTCCAGCTCTTTCCTGGTGGGCAACGGAAAAGCAGTCCCCAGTTTGAGCCGGCTGGGAAGGAAGGGTGGCACGCAGCCCGGCAAAGTGGAGAACACTTGTTCCCTCTTGAGCATGAGGGTGAGGGTCCCTCTTGGGAAACCTGGCACCTGAGGCACTGAACCCGCCACCCATGGCCCTGGAGTTGTTTCAGTTGGCAAAGATAAATGCTGGCTGTTCCAAGGGCTTCTGATTGTGGCTACCACACATTTGATTAAATAAGTATATTTGTCCCCAGCTTGATGTTTGTGAGGTTCTCAGGAAGAAATGGGGGAAATAAGTGACTTCTTAGCATCTGGAACAAAGTAGACTGGAGATGCGCCTCTTTGTGCCTTTCCCGTTCTGTGCAAGAGAACCAGGACTTGGACCCTGAGCGCCCTGCTTCAGCTGGACTGCTGGGAGGGGCATCCCAGGTCCAAGGCACCCTTTTCCTTGTGGGGACCTAGGATCTGGGCCAAGGACCAGCACTTCCGAGTCCCTCCTGTGCTGGGACAGATCCCATCCTCTCTGAGTCAGAGGAGCTTCTTGAGCATAAAGCAGACCCTCCACCCCCCACCCAGCCCCGCAGCAAAATGGTTCAAGGATCCCCCTCCTACTCCCCCCACCTTGCATCTTGCCTGCAGCAAACTGGGCAGAACATGATGGAGCCTTGGAATCCTCTCTACTTTCTTTGGGCTAAGAGTCATTAGAACGTGCTTAATTAAGCAAAGCTGCACTTAATCACCAATTTGCCTGCTCCTACTTCCTCTGGGATACTTGACCTCTTCTGCTCTGGAGAAGCTGCCAAAGGAGGGTCCAGGCAGGTGTGGTGCACCCTCTCAAGGGCCTCCCCCTCAATCACTGCCAGACTGGAATGAAAGGGGCTTTGCAAGTAATGCAAGAACACCACCCGCCCACCTTGCATTCCTTGCCCCTGACTCAGGCGGTCCCTCTTGCTGTCAGAAGGGCAGGAGGAGGGTAGAAGGTAGGGGTGGTGGCAAGCAAGGTGTCCCCAGCAGCAGAGGAGGAGGACTGCCTGTCACAAGAATGAGCATAATGTTTGATTTGACAGAAAGTATGCAACTGGTGCTTGGAAGGAGATCTCGATTAAGGCAGGCCAGGTTCTCCCTGACTCTTCCATTAGGTGAAGAAGGACTGGGCTGCTGCCTGAACAGATTTAGAAATCCACACCAGAACAAAGCAAAATCAGAGGTGAAGTCCACTGAGCATTGACCATTGTGTGAGAAGCCCTTGATAGATTATTCTTACTCTTCAATCTCAGCTTCCTGACCAGGTCAGTCTTCCATAGGTTATAGGAAGCCTGCAGTTTCATCTGCACCAAAATTTGTGCAGGCTTTCTCAACAAAGATATTTCATGCACAAGTAATGGGAGATAATATTCTAGTGAAAAATGCTTCAGTCTTTTCTGGAAAACAAAAGGTGTGGGTCTTTTACAAGCTCCAAGATGAGTTGAACCAGAAATCTCTTCTAAAGGCAGGATCTCTGTGCTGCCCTCAGAAATGCCCATCCTGCTGGGGGTTTCCTTGACCAGCTGCCCCAAAATGAGGAAGTTTTGAGCACTTTGCAGAGCAAGGCAAGGGTCTATTTCCTTGTGCAAAAAGTGTGAGGCTAGGAAGTCTTGCCACCAAAGAAGTTTGGGTGAGGGGATGATCCTCTTCTCCCCAACTGCTGCTACTCTACATGTACCCTCTATCCCCACTGTGATGGACCTGGGACTTGGGGAAAATTGGTGTGTATGTTTGTGGGTCAAGGCGCTACCCTAACCCTAATCCATTGTAAGGACAGGCATCAATATTAGGTTTGGTGAAGTCACAGCTGGAGTTCAGCAGCCAAGGATGGCCAAAGGAAGCAAGCTAGTCTCCAGTCCTTTTCAAGGAGAAATGTTTGGTGTTTTGGGAGAAAAGGGCCTTTCTCTATGAAAGCTTCTTTTAGCTCTTCTGATCCATTGTCAGGCACTTGCATTTTCCAGGGCAAACCCCCACAACCTTCTCCTTAGTTTCTGATTATGTGCATTTTATTGTACCATTTGTCCTTATGAATGCTGCATAAGAAGCTGAAACAGAAAAGCAATAAACACAACAGCCAAACTGATCTGTAAATTGTGGCAGATTCAGAGATCAGAATACTGGTGTCATCACGGAGAGAATCACCAAACAGGAGCCCAACACTCACGACAAACTCTGAAATAACTCACATTCTTTTGATCTTTTGTTCTTTCCCAAATCATGGCACTATGTTCATACTACTCTGCTATTTTGCACTTGGCCCCTTTCCAAAGCAGCATAAGGCATGATTATAATGGCTAAAAATATAACAATGAATAAAACTCAAATGCCTCTACAAAGCCACCCATAAAATACCACTTTAAAAGAAAAAAAGAGGGGGGGAGCAGATAGAATAACTCCTGTCCCAGCAGACGCAGAGGTAAAGAAAGGCTGCCTTTAGCTGCAAAGTCTGGGTCAGGACAGTGGCTGCATGCTTTGAGGATTTTAGAAAGAGCAGGGATTCTACCTGTTCGGGCCAGTTCAGGCGAACCGTTTGCTCTAGCTTTCAACCGTGAGCAAACCAGTTCCCTCTTTTTTTGAAGTGGGCCCGCCCGCTCGCCCCTGCGTTATACTTACTTATATTTCTGCTTCCGAAACCCAGTTGATTGGGGCAGCAGAGGATTGCCACTCTTCAGCTGTTTTCCTTGCTCTCAGCAATGCGGAAGTTCAATTTTCTGCAAAATGACTGTGCGCGTGGTCAGCAAACCGGTTGTTAAACCAGTAGGATCCCACCACTGGGGAGCATGTCCCTCCCCTTATGCATAAGGGAGCTCTTGTTAGGCCTGAGAGGTGCAAAGGGCCCTTGTTGAGTTGGGAGCCCCATGCTGAACGGTCCTGGAAAGATCCCCTTCATACAGAGCTGGAGCCTGTCTGAACTTTGGAGAAACAGGGATGTTCTCAGAGGAGTTTGTTGCCAGGCTGCCAACTTTTCCTCCAGCCTTGCTCTTGTCTCCTGAAGGGCATCTCCCAGTGGGTGTACATGAGAAAGGCCCTCCATGTATGGTCAAGTGGCAGCCAATGTTCTGGCAAAGGGTCTCAGCCAAGGGAGAGGAGAGCATCACTAGGGCTGACCTGTTCTGGCCATTGGCCTTGTGTGTCTGCAGGCCAATTGGGGAAGGTCTTGTGAACTGGAGTGTGTTGATCCCCCCACCAACCTTGTTCAGCAGAGCTCTTTTCCCTCCATATCACAGGGATTCATTTGCATCTATTTGCATATTAATAGCTTGCATATTAAACACCCGCTTCAGAGCTTGGGCAGTCTAATGAATTCAGCAATTTCCACTGCTTTAGCTCCATTTTGCCTCCTTCATCGACTTTGGGAGATTGGTCTTCTGCCTTCAAATGAAATTATCCAAGCCAGCCCTCTTGTGGGTTGCCCTCCCATTAATCCAATTAATTAGCCCCATTGATGGGAGCCTCTTTGTCTTTGGGGAGAGGGCTCTAGGCTGCTTTGACTTGGAGCAGCAAACTTCACCCTTCCCGCTTCAATTTGGGGTCCATTTGAGGAGTCCCGCAGACCCAGTTGGGGATCAAGAAGGCTGCAGGTCAGAGGCAGCAGGCATCCGTCTCAGACCACCCCAGCTCTGGATCTTCACTTCCTAGTCAACCCTACCCCATTGCCCAGCACCAGATCTGCCAGAAAATGGCCCCCTTTTGTGGGAGTTTATTAGCCTTTCTCAGAAAGCAAGGCTGGAGGGAAAAACTTCACATTTTCTAGGCAAAGCAAAAGCAGCTCCTGGTGACTTGTGCAACTTCCCTTCACCCACCCACCCCTTCCAGCTGGACATGGGGCTCCCTTAGAGGAAATAACCTTTGGGAAGACCAGCTTCTCAAGCCTGGCTGGAGGATTGTCTGAAGGTGGGAGGACCAGTGCTGGAGCAGTGGGGGGCTGGGGTCACTAGTGGGGCCTTCTGGCTTGATCCAGCACAGATGCACAGCCAAATGGGATTTTACACCTGTGTTCCAGCTGACAAGGACTGTGCTCTGGGATCTAGGCCATTAATCTCCTTCTGTTACTAATAACTGAGGGAATTCTGTGGCAGTGCAAAACTCACAATCTACTTAAGGAAGAGAGAAGGCTGAACTTTAATGAGGTTGAAAATAATTGGTCATGGTTTGCTCATTATTGCAATAATTACAACCTTAGTTCTTTCATAATCACAGTTGTTACTTTCTCCTTTCCTTGCTTTATTTATTTTTGTGCAACCACCTGTCCTCCCCAATTGAACTCCCCTCCTGTTTTTTGAAAGGGCTAGGTCCCAGAGATTCAGCCCCCCCACCCCCCAAGTGCTGGAGAGGGTCGTGCCTGCTTCTGCTCCTGGGAATAGCCCAGCACCCAACGCAGCAGCCGCTTCACTTGCAGGGCCAGCCAAGGAGGGCCTGGGCCTTTGGGCCTCGTCTCTTCTCCTTCTCCTCCCCCTCTGTCCAGGGAGAGAGTGGTGAGGGCTGGCCAGGAAGTGACCTTCCCTCTGCCCTTGGCATTTTGTGGTTGCCTTGGAAGAAATGAGATGTTTCTTTCTTGATTTCAAGGAGAGAGAAAAAGCAAGAAATACCAGGCTGACTTTATTTGTTTTATTATTAGTTGATGATCTCATTCGGTCCATTTTATGCTTCATTAAGGGCCATGTAAAGTGCTGTAGGAGCTGAGGTTTCCCTGGGGATGGAGGGGTGGGTCTGCCTGACTGAGATACCCCCCCCCCTTGCTCTGCTCTGGTTTCCTTCTTGGTTGGCTGGCTGCCAGGGAGGGAGGGCCCCCCTCCCATCTGTTAGCAGTGCCTCTCCGGCCTGGTCTTCTCTCTGCCCCCCCACCCCTGTTCTCATAGCCCTTCAGATGCCTCCAGTTTCCTCTTCTCTTGAAAGAAGCCCCAGACCCTCGGTGTGGGGGAGGGAGGGTGCACACTTTACAAATTACCATCGAGAAATGAATTGCCTTGACAAAATCTAATGTTTTGTGACACAGCACAAATATGCATTTCATTCTTGAGGAGAAGGCAAAGGAGCTCATTGGAAATATTAAATTAAGCAGTGTAACAGCTGAGAATAATTTGGTTTTCTGCTCTGTTGCTTGTGATTTGGTATGGAGTTTGAAGAGGCAGCCTGGTCCCTGTTCAGAAGGAAGGCAGCGATTTTCTCCCTGAGCAACCGGCTGGCTGGCAGGCCCTTCAGATGCCAGGAGTGCCACATGCAGGATCTGAAAAGGAGAGGGTGCCGCCCAGAGTTGAAGAGGGCTCTGCCTGCACCAGGCCCAGCCTTATTTCGGGGCTTCCTATTGTGGGATGCTGTGAGGCTTTTGTGAGGCACAGAGCCCCGCTTGGCCTTCAGCAGAACCCAACAACCTTCCATCTTCCTCGCCTTTATCACCATTGCCAGGAAATCTCGCTTGCCTTCCCAGACTTGACATTAAGAGCAGATTCAGGGCAGTTTTAGGCACTGGAGGACTGAGAATCCTTTCCAGCCAGGCCGGCTCGGCCGCTTTCAAGCCAACGCCTCTCCTCTTCCTCCTCCCCCCCCCCCCCCCCCCCCCCCGCTGCTCGCACTGCGAGGAGCCGGGGCGGACCCGCTCTCCCATTACAATCTGCCCGGGAAGTGTCCTGGGCTGCTCCTCGCCCCTCCTGCCAAGGGAAAAGTTGGTACCCAACGGGCTTCTGGGCTGCGCCCTCCCGCTTCGAGAAACAGCCAAAGTAGGCGGCTCCTCCGCCACCGAAAGGCCAGCCGCAAAGCTTCGTGAGGGCCGTCCCAGGAAAAGCCGAAGAGCCACTGCTGTTCCTCGTGTCTTCAGCACCACAACGCGGGACCAGCGTTTCCGAGTTCCTTGGGGCGGAGTGGGGTAGAGGGAGGAGGGCTCGCTCCCAAGGAGACAGTTGCATCCCGAAGAGCCAGGGAAGGGCTGTCGCCTCCTTTTCCATCCCTTTGTCCCGTGCAAAAAAGAAACGTTGCTTGAGCAACAATTTGGCTTAGGAGGCTTTCTTTATTTCTTCCAGATTTTATCATAGTCATTTTTTTTGTCTTCGTGGATTGTTTTTCCTCCCCTTTTCTGTTGAAAACTTGTGCTGAATTGAAAGCGTGGTGGAAAAAAAGACCAGTCCTTCTCAAAAAATTATTTTGGAAACAAAACTGTAGCTTTAAATACTCTCCCCCACCTCATTTGTAGATATCTATTATTTTAACAACTATAATTAAAGACCAACGAAATTCACAACAGGCATCTAAAACTGAGGCACATCTCCAGAATGAAGATTAGATTTTAAAGATTAGAGTCTGTTTTGAAAACTTTGCTTTGAGAAGGATCCCTAACGAGATAAGCCCAACTGCCAGGAGAAGAGCTTTTGGAGCAAGGGAAGCTTGACAGAGGGGACCTCTGGCGGAGACCTAGGCCACAGCCCAGGGAATGGTGGCAAAGTGCAGAGATTCAACCAGATTGTAGGCACACGTGCACATGCACACTCATACTCATACTCACACACAAACATACATAGAGAGAGATGTGCTTCTCGGACCTTGTCCGCCTTGGCAGAGGCAGCTCTGCTGCCCACTACAGCACACACTGGACATCTCAGACTTTTTTAGCCAGTGCACAACACCAGCAACCTCCAAGCTGGGCCTTATGCAATGGGGTTACTTTGACTCAAACCTTTCCCATTCAAGCAATACTTTGCCCTACCCAGCCCAGCTCTCCCAAGCTGCCCCAGGGGGTCTCCCTTTCTTAAGAAACAAAACTGGAAAAGTTCCCAGACTGTGCATCTGCCAGTGTAATTTACACCTAGGAGGATAAGTTCTGCAAAGAATGTTCCTTTCCATCTGTGCAGCTGCCTGCTTGGCCCTCTCCCCATCCCTGCTCTCCCAAAACCTGAGGCCCCTCAAGGACCTTGCCTGGCTCATTTAGCTTCTCTTTGCCCACTAACATACAAAGAGGTTGGATGCTGCCCCAGAGCCTAGTGGGCAAAGTGAGCAGTAAGATTAACCAGCACCCTCCCTTGCCGGGCCCATCCCTGGAGCTGAAGAAAAGGGGCCTAGGACAGACGGACCTGCTGCTTAATGGGGGAGGAAGCACAGTCCCCTCCCCCCAAAAAGAGCAAGAACAGCAACAGGATTGAGACAAGACCTCTTCCAGCCAGACTAGGGGTCCAGAAAGAGATTAGCATTTGCTTTCCAAGCATAGCTGGCGGGGGTGGGGAGGGCTGTATTTCTTTGGAAACCCACAAAAAGAGGAATCTTTCGGTGAAGATTTTTTTCCCCTCTGTGGGTGTGGGTGTCTGTGTGTCTGTGTAGATCAGATGTCCCATTGGGGAGAGGTCTTCTGCCTGTCTGGTTTTCTCAGCAGGGTGGGCTCATTTGGGCCCTGGCAAAAGCCCACCCACTCCCATTCATTTAAGGGGCCCCTTGCCAGGTGACAGCACTGCTCTTGGCTGCTGGTGCTGGGCCCCATTCTGTCTGGCACTCAGCGTTTACTCTGCTAGGCAGCAGTTGGGGAGCAGTTTTAATCCAAAAATAGGAGGGCCAAAATGGGTAAGAAACGCCATGTTTTTCTTACAGGCAGGGCCTAAAATAAATAATGTGAAGCACACTGGAGGCAAACAAACAAGCAATGAACAGCTTCTTACACCCAAAAATTTCTTTAAAAAGAAATGGAGAAATTCAAGCAAAGTCTCGCTCCCCAAACTGCTTTCTAACTCTTACGGTATTTATTATTTGTTCCCAAACAGCTTCTGAATATTTGATTCTAGGCCAGTCAAAGCTCTTCCAAAATGAAAAATCTTCATATTTTCCACAGTCCTTTAAAAAAGGCACTTTTCCCTTTCCAAGCAGTTGCTGAGACAACATAGCTCCTCCCCATGTTTGGTCCACATGCACAATCCTTCCCCCTCCAGAGACGGGTCATTTAGGGTGACCTTTACACAGCTTTACCTGCTCAGTTTCCAGGGATGTGGCTGCACTTTGAAACACACCCTTCTCTCTTCCCTTCTGGAGTGCCCTGCGGCTCTTCCCCCCACCTTTGCCTGAAGCTTCAGCCTTTGGCAGGACTCTCCAAGCTCAGCCTCTCTCCACCCCAGATGCCCCCACCATTGCTTCTCTTCTGACTCAGGGGACCCTCTTCTCCTCCCTAATTTCCCCTTGGGGATCCTCCTCCTCCTGTCCCAAGGCCTCTCCTTGTATGGCAGTTGCATGGAGCAGGGCCTGCCACCACCCCAGGCTCTCTGGATCCCAGACTTGATTGCTGAGCTGGTGGGGGAAAGACGATGCCCTTTTTGGAGGGTAAAACAAGGGCATTTTCTCTGCTGGAGCTGCCAGCAAAGGAGGTGTGGCGGGAGCCCTTTGCATTTGGCAGGCCTTTCCTTGCTTCCTTGCTGTGCAGCAAGAATGGCTTCAGGGCAGGCTTGGCACTCTGGAACATCCTCAGCCACTCGTGCCCTCTTAGCCAGCAGATCAACCAGTCATAATTGGACAAGAACAGCTGATGTATTTTGCTTTGCTTTGTGTACTTGGGGTCCTTCCTGCCCACCACACGGAAGGCTCCAAGCATCATCTTGAGTCTCGAGGCCTCCACACAGCCCAGGCGCTGCTATCCCCTAAAGCCAAGCATATTCTGGGCACAGGGCACCACCCACACAGGGTCTCTGAGGGGCAAGGCAGCCCAGGAGGGCACACATTGCTCAAATGCTTTTCTCTGAGCTCCCAATTCAAGAGGGTGCAAATTCTAGGAGACAAGTTCTTCATCCAAACTCCTCATCCAGTTGGGAAGTACCAGGGTCAAAAAAGGCCCTGATCCTTGGCTTCTGGGAATGGGGATTTTTAAAGCAGAAGAGGTTTCTCATGGCTGGAGGAGGAGGAGGAGAAGGCTCCATTCCCAGCCCACTGTGGCTTCCAGTGACGGAGGAGGTAGAAGGCAGCGCCAGCCCCCATTCTTGAGGTAAACCAGATGTGCAGGCTCCATGAGGTGCTCTTGCTTGTCCTGCTGGCCCTGCTCTTCTCTGCCCAGCTCATCTTGGTTCCTCCCTGAGCTCCACTCTACCTGCAGGTGGGAGGAGGGGAAAGTCCTTGCCAACGGGGCAATCCCCTCTCCAGCCCTGCAAGCCCTGGTATAGCAGAGCAGCAGCAGCAGCAAAAATGGCTCCTGTTTTCTGGATCTGGGGGCTGAAATGGGCTGGCCATCAGAGAGAGCCTCCCTCCCTCCCTCCCTCCCTCAGCTTCCCCAGAGCTGTGCCCAGCATCACAGAAGGTGCATATTTTCCACCCGGCTTTAATATTTAATTGATTGGGCTATTAATTTCAGAAATAGTTTTTTACTTGAAATTCATTTTTAACATTTGCTGGCTGCCTTGAGGGCGTGCTAGAAGAGAACAGAGGGTAGAAATGGACAAGGAGCTAAGGTGCCTCTACAGAGAGGTTCCCCAAGCAGTTAGCCCTTCCCATCTGCAGGGTACCTTCTGGGCAGCCTCTGAGCTGGGGAGCTTCCCATGGGAGGACTTCGCGCAAGCGACTGACCTCCATGGGGGTCAGACTTCTTTAAGAGGGGAGGCCTGAGTGACAGACGCTTCTGCGAGTTGCTTCAGAGACCAGGAGACATTGGCATCATTAGTGAAAAAGGTAGCTAGCAATCTTCTTGATCAACGGTGGCAATTTATTTTAAAGTGTCCATTTTGCAACTGTCACAGAAAGACTTTTATTTATAATCTTATTTTCAATTTCAACAAAGACGACTTCACTCATGTTTCATGGTAGGTTTTTCCCCTTTGGTGTGTCTGTTTTTTTGGTGTTGTGTGCATTCAGATAATAACCAATGATAAAAACTACCCTTTCACTTTTCTCTCGCTCCCCCCTGACAATTCACACCCCCTCGTTGTGGTGTTGACATATGGAAATGATTCAAAATGTAATAGGGCGTAATTAGGAGCATTGTGTGGAAGTAACAATTAGTGTCTCTTCCAAGGAGAGTTGTAATCAAAAGACACCAGGAGAAGGAGGGGAGGAAGCAGAGAGAGGCAACCCACAACATACGGGGCTCCAGACTTGGCCCTCCGCTTCCAGGGTGCCACCAGAGGAGGGGTGTGTGTCTGGGCAGCAGGAGGGACGGGAAATTGGGAGGCAATGGCTCAGACTGGAAGTTCCCACCCACCCCCCCGCCTCAGCACAGGGAGGTTCATCAGGGGAGTCCTGCAGAGGCCAGCCGGAAGCCTCCCACAGCTGTGAGGGGTCAGACCAGTGGCCCCTCAGATCCCCACACAGCAGCCAAAGAGCAGGGCTCACCCTCATCCCTGAGGCTGTGGTGACCAGGTGGAGTGAACTGGTTATTCCAGTGGGTGGAGCCTTCCCTCCTTGAGGTCTGCTGCAGGGGGTGGGCTTCTGGGCGCAGGGAGGGGCTCCTGCCAGTGGACAGCATCCCCCGTAAGCACTGTGAAGCCATTGCTTGAGTCCCAGGCAGCCCCTCAGCTGACCAGCCCTGAGCCCCCTGATGCATCCCCAGCCCAGCAAGGCAGAGGCCCCCTGTCCTCACCACTCCTCCCCCTCACTGCCTGGGCTGGCAAAGGGATGCCAAAGCAGGCAAACTGACCAGCTGCTCAGAAGGAGGCCCAGCCTTCCTCTCCTTTGTCTTATGGGGCTCTTATCCTAAATCTGGCCAGTCAGCAGAGCACAGATCATTCTCCTGAAGCTTCGCCTCCACTGCCCTGACCTTCCTCTGAACCACAACTGCCGAGTCATCCCTCCTCCCTCTCCAGATCCCATCTCCAAACCCCAGGAGCAGCTGACCATGGAGGAGGGTTGCCTGGTTCTGGGGCCTGGAAGTGCTGAGCTGCCCGCAGAAGCAGTCCCTTTGGCTTTCAGGCTTCAACTCAGCATCTCCTTCTGCCTTTGCTCCTTGTTGAACAGCCAAAGGAAGGCCACAGCCTCCCCTTTGCAAGAAAGGCCTCGGGGTTGCCATTCCCATCTCACGTTGGAGGCCTGAGGGGTGTGGGCCTTTAGAATCCCCGGGACCAAAAGAACCGCTCCCAGCCCTATCCTGTTCTGCATTCCCCTCACGTACAGCCAGGCGAGGCGGCCTGCACTCTTATCGGCTGCAGCACATGCTGCATTGTGGGAAAGCAGCCCTTGGCGAGGGCCGGCTCATTCAAGAGCTGTCATGGACGTCAAGCGCCATCCGCCTGACCCGGCGACCTTGAGCCACGGCTTCCTTTCCTTTGACTTGGCTCTTCCTTTGGAAAACAAGCCAGTGGGGTTCTTTCTTGTTCTGGGGCTTCAGATGTCAGTAAAACAACGTTGTGGTCAGAAAACCAATTTTGAAAGCAGAGAAGGCTTTCCAGACCCTGAACTCCAAAGGAAGGCTGGCAAAAGGGCCCAAATCAGCGGAGGGGTGACTGTTGGGGTGCTGGAGAAGGAAAGGGATACAGAGGCCTCCAGGACCTGGGAGGGACCAGCCAGTGTGGCTGGAGGGTCGGCTGGCCGGCCTGAGCTGCCTCTGCTACTTTTGGCTGCACCTGGCAGTTCCCTCTTCAACATATTAGTCTGCTGCTCCCTGCCCCCCCCCCCACTCCACCCAGCTGCCTGAGTTTTCCCATTTGTTCCCTAATGGGCTGCATGTAATGATTCTGTGATTATAATGATATATAAAATGCCTGTCGGGAGAGAGACTGCTGGGAAAGCGTAGCTGTTATTCCAGCACCCTACCTACCCTTCTGACGTGAAGGAGGAGGCAACTGGAGAGGGCTTCTGGGGAAGGCAGGCCCAAGGGGAGGGGGAGACGCAACCAGCCCAGTGGGACAGAAAGGGTAGGGTGTCTCTCACCTGCTGGTTTTAAACAATTCTGAATTTGTTTCGTTCTCCTTTGTGCAGCTTGTTTGTTTGTTTGTTATGAAAACCGGAACCCTCAAACCAAATGAAATTCTCTTTCTAATCTTTACAGGTTAAATAACTTTACAGTTATTTCCAGCACAGAAGGGAATATGCTGCAAATATTTTAAAAAGTGTTAAAAATGTAAAGCTTGTCCAAAGAAAAGAAGCAGCCTCACAAATGAATTTAAAGCCAGAGTATTAAGAGCTATGCACTCACTCTCCAGAACGCTTTTCTCTCACCCAAATTTCTTAGATCAATGCTTTCTGACCTATTTCTGTAAGGAAATCACTTTTCTTTTCTTTTCTTTTCTTTTCTTTCCTTTTTTCTTTTCTTTCCTTTCCTTTCCTTTTTATTTTTGTTTAAAAGAAGCATATTAAATTCTTACTCATCCCTACTTTAAGAACAATTATGTCTCATTGTCTTGGACACCTATAAAAATTAGGTTTGTTCCATGAACTAAGCAAGTGCTGTCCAGGAAGAAAAGGGCTCTGTTGTAGGACCCTTCCCTGGTTTTGGGGTTGACTGACACCCCCCCAGATTTCAGCAGCATCTCAGCAGGAGGCTTGGGAGAGCTGGGAGCAGCACCAGACATGGCTCTGCTGGGCCCCAGGCATGTCCTGCCGGTTCCTATGCAGTGACATTTCTTAAAAAGAAGTGTTTGTTACTCAAGAGTTTTTTAAAAAGGTTTGAGACTTCAGAATCTGAAATTTAAATATCAAAGGTTGGCACCCAAACCCACATTTCAAACTTGATTTGACCTGAATGTAAATTTCTTGATGGTGGGGAGCTAGTTGCCAAGCCTTCTCTTGTCTTACTGGCTGCCCCACTGCCAGGGCCAGTGCCCACCGCTTGCCTCCAGCCCCTCCCTGCTCCTCCTGGCCCTACACTCTGAAGCAGCTGCCCCACATTGTCATGTGACTCCCTTTTTCTCCAGAACCTCCAAGCCAATAGACTCATTTGCGAAACCACATCTGAGTTCCTATTTTAAAGTCTCTTCAGAAGTTTGTTTTCTGCTTCCCAAGTTGAAGAGGACCAGCAAGGCATTATGAAATCCTTTCTAGATTTAAATTGGGGTGAGAGTGAGGAATGGGCATTTTCTTATTTTAGCATTGATTGAAAGACGCTTTGCTGCCAATAAGCGTTTCTATCAAACGGAAGACTTTTGACTCCTGTTGCTTAGTGATTTTGAGGAGGCAAAGGCAGTGCGTAGATGAATCCATCAACTCCCTTCTCGGCCGTGTGGGATTTTGCGAAGGTCTTCAGATCTTGTCAGGAAAAGGGGCCAAATGCTGGCAGGTGGGCTTGTGGGTGACTCCCCTGAGTGGCTCTTAGTCCCTCTTGCCCAGGCAGCTCCCCAGAACAGGGTAAGATCAATTGGGCAACCCCCATTGTGGGTAAATTGTGATTCTTCTACCAGCTCCCTGTGACTGACACAACTGGGCTCCATGGCAAAACAAGAGGCTGGAAGATGGCTGAAATCAAAGAGCAGTGGGCAGAGGCCTCTGTATCACTCCTCACCAATGGATTGACCTGGCACAGCCCCCTTCTTGGATAGGCTTCACAGTGCCCCCTTTAGAGAGCAGAAAGGGTGGGACTGGGACGTCAACTGTAAGTCTGCTCTGCTTTGGCTGGGCTTCGCCTGGGGGGAGATGTGCCTTTCTCTGCAGTCCTCTGGCAGTTGTTGTCTGGGAGAACAGGAGAGGGCAGCCATGGTCCCAGAACAATGAAAACTTTAAACAAATTCTGGCTTCAAATGTGCATAAGGAGTTCTGCAAGGCAGAGTCAAAAATGCTTCAGCTGAAAAGGCCACAGAAGGGCCTTTTCTTTGCAGGGTGTCAAGCAAACCACAGAGAAGACGGTTCGGGGGGGGGGGGGCATTTCAAACTCTGTTTGGCACCTATGTTGGTATGGTCCAGCCCAGTGCAAAGGGAACATCCTGGCACAGAGGGCATTTCCATGGGAGTCTTCCCCACATTAATTCAGCCACATTAAAATCATAATTGCAGCTCCCCCACCCCCACCCCCGTTCTGGCTAGTCTTTGTCACAGCTGGGAAAACAATCACCTTCAGCAAAGGTTTGGCTTCCAAAGTTGTTAATTTTCAAACGTGTAGCAAGTGCTGTGCGCACAGCAAGGGACAGAATTGCCAAAGCCCCCTTCCCTCCCTGTGCACAATATTGTGCAATTTACAAAGCAGGGTACTCTGCTCCTTTCTCAGGCTGCCTTCCATTTTGGAAACCTAGACCATCACACGGTGCCTCCGGTGCAGCTCCAGAGGGAAAGGCCCTTCTCTTGGCTGGCAGGAGTGTGGGGAAGGGTCTCTTGGCACAGAGATGGCAGAGGCTTTTGGAGAGAAGAGACCCCCAATAAGGCTGGATGGATGGACAGTGCCACGTGCACCCCCCACTTTCGCCAGGAAGTTTCCAGGGCAACAGCACTAACCATTTTCCTGGGGTCCTCTTACCCACCCACCCACCCACCCACCCCAAGAAATTGGTGGAAGCGACTGCTGGGGAAATTTCCTAAAGATGTCAGAGAAGCCTCACTGACACTGTCCTGAATTATGGGACTACCCTACTGCTGGGGCCCATCTCCTTCCGAAGCAGCACCCCCATGTAGCACCCTCTCATGTCCTTCCACAAAAGGGCACCGAGAGTTGACTTCCGGTTTGATGCCATGGCGATCCAGTCGGGGAAATAGCAGAGCTCTGATGAGCCCCGCGAAACCCCCAACTGTTGAGCCGCCGCCGCCAGGTCTGCGGACCGATCCTGTCCTGTAGGGACAGGGGAAAGAGAGGGACACCTTGGACGACCGAGACGAATGGGCAAGTTCCTCGGGGCCGGAGGAAACCCTCTGAGTTGGTGGCGGGGATGTGGCAGCCATGGCGGCTGCCTCGAAGCCAGGGCAAACTGGAGAAGCATTGTGCAGGAGGAAGATTGGAGAAAAAAGAGTGAAGTGTTTGGAAGCCAGGTGAGTGATATTAACCCAAGCAGGAACAGCGCTCAAAAAATGGACTTTTACAAGTGAGCCCTTAGCCTTAATTAGTGGCTATGGATTATTGGGGCAAAAAGACAAGATAATTTGCAGGAGGAAGAGACCCATTAAGGAGTTACTTTTATCATGGACTGATTTGGAATGACTCTCTGTTGGAAAGTTACAAAACTTTGAAATTTCTTTAAATTGGAATGGAGTACTCTTGGAGAGAGAAAGAGGGGAGAGGCGGTAAGCAAGAATTTTTAAAAACTAAGGGGAAAGGACAAGTGGACAATTATATAATGGACAAAATGGAGGATTGCTGCAATGAAGTGAAAGTGTAAATTGTGGATTGCTTTTGGCTTGAAAGAGAAACAATGTGTCTTGCTACCTAAATTAGATTATTTTGAACAACCAAGGAGATTTGATTCCGGGGATTTCCAGTCTGTCTATTGGTGGTTTTACTGATGGGAAGAAAGAAGAAATAAAATGGAACAATTAAAATTGAACTAGCAGGCATGGCAACAAAAGAAAATGGCCCAGCAACAAAAGAAGGGATGATGATACTATATATTCTTAATTTTGACAATATTGAACTTGAAAAGGAACAGTTTTGGACAGAAGGGGAAAGGGAAAAATTGAATATAGTTGGTTATGAGATAAGAAAAATAAATAGCCTGATTAAAAATGGAAATGTAATGTTTAAAATTTTGCATGAAGCTTGAATATTAATAGGAGGTGGTTTTTTTCTTCCTTTTTCTCTTTTTCTTTTCTTTTTTTCTCTTCCTCTTTGTTACCTTTTTCTTTCCTCTCTTACTTCTTGTTTCCTGCTTTTTTACTTTTTATTTCCATTCCTTTTAAATTTGACTATTTAGATATACATATATCAATCTGGTCATGAAACAAGAATATAAATGATTAAAAGAGAATAGGATGTTTTAAATATTTAAATGAATTTTGAATATGAACAGGAGTTATTTATAGATTTAATAATTATAGAAAATTGATTTCAAGGCAGATAAAAATGTTGCTTTCATAGAAAAATGAGGTTAAATATGACATTTAAGGAAAATTTATAATCCAGGAGAGAATATGTGAGAAGATATTTGTTGTAACACATTTCTATTTCAAATTGGTGGGCAATATGGAGGAGAATATGTTGAAAAAGCAACTTATGTAATATGCTGTGAACCAGCTAAAATAAAACATTTATAGCAATAGATGTAGGAGTGGAAGAAAGCATGCTGGTAATCATGACAATAGATTTAGGTGTGGAGGAGAGTATGCTGGTAATCAGTGGAAGGAGTGGAGGATACTATGCTGGAGAACAGCTAAATTAAAATGCTGTGAACCAGCCAAATAACAGATTTAGGAATGGAGGAGATTATGCTGGTAATCAGCGGGAGAAATGGAGGAGATTATGCTGGAAAATAGCTTGCTGTGAACCAGCTAAATAATAGAATCAGGAGTGGAGGAGAATATGATGGGAATCAGCAAGAGGAGTCGAGGAGAATATGCTGGAAAATAACTAATTTAGTTGTGAACCAGCTAAATAATAGATTTAGGAGTAATGGAGAATACACTGGAAATCAGCCAAAATAAAATAGATTGGGAATTAGATAAAATTATGGATGGAAATGTGGAATGAATGATAATGTGAAATGATTCTGAAGTGATTTTATGTAAAATAAGAAGTGTCTTTCATGACAAGATTAAGGAAATTAGACATATATCAATAGAGGTTAAAATATACATTTGATGAAATGGGTCTTAAGATTAAGGAATATATATGGAATTCTGATTGATAAAATGGAAAAAATTTA
The DNA here is from genome assembly GCA_030761175.1 of Masticophis lateralis. NCBI lineage: Eukaryota > Metazoa > Chordata > Lepidosauria > Squamata > Colubridae > Masticophis > Masticophis lateralis. The sequence goes on along the minus strand of JAUDYJ010000014.1, from coordinate 16,944,512 downwards.
GAATGGTGTTTATTTGGAAATGAAAGATTGTGTATAGAAAGGAACTATGTTTATTTCTGATTTAAGATTTATGGTGATACAATAGAATGCCAAATGTTTAGAATAAGATGTTAGATTGTATGATAAAAAATTGGTGATTTGATGTTTTTTCTTTTTCTTTTTAAAGATATAAATGGATGAAATTTGGAATCAAATTGGTTAAAGAAGTGTGGGCAATTGTACTTATCTAATACCGGACCAAACCTTACCTCTTAAAAGATGTATTTTATGTTTAAGATGTTTAAAAACAAATAAAATATTTTTTTTAAAAAAAAGATGTGGGTCACCAAGAGTTCTGCATTCTGCCTGTCTCTGTGTGTGAGCCTCATTTGCACCAGAGGAAATCAGTGGGACAGATCAGTGAAGGGAGGGGGAGTCCGGGAGAAAGAAGGGAGGTGTGGGGAGGGCTTCTGGGTGCCTCTTCTGGCCGGGCCAAGCGGGGGTCTCTTTGCCAGTCACCTTGAAGAGGAGGAGAGGGAGGGGAGTGCCCCCTCCTTATTATTATTTGTCCTGCAACAGCTTGAAACCCAGCAGGGTTAATGGCTCTCTGCATGTCCTGGTGATATGAAACTCCATCGGGAGACCCAGGACAATTTTTATATAGGATTAGAAAACAAAAAATCAATATTTAATTATCTGTAAGCGTTGCATGTCACTGCATCTTTAGCTCACTAAGTGCGAGCCCTCTGCTGCTGCCACAAACAAAGTGAGGCCCTAGTGGCGGGTGCCCCCTCCCCTTCCCTGCAGGAAAGAGGGTGCATTGTCACTCCAAAATGGGCACACCAGATGGTTATTTATCTCCACCATCTCCATTTACCTATTTATGGAGGATATTGCCTAGATATTATACGGTTAGGTTAACTTTAACAAGGAACACACAACTTTGGAGCCTCCACTCGGAGGCTGCCCGCAGAGAGAGTGGCAACTGGACAGGATCTGAGTTTGGAGGGGGGGGTGTCTTTCTCCAACCATGTCCGGTTGGGTCAAGGTCCCTGGACCGGCATCCTTCAGCTTCTCGGGTCCTCCCTGAGCTGCATGGAGCCGGCTCCTCTCCTGGCTTTGGTCCTTGGGGCAGAGAGCGGCCCATGCTGCCAAGTAGGTAAATTCCGAAAGAGATGACAAGTGGGGGGGGGGGGAGATGGGCCGCACCTTCTCGTCCTCCCCCAGGCAATTAGGATGCCTCTTTTGCTGCAGTCGTTAATTTTAATTTTTTAATTTTTTTACAAGCCGCCCAACTCTTGCCGTTTCTCCACAGTTAATAATGACTCACAGCCGCTTAGCCCATAAATAAGTTTCCGAGTCTTCTGCAGATGCCGAGGGCTGCCGAAGGAGGGAACAGCGGGGCTTTGAACGGTTAATTGACTTAATTGCTGTTAGCTGGGCTATTAGGACACTCGATCCACCCCAGTGACCACCAGGCTCCTTAATGGGGTTCGCTTTCTTCGGATGCCGGGCTCCGGTTACCCTTGACGAGAGGGGGCGGGGTGGGGCGGGGTGGGGCGGGGGAATCCACTTGCTGATTGCCTCATGAATACCTACGGTAATTGGAGGCCGGGGCGAACCTTAATAACAAGCCAATTTGCCACTGCCTTGAGCCCCTCGAGAAACTTCCAGGGTCTTGCGGGGCTCAAAGCAGGACCCCTGCGCAGCTCTGCCCCCTGAGGAGGAGGAGGAGGAGGAGGAGGGACTTCCCCATGCCAGGTGGGCTGGTGGGTGGAAGTGGAAATTCAGGTCTTGGACACAGAGCAGGTAGGAGAGGCTGGTCGAAGAAGAGCGCCTCCCGTTGCAGAAGGAGAGAGTCGGGCTGGTGGAGTGAACCCCAACCTTAACCCTAACCTTGCCTCCTGGGGGGCAGCGGGCCTCCTCATTTGGACAAAGGTCTTCCTCCGTTCGGCTCCTTTCCAGACAGGCAGTGACCACGGGAGAAAGTACGCTGGGCAGGTAACTTTGGAGGCCAGCAAATGTCCGTTTCTTCAATGTACGGGTTAATACGGCGCCCCGTTGGTCAATTCCTTGCTTCTGGGCAAGACAAGGTGCCTCCTCCAAGGAGGGAAGGTGGCCGTGAGAAACTAACCTGGTAACTGCCACAGGCAGGGTTCCCCTATCCATGGTGCTTATGAGAAACCTAACATTTTTTCTGGGGAGGAAATTTTGCATTTTGCAGGGGGGCGGGGGGGATTTGAAATGAGAGGATGAAGCACAGAGTTCTCCGCATTGCTTTGATCTTTTAGAGCAGAATTTCCTCAGTGTCGGCTGCTCCATCTGCAGGTCGGAAGTGAGAAGGGTCTCACTCCAAACAAAACAGGCTTCCTGCAATGCCCATTTGCTTTGCTCCTTCAGGTGGAAGACTCCCTTTCCATTTGGGGGGGGGGTAGCTGTGCAAAAGCCCAAGTGGCATGGCCACCGCACTATCCTGGGTCCCATCCTCCAAAGAGGGGACTTTGCTCTCCACAAGGAGAAAGGAGGAAGAAGCCTGGGAGCCGCTCTTGATGAGCCAATAAGCAGCAAAACCAATGTGGACCAATCTCTCCACCCCACCCCCACCCCACCCCCAGCTCTCTGTTTGCAATTCTTTGCCTGCCAGGACCACCATGGAGGCCTCCCTGGCCCTTGGGGGAGAAGGGCTGAGGCCAGATCCACCTAACTTGACCCGGTTCAATTCTCTGGATTTTCACAAATGGCTCAGCCGCCCCCTACCTCTGAGGGACATTCCCTGTTAGCAGAGTCACTAAACAATACAGAGGAGGCAGAAGAGCAGCCTGCACCTTTCTCTGACCCCCCCCCCCCAATGGTACGCAAAGAGGAGCCTTGGCGCTCCCAGATTCCTGTGTGCCCGCTGGGCAGAGAGGCCAGAGCCGTGGCTGCACACACCACAGGAGGACCGTCTGTTGTGTACTGATTCATGTTTCCTGCCTTTCCTCCAGTGTTTTACGAGGGAGGAAGCCTGCGCCTCTTGTCACCCTTGAGTGCGCTTGGCTTGTTCCAGCATTTTATGTTCTCGGACAAGCAGTCTTCACCGGAGGACATGGCACAGCTTTGCTGGTTCCTTACCCAAAGGGGGAGACACGGGCTGCCTTCCTCCTCCCCCCACACTGGCCCTGCTCTAGGAGGAGGGCGAGGGAGAGGGGGAATCTGCAGCCATCTCTCCAGTTAGCCTGCATGGCCAGGGGCAATGGCTCCCCTCCTCTCCACCCCCCATCACAGCAGAATGTTTCTCCTTGGCCAAAGAAGGTAGGGTTTTGGGGGAGAGCATAATGCTCCATGCAACAGCTCCCTTCACTTCTTGTCTGGAAGGCAGGAAAGAAGTAGCTCAGGATCAGGGGTGAAGGGGGTGGGGTGGGGGACGAAGATGCAGGGCCTGCTGCCCTCATGTCTTTGGCTCATCTTGAGCTGGAGAAGAACAAAAGCACGTAAGGGGCACCCAGATGGCAGGTAAAATAAACCCTTTCATGATTGGGCTCCTCATTCATATGGACTAGAAGTTGCATTTACTTTTAGGGTGCTAAGACTCCTCAACGTACCCCATCTCTCTGCTCCAGGGTAGCCCGAAGAGAGGTCGGATCTGCTAACCCACTTCTTGGGAATTCCCCACTCCTTTATACAAGGAATTGAGATGTTACACTCTAAACTTTGTGTTACGCACACACAGAGACAAAATTAAGATCTTTCTTTCCCAGATTTGATTTGCAGCATTAAAACAATCCTTTCGCATTGCTAACAATTTATGGCAAATTGTTTGAAGTTTAAAAATAGCTGCAAAGAAGCTGGTAATTGTCAGCTGTACTCCAAAGGGGCAGTTAAAATTGCAATCTATATTGAGGGGTCCTGGTGTGGGTCCCATATTGGGGAGGGGAGATGACATTGTTCTTTTTGCTGCTTCATGTTAGTTAAGATGATTGTGTTGGGTGTTTGCAAACTGTTCTCTGATCCAATCTATGTTTTACAATATTCTCTCTTTTTCCAAATGGTACATTCTTAGTTCTCTGCCCCCACCCCCTTCCCAGCTGCAATCCTTACAAATTTCTGCTTTGTGGTCTGGTTCTCAGTAGAAATATGTGTGTGTGGTTGGGGGGTGGGGGTGGGGGTTGGCTCCTGCAAACTCAAATCTATTATGAAATGATTGCATCTGCCCAGCCTCCATGAAAAAGGGGCTTGAAATAGGTTTTCCCACCCTTTTCACAAAGTTGCTTGTTTCATGGTGTTCTCAGCTCCAAAACAAAACATACCAAAATAAATTGTATAATGTGAAGAAAAAATACTTTTCAGAATGTGGATTTCAAGGCACTCTTAAAGGACAGGAGCTAGTGGGGGAGCAGTCAGGCCTGAGTCCCTTCTCCCTCCCCCCCAGATCTGGAAAAAGAAGACACCCCCCCCAATCTCCGTGGCAGATTGAGCAGCGAGCTGGAGAGATGGGAGCTGACAGTTTCCCTCCCGGCTGAGGGAGGGGGCGGAAATCAACGGGCAGGGGGGCTGAGCAAAGAGACAGGCCCCCTGGCTTTGTCTGCTCCGAAGCAGAGCGAGTGCCCGGAGGAGGGCAGGAGTCGGGCTCAGATCCAAGGATAGGGGTGAGGGGCGAGGAGGGAGACCCTCCCTGGAGGGCCAAGCTCTCTGCAGTGCCCCTTCCTCAGAAAGCAAGGTCATCGAGGGCAAAGCCACCCATGGGCAGGCCTGCACAGACTGCAGAGGGTGGCGGGGGGGGGGAGGGGGCTGTCAATCATTACCTGGTGGAAACAGATGGGCTGGAAGTCTCTGGAAGGTGTCACTCTGGGCCACGCTGGCTAGTGGGCTTGTGGAAGAACACCCTCCACTTGTAGGGAATCCTGCATTCCATTCCTCTGGTCTCCTGGATTAATTTGGGGGAATTTCTGGTGATGAGTTCCAGATTTGTAGCATACGCAATTGATCCTGGTTCCCAAAGTCCCTGGCTCTGCCTCCTCCCCACAGAAACATCCCTCTTGAGAGGTGCAACAACAGCAGGGAAGGCAAAAATTGGGCATGACGGGTGTGTGTCTCACCAAGCAGGCGTCTTTTGCTCTGCGTGGCACACACAGGTCACACCAGCAGAGGACGTAAACACAGGGAAGGAGCCAAGACAGGTCCCAAAATGGAGCCAGGAAGAAGGCTCCTTTGACTTTCCCTGCCCCGGGTGGTTTGGTCGGAGAGATCAGGCAGCCGTGTCTGGCTAGAGAATCACCCCAGGGTCTCCTTTTCCTTCATGGGCCCTCCAGAACCCGCAGTTTGGAAGGCAGAAATGCCGATGACCTGGGCATCCCTCGCACTTCCTGCCTGGAGGACGGAGCTGCATCTCAGGGACAAAGTTGTCTTGGTTCTTCAAGGCCCCACCCCGGCCATGGCGACTCAGCTGGGGGAGCAGACACCCGGAAGGTGGGGTGGGGGGGTGTCAGGCATGTCTGTGGTGTGGAATATTTTAATGAAGAGCAAGTGAGCATTTCCCTCTGAGCACGAAATTAACATACTTTATAGCCTGCTGTAAAAAAAAACCCACATCCTTAAAGCGTAAAGTTTATAAAAAATTCAAAGAAACAAAGGAAACATATAAAAAATTCATCTTTTAGTAGTACTCGTTGCTCTCTGTAAAAAATGGAGTGCTTCTTTGGGAACCGAAACTTAGAGGCATCCATTATAGATAAGCTGGTTGGTCTGTCTGGGACAAGAAGGCTGTGGCAGCCCAGGTGAGGGGCCGACTTCCTCCCCCTCCCCTTTGAGGAGGCTTCATTCAACTTTGGAGAGCTCAGAAGCTGCTCCCCCTTTGCCAACGTGTGTGTGTGTGTGTGCTGAGAAGAAACAGGCTGGAAGCAGGAGGCAGCTGGTCCTCGGGCAAAGGACAGTGTCTCCTTGGCACCATCCGGGGCAGCTTTGTGGAGGTCAGCGCTTCAGTACCTTAAAACCCTGGGCACCGGATGGGTCTGCTTCCCAAGGGTGCAAGGCTTGAGAGGCAGAAATGCTTGCAGGGCGAGGTCCCTGCCTTCCACTGGGCCTCACCACGCCAAGCAGGCCTGCTGCCCAAGGGAGAGCCCTCCTCAGGAACAGGCCACAGCCTTGGCAAAAAGGGCTGCCAGTTGGACCCCACAGCTGCCCCCCCCCCCAGGGATGCCACTCTCTCAGCTGCACTGGGGGAAGAGCAGCCTCTGCTCACCCGGGAGATGGTGGCTGCCTTTGGCAGCAGTTCAAACTGCCTGGTGAACTAAATTGATTTTTTATAGCTGCTCTGGAGCGAGTTTAATGAATCCACTAGTAGCTGCGCAGCGCTTAAACCTCTCCCTGCTCTGGATCTGCAGTGACAGCTTTTAATAAAAAAGGAGAATATTACTTAAGACTTGCCCCTCACCTTCAAAATACCACCTCGCAGTTAAGCTGTTTGCTGTGTCTCCGTTCCTGATTGAATTCCTTAGGAAGAGAGCCTTGGTGGGCTGCTGCCTGCCGTTTGGCAAGAGGGTCTGGAGGGATGGAGTGGTGGCAGGGGGTGTCTCCTTCCAGCAGTCTGGCTCCAGGAAGAAGCCGGCTCTCCACCCGCAGCCCTCCAGCCCCGTCCCACAAAGGAAGCTGGCCTCTGCTTTTCTGGCCTTCTCTGCAAGCCCTTCAGCACAAAGGCTGAGAGGAGAGCCTGCTAGGCCACCACCACCAAGGGGGGGGGGGGGAGACAATAGAGGAGGGCAATTGCTTCCTGAGTAAGGCCAAAATTTTAACAGACATTCCTTTTCCCAAGCTGTGCTGGGAATGAGTTGCCTGACCCTGCAAATTCCTGGAGAGGGGTCAACAAGATGTGGGGTTCCTCTGCCTAGGCCTGTACTGAGGGGGGCAGTCTCAGGGCCTGTTGGGGGGCTCCTGCCTGATGAGCTTCCCCCTCTTTGCTGATGGGGATGATAGGGGAGGGGGACCCTCCTGGTCAGTCTTTAGAGTTGGGTTGGGTCCCAAATGCACTTCCCAGCATGGCTTTGAGGGAGAAACCTGATGCTCTCCTGCTGCAAATCAGAAGACAGGTGGATCTCATCAACTTTCACTTTTCCTTAAGCCAATCTTTAAAATACATTTCTGTAAGCAAACAGGCAGAACTTTGTTTCAAAGAGCTTAGTTTTTTTAATTAAAATGTAGCCATGGAGGGTCTCAAAGCCACCATTCCCTGATCAACTAGGGTGGCAGGGCTGTGACTTTGAGAGTGCAAGTTTGCACAACAACACAAATCCGCAAACTGGAAGTGAGGAATGTCAAGCTACGGCTGTCTGCACAACTTCACAGCAGAGGTAAATAGGCCACATTTGCAGGGTATCTGGGAGAAGCCCATCAGGAAAAGCTTGGTCTTGTCGGAAAGTAAAGTTTTGTCTGCCAAAAAGTGATGAAGAATTGCTGTAGTTCTACCTGTGTGCAAAACTGAGACTCAGCGGGAGAACTGCCCATCCCCAGGGGGAGCTTTGTGTGCAAACTGGCATTCCTGGGCCAGGAAGACATCCACAGCACCAGAAGAGAGCACCCCGTCCCTGGCAGCTCCTGGTGTGGTGCGCAGCTGTCAGACTCACTCCAGTCTCTAGAACAGCTGCCAGGAGCAGACCTTGTCGATCAGTAGAGCCGCCTTTCTGCTGGGGAGGCGACAACAATGTTTTCCAACATCCAGGCAGCAATCTGATTGGTAGAGTCCCTGGAGAGCAGGGCTCCCGGGCCTGCTGCACACATCCAACTGAGGTAGAACTGCAGCCGGCATCTCTCACTGTAACCCTTTCACAGCCGTCTCGGACAGCTGCTCTCCGCTTCGGCTTCCTTCCTTTCAGGAGCAGATCTTGCTTCTACTTCCCCTGGAAACAGCCATTCTCTTCCAAAAAACAGAATGACATAATTGGAAGAGACCTTAGAGGTCTTCTAGTCCAACCCCCTGCTCAGGCAGGAAACCCTACTCCACTTTAGACACATGCTTGCTGGGGTGGATTCTACTTACCTTTACTACCGGTTTGCAGTGGGGCTGCACGCGCAGAAGTGTTTTGACATCGAGGTTGGTGGGTGGGGCCTCCCGCCAGTTTTATTTACTGGCACGAACCGGTGCGAACCAGGGGCAACCCACCTCTGATGCTTGCCCAATCTCTTCTTAACAACTTCCAGTGTTGGAGCAGCCACAACTTCTCAAGGCAAGTCGTTCCACTGATTCATTGTTCTTCCAGCTGCCTTTGTCTTACAGGCCTGGGATGGAAAGTGTTGGCTGGGAAGGAAGGAAGGAAGGAAAGGAAAGGAAAGGAAAGGAAAGGAAAGGAAAGGAAAGGAAGGGAAGGGAAGGGAAGGGAAGGGAAGGGAAGGGAAGGGAAGGGAAGAAAGAAAGAAAAAGAAAGAAAGAAAGAAAGAAAGAAAGAAAGAAAGAAAGAAAGAAAGAAAGAAAGAAAGAAAACAAAAACAAAAAGTGATGACATATCATTCTCACATCCATTATTTACCAGAGTTACATGAGTATTGCAAAGGAGCTTCATGGAATTAGCCAGTTGAACACAAAAATGACCAAAGCTCCTAGTAATTTCTGATTAAAGATCCAGAAACCTGTGCTGTCAATTACCTTGAACCACTAATAATTTTTATGTAACCACATTTCAAAAATTATCAGTTATCTTGATGAGAGGCTGACATTAATTGGGGAATGCTTCCACTTATTCACACACTGAAATGAAGTTGATGGTTTTGTGTTTCCTGCCAGAAAAAAAATGGACTTTCAGAAATACAAAAAGAAAAGGCAGCTTTCCCTGTTTTGGGCAAGGTTTCTTAAACTTTTTGTAGTCACAGATCACTAAACAAAGTCTCAGAAAATGTAAGGGCCCCCAGCCATGAAACTCCATAGGCTTCATCTTTAAAAGCACGGAAAAACACATTGTCGGGTGAATAAGAACACAATTATTGCCATAATGGTACATACCTCCACATCTAGAGGGCTTTGAAACCTGATTCTTGCACCAAAATGCAATCCAAGATAAAGTATTGATTTACCCCTTAGATGATCCCCTGTCTGCAGCTCTGCACAAGCCTTCTGGCCAAGAAAGTTCCTCTCCAGCAAGGGCTCTGGATCTCCCAAGCAAGCCCACTTTTGGGGAGTCCACCCCACCGTTGCCATGGGGCAGCTCATGCTGGGACATCTTTGTTTGTGCATGTGGGAAGCGGTGTTGAGACAGGAGGAAGCCTCTGGCCCAGAAGAGGGATGGGTGGCTGGATGAGGCCAGACCAGAGGGAAAGGATGCCTGTTGACAAGCATTCGAGTAGTGTGCAGCCATCAGGTGGTAATCACAGTGCTCCTGAACATGGACATGCATCGGCCATTCTCTCTGCCAGCCAAAGCAGCCGCTGTCTCCAAGGTGCGCCAGCTTGCCACCTGCCCTTAGAGAACAGGTACCCAGCGGGCAAAAGGCTCAGCCTCAGATGCCAGCCCCACATAATTTGCGCCCTGGCCTGCCTGTGCCTGCCCAGCTGGGGTGCATCGCAGCAGTATTGATTGGTGCACTTTCAAGAATCTCATTGAGATTCCGGACAGCAGCTCTGCAAATCTATCCCAGCCTTGCTCAATAGCTTATATTTTTAATTTGTCAATAATCAGTCAGGAAGCCTGGCCGGCCCTGCCTCCACCACATTTTTCTCCCCCTGCGCCAAAGAGGAGTGGGGGTGGAAGAGAGGAAATCGTTTAGCGGGAGGGAAGCTGAGCCAAAGGGAAATCAGGAGTCCGGTCCAGACTTATGAAAAATCACAGGCTAGATTATTTTTCATAAACCTGACAAAAGCGTATTTATTTAAAGACAAAGATTAGGTACTTGGGCTGGAGGCCTGGCTGCGTCCTGGCAGGGGAAAAAATAAAAATGAGCTGGAGAATTTAACATTTGTGACCGCCGCGTGATGCCTGACACGGCCAGAGAAGGACCCTCCCCAGCAGGCCAAAGGGGCGAAAGGAGGAGGGGAGCAGCCCAGCCTCAGACAGATCTAATTTGTGAATAGATTGTTGTCTCTCGGTAGGCAGGCTTAATTGTCCAGATCACTTAATCTATTTCCCCTTCTTCCTCCTCTCCCCACATGGCCCCCGCAGGCATTTTCACAGGCAAGCTGCCTTTCAGCCCCAGTGCTCCCTCCCGGTGCTGGATGCTGCTGGTGCCCAGGAATTCCAAATATCCTCTCCCCCACCTGCCAGAATCTTGGCTTCTCCAAACATGATGCCGTTGTCTAGGAATGTGAGCCTTTCCCTCTGGCTCCGCTTCCAGCCCCTTCCCACCAATCGTTTCCCTGAGCATTTCTTTCCATCCACCTTCTCCAAAATATTTGCTCTCAGTCTTCCCTCTCTTCCTGGTTTCTGCTGCTCCTCCCCAACGAAAGCCCCTCTGTGGGGGTCAAGCGGTTGCAGCTGCTCAGGCCTAGCAAGGCAGAAGGGCCCCCGAGAGAGCATCCAGACTCACTCCAAGAAATGGCACGCTTGCATGGCCAAATCGTATCCTGGGAACAGGTGTATTTCAGGAGTGGACTGCTTTTCCTCCGTGTTTTCTGTCGCCCGCTGTCCTGACCATCTGGAGACAGGGCTATTTCGGCTGGGATTGGCACAAATTGAGATGCTTTCTCAGTGGGGGATGGGGGGTGTCAAGCCCTTTAGAGCCCCTATGAGAAGGATTTCTAGAACAGCCTTTCCCTGGGCAGCTGTGTGTGTGTGCCTGTGCGTCTGTATGTAGGAGGCAAAGGGGGGGGGGTGTTCCACCTTGGCCAGGAGACACTTCTCTGCAGAGATGTTACCGGCAGGCAGACATCTGCAAATATTTTAAGAAGGAACCCCAAACACCCCACTGACAGGGAGGCAGTGACAGCCATGCAGGCCATCTGAAAGGGAGCCAGTCTGATTCCTGAAATCACTCAGTTCAGTTCCCTGGGATTGGGATCAGGAGTGGGGCAAGAGGCCTTCCATTATTTAGCAGTGTTCCAATATTTGAGGGGCTTCCCCAGAGAGGAGGGGTTCAAGCTATTTGCCAAGGCACCTGAAGGCCAGAGAAAGAATAATGGATGGAAACTGACCAAGGAGAGATTCAACCTAGAAATAAGGAGGTGATCTGTCCCCCCCCTTCAGAGACCCACAAAAACACAGCCAGCCGAGGGTTAAGACTCACTTGGCACACTCTGCAGTTCTTATCTCAACCTTGGCAGCGATATGCACACCGTCTGCCAAGGACTTTATTGGTTTACACAAACAAGAAAATCACCTACGTAGCTTTGCCGTTCATCCAGCTTCCAAGACTACGAGGTTGCTCCGTTTGTTTAGCTGTGCAGTTAGCTTTGTTCGTCACGAACTTCGTGACCCATTGTACTGTCTTAAATAGATATGCTTCTGGGTGTGGTCCAGTGAGTCATGGATCCTATGACTCCAATCCAATGACTCAGGATTTCCTCATACGCCGCAGCTGCAGTACCCTTTTCTCTCGCCTTCTTTGGCGTGCGTCCAGGAATGACGTCTCTCCCTCACTCTCATCTGAGACACCTGTTTCCCCACTACTTGGCTCTCTTTCAGCTGGCACCTGAGCCGGTGCCAGAGGGGGAGGGCTGGGAGATCTGGCTGGCTCCTCTTCCTCCTGCTCAGAGTTGCCTTCCTCCAAAGGGATAGGCTCAGAGGACGGGGCCACAACAGGAGGAACTTTCTGACAGTGAGAACAATCAACCAGTAGAACAGAAGTTGCCTTCAGAAGTGATGGGAGTTTCACCACTGGAGGCTTTCAAGAAGAGACTGGGCTGCCCTCTGTCAGAAATAGTGTAGGGTCTCCTGCTTGAGCGGGGGGTTGGACTAGATGACCTACAAGGTCCCTTCCGACTCTGTTAATCTCATCTAATCTGGCCTTTATTCATCCTCTAAAGGCTGTTTCCATCTTCCAGGTGAAGCTTTCCAGTTTGGCTTCTCCTTTGTTTGATGCCACTCGAAGCAGTCCCTGGGTGTTTCTCTCCTTTCCCTCCCCTTCCATTTTCCACCCATCACGAAGAAAGAGGCCCACTGCATTGGCAAAGGCCTGGTTTTAGCAAGTGGCCTGTCCTGGGGCACTGCCCCCTCTGCCCGGCCCAGGAGCCCTGTGCCTAGACAGTCCCGGGGTCCAAAGAGAGCCTGTTGGAAAGGGCTGATGTGCCTCACACCAGACAGGGATTAAGTGGAAGGTGGGCAGGAAAAGTGCACCCCCCCACCACAAGTCCTCTTCTGTTGTGCTGCTTTTCTACCCACAGGGCTCTTGGGCTTTCCTGGGGGCAGGAAAAGATGGTGGAAGTGGGGGGTAAGGTGGGGTTCCTCCCCTCCTCTCTTTCCCAGCTTTCCCTCATAGGACTTCCCGTTTTCTGCTGGGAAAGGGGGATTTTGCATTATGGACAGCAGTGTGAGGGGCCCTAAATAATGATCTCCCCAGAATGACCTTTGGGAAGGTTTCCTATTTTTATGGCTTCTCCCACAGGGAGGGGCCTTCAGAGGGCCACCTTTCACCTCCGCCCCTGCTCTAGCCTCCTTGGCTTTGGGTGGGGTGGGGGGGATGCTGAACTCTCCAGCTGGGAAACTGAGGAGGATCCCGAATCGGAAAGGATCCTGCCCTGGGAGGAATAGGGTGAGGGGTTTGCCCCATTGCCTCATTCTGGCCAGTGAACTGTGCCAGGATATCGGAGGAAGGTGGGGGACTCCTCACTCCTTGCAGGCTGGCCTCATTCCTGCCAGTGGATGGATGGTGAGCTCCTTCGCAGGGCTGGCATGCAGCAGCAGAGAGAGTCCTGGCCTGGACACATGGTGGGTCAGCTCGGTCAGCAGGGTCCAACCCTGCCTTGAGCCAGTTCTCTGCAGAAGCACAGTCCACCTAGTTCAGAACCCACTCAGGTAGGAGGGGCCCCTTTCGGTTCCCCTAGCGCAGCAAGGAAAGCGTTACCTGGAAGAGGCAGGCATGGCTTCATTGCCAGGCTCCCAGGGAGCAGGCTGGGGGGCTTGCCCTGGTCGAACTGAGCCTCCGGTTCCCATCCAGTGAAGGAGAAGCGTGCCTGGCACCGGCTGAATCGAAGATGACACCCAAACACCCCAGGACAATCAAAGGGGCACCTGGGTTCTCTCTTCTGCTTTCAGGACATTCCTAGGATGGGATGATGAAAGCCGAAGTCAGGCTAGTTGCCGATGTGAGTGAAGCCACAGCAAGCCCATTTCCCCCATGCCCTCTTTGCCATTTCCAGGCTGGCCCTCCTGCTCCCAACCATCTTCTGCCAGAGCTCTTGAAAGTGAGAGCTAACCCTAAGCCAGCGTCTAGCTCCGCGTTCCTCTTCTGTGGTAAGGAGGGTAGCCCTCCAGCAGGATGCTTTGCTTCATCTGTATCAAATGCTTTGGGTCCATTAGGATCGCAGAAGAGAAGGATCTTGGAGATCATCTAGTCCAGTCCTTACCCAGCTCAGGGATCTAATACTTCATCGAAGCCCTCCTCTTGTAGACCGCAGGCAGAAGCATGCCTGTGGGCAGATTCACACCGCCTAGGAAACCCCGACTTTCTGGCAGGGAGAGGTTGGGAAGGGAAACCGCGGCCTCCAGCCACATCTGGATGGAGTGGGAGCAGCTTCCCAATCACATCTGGCTGCTGGGCTGGCCTCAGAGCGAGCCCCTTCTGGTGATTTAGCTTAGAGTAAAGTTGGTGGGGTGGCCTTTCTCTTTCTCAGCTGACGGACAGGCCTCCTCAGGCCGGGACCTCTGCCCTCTGGGGAATTCCCCACATGGTGAGCCTGCAGGGAAAGCCGGAAGGGGCAGGAAGAGCCACAGTGCGAGGCTGGCTGCTTTGATGAAGATTAATGCTGAGCCAAACATGGGCCCTGCAGGGACAGCCAAGCAATGGGAGAGGGAACATCTTCCTTGACTCAATTGAAATGTCAGTCAGCCGTCAGGTCCAGCAGGGCTCTCATTTGGAGAGGGGACTGCAGCCCGTGGCCCCCCCTGCCCCAGGGCCCCCCTGGACCCACCCAGTGTCCCCTCGCCTCCTCCCTCTGCAGGCCCTCCCCAGTGCTCCTCCCCTTCTGAAAAAGGCTCCTGGAGAGAGGGAGGGAGGGGGAGGGAGGGAGCAGGAAAGAGGTGGGTTTGTTTAACATGGTTGCTGAACAAGCTACGTTTAGTTACATTCACAGGACCTCCCATGAGTGCCAAGCCAAAGCTATTCTGGTGGGCCACCTTCCCACAGGTGTGGCCTTTTCTGCACCCTTCTGTCCCTCCCCTCCTTGCTATGACTCCCTGACTGTGTGGGAGAAGCAGCATCCCACCCAACTTGCCAGAGGAGTGGGGGAGAATCACTTTGTTTACACAAACTCCAGTTCACACCAAATGGCCTGCCGCAACTTCTGGTCTCATCCCGCAGGGTGCCTGGTGAGAACTGCCCCCCCTCCAGCTAGTTTCCCTCCCTCATGCATCCCACTCCCCCAGCAGCTCCTGCAGTGTTGCCTTATGGGTTTCTTTGCCTCCCACCTCTAAGAACACTTTTCACCCCATCTAAGAAGGTTTCCCCCCTCCCCCCGCCTAATCTTCTTGATTTTTAGCTTCTCCTTAGAATGGAGGACTCTGCTGGGGGGGGGGGGGGGCGACAACTCTTGTTTTTTTAGTTCTGTTTTATTTTTTTGACATGTTGTAACCCAAATTCACAAGCCTCCCAAGGAAATATCATTTTCTGCAAAATACAAACATTCAAACAATAAGCAGTTGCAAAAGGTAAAAAAAGCAAGGAATGAGAAGCTCTGCCTATACACCACCCCACATACGTGCCCCCCTCCCAACTAGAACAACCCACCACTTTCTCCTTCTGGTAATCTGAAGCCGCTTTCTGGCCAAGATCAGGCCAAGAGACCCGGGGGCAGGGGAGGCTTCCTGGAACCCTGGAGCAATCCTTGGTGCTAAACCCTTTAGGAGCAGCTATGTTTAAAGGACTCCTCCCCCACAAAACCTTGCAAGGCAAACACTTTGTTCTTCAGATGACTTGGATTTAAATCTCCGTGCCTCTTGAGGCCCCTCTGGGTGAAAGGCCGAACATAAACACTTCAATTAAAGGAGAGATGCATCTCCAGTTCGGCTTGACCAGGGTGTGGATGGGGGTGGGTGGGAGGAAGGCAGGAGGGGGGCTGCTGCCAGTCAGCGCAGAGCAGCCAGACCAGCCTCTGGCTCTGTCTAAAGCTGCTTACCTGCATGAAACTCCTCCCCCTACCCCTCCTCCTCCTCCAAACAGGGCATCCTGGGGTGCTCCACAAGAGCACCACATCGCTGCCAGGAGTTTTCTCCAGGCCTTCTTTGGAGGCAGCAAAGCCTCTGGCTCTAAAACGGAACCCGGAAGGAGGCTGAGCAGATGCCTTCATTCCATCGCCTGTTGTGGGAATGCAGCTCTGCCCGAGTTTGAAGTTGGGCGAACCCAGAAAGCAGCAGGATAGCAGCGAAGGAAGGCAGTTGTGGGGCTCCTCCCTGGGTCAGAGGTGGGCACCAGTGCCATGCCCAGTGCCCCTCCCACTGTTGCAGGTCCCCCCCCCAAACACACACTAATATGTTGCTCTGCCTTGTGAGGATTCCTGTTCTTGAATGCTGGAGCAAAGGAGTAGTTATTATGGCAATAATATGAAACACAGAAAGCTAATTATGCTGGAGCAATTGCCAGCTCTCTTTGTCTAATTGCTCAGTGCCAATTCGGCCTGGAGGGAGGGACAAAGGGACGGCTCAGCTACCCACAGGATACCTGTCAATTCCCCTTTGGGCTGGACACTGGAAGGGGGCCTTTGATTGTGGAGAGCAGGTTGGATCCCCTCCTGTCTCTCTGTCTGTCCTTTTCAAAGGGATCTCAAACCTGTCCTCTCTCCGTGGGGCCAGCAGTGGATCACTCTGGGCTGATGACCTGGGAAGGAGTTTGGGCTCCAGGAAGGAAGCAGTTGTCAATCAGCACAGCCACTATTCCACTTGGTGAAAGTGAGAAGACTGGGGTGCTCCAAGGAAGGCCAAAGTGAGACTTGCTCACCAAAACCTGGTTTTCAATGTTGACTTTCCACCACCTCCCCTGAAGCCTGGATTTTTCCCTACAATTTGTAGTTCCCATCTGCACTGCCATCTGTTGATGTCACGGGCTCTGCAGGATTTGTGGGGATCTCTTTTTAATGCAACATTTTTCTATGGACCCCCCCCCCCCCAATACATACCCCCCTGCTCCTCTTTCTTTCTTTGAAAAGAAGCCGTGAAGGGCAGAAAGGTGTGAGGAGGGCCAGCCTCCAGGAGCTGCAGTGCCACCCAGCCGTGTCCTCCCTGGGCACTGGAGATGGCCTAGCCAGGCTGCCAAGAGCAGCAGTTGGAGAGAGGGAGGGGCACATGGGATGCCTGCTTCTGTATCTCTAATCTATAGCCAACTGACCAGAAGATATGAATAGACAAACCAATCTCCATGTCCCAATTCATCTTTCCCGATCAAAGCTTCTCCATGCGGTGCTTGGGGGGGGCATTTTAACTGGCCTTTGGGACCTGCCCATCCTTGGAGAGAAATCCAGAAGGGCCATGGAGACGGCCAGGGGTACCAGGCTGACCCTCAGGACACTCGCCAGTGGCAGAACCCAAATTGTTCCAGCCCCAGCTTCGGCAGAGCCTGCTTGAGAGGAATCTTGGAGGCTTAGTGGACAACCAGCTAATATATGAGCCAGCAGTGTGCAGTGGCAGTCAAAAAAGCCAAAGTTGCATTAACAGAGGGACACAATCAAGATCAAGAGAGGTACTAATACCACTCTATAAAGCCTTAGTAAGACCTTACCTAGAGTACTGCATCCAGTTTTGGTCACCACACTATGAAAAAGATGTTGAGATTCTAGAAAGAGAAGAGCAGAAGAAGAGAAGAACCAAGATGATGAGGGAACTGGAGGCTAAAACATATGAAAAACAGCTGGAGGAACTGAGCCTGGCTAGTCTCGTGAAGAGAAGGACCATGATAGCCGTCTTCCAATACTTGAGGGGCTGCCACAGAGAGGAGGGGATCAAGCTATTCTCCAAAGCACCTGAAGGCCAGACAAGGAATAATGGATGGAAACTGATCAAAGAGAGATTCAGCTTAGAAATGAGGAAGAACTTTCTGACAGTGAGGATAATCAACCCATGGAACAGAAGTAGCCTTTGGAAGTTGGGGGAGCTTCATCACTTGAGACTTACAAGAAGAAATTGGACTACCATTTGTCAGAAAGGGTGTAGGGTCTCCTGCTTGGTCAGGGGGTTGGAATAGATGACCTACAAAGTCCCTTCCAACTCTATTAATATGTAATCTACACTGCTGGCCCCGAGGCTTCCCTGTCAAATGCAAAAAACACCTCCTACTTTTGCTGGTTCCCAAAGCTTCACTGGGCAGTGATGGGAAAAACCTCCTCAAGGAACAGAAGTGCCTGAAGGGCCCGGCAGCCTTTCAAACCAGCCCAGCTGCTAGGGAGGGAAGTGGGGGAGGGAAGGGGAATCAATGCTAGGGGGCACCGGGACCTGTGCCCAGCAGGCCAGAGCCAGCCCTCCATGGTGGAGGGAGGATCTGGTGGCTCGCAGCAGTTCCTGCCAACCCACAGCCTGGTGGGGAGAGCGCAAAGCCCATCTGGCTGGGCTGGCTTCCTACGGCCCTTTCTGAGCAGATGGGCAGTCTGACTGGCAACTCCCTGCAGACAGCCAGCTGGCATTCCTGGCCTGACGTCTGGCACCTTGGGCTGCCACATTGCGTTCCCCAGGGCCCGGGCTGCCATACTGCCATGCCAGTTCTTGGGCAGCTTTCTTCGGACAGGCATCTGGTGCTGAGATGAGCCAAATTGGCATGGATGGGCAGGCTGGCAGCCGGTGGCAGCACATGGTCCCATTTTCACCAGCAGCATCAAGGGGGCGAAGATTTACTCTTGCTGGTTTGTCTCCAGCCTGCAGCATTTCTGCGCCCAGCAACATTTCTCACCCAGCAGTTCCCCTTCCCAAACCTGAATCCAAAGAGTCCAGAGGGGGTCTGAGCATTTGAGCCAGGTGTCCAGCATACCCCTGGACCCTTCACCCTCTTTCCCCTCCACTTGGCGGCCTCCCTTGCCTGGGGTCCTCCGGCACTTTTCCTGCACCTGGCCTGCCAGGAGGCGAGCATGCCCGCTCTGGGCCAGGTTTCTGAGATCCTCTTGCCCTTACATGTTCTGTCTTGCAGATATACGATAACAGCACAATAAAATAAAGGTTTTAGTGCTGCTTCATTTTCATGCAGTTGGAGAGCATCACTTTGAATTAATTTTATTTCAAAAAGCAATGGGGAGATAACTGATTCGTTTAAGGGCCCCTTTCCTAACTTAAATGGCAGCAATTTTATGAAGTTGCCATCAGGGCTCTGCCAAGCCGCTGACTCTGGATTCCTTTGCATCTTCTCCAGCCAGGGCTAAAGCGAAGCCTGAGGGAGGAATGCAGAGGGGGGGGGTCTTAGGGAGGGGACACACACACACACACACACACTTTTCTCTGCCAGGGAATAGGAGGAGGTGGCTTTTGGAGAACATCTTTGCCTGTTTTTAATCTCCCCGTTGGATTTAAGACATATTTCTGTGCTGAGCAGAGAGCTGGACTCCATGGCCTCAAGGCCTCCCCCCAATAATTGAGTTAGGAGGGAGCTACACAGGAGGTGCTATTTCCAGACTCGGGGGACACTGCTGTTCCCTTTGACCTTTGCCCGGATGAACACGGAATGGAAGATACCTCTGCAGTGTTCGTGTCTAGGGGGGCCTCTCCCTTGAAAGAGAGCGGCTGGTAGGTCCAGGAAGGTGGCAGAAGCAGCAGCCTTTCCGAATGGCTATTTTGATACTTGCCACCAGACCCTGCTTGAAAGTCTGAACTGACCGGATTTAACCACCTCTCCTCTGCCCGGCTTGGATTGCAGGGACGCTCCCTGGTCGCTCCCTTAGGCCTGTGTGGTGGGGTGGAAGTCCCTGACCCTCCAGGACAACAGAGTCAGAAGGGACCTTGGAGGTCTTCCAATCCAACGAACCCAGCGCCAGCCCAGGCCTGCCTTCTCTGCCCTCTCCAGCTTAGTTGGGGAAGAGCCCCCTCTGCCCCTCCCCCACAGATAGCTTACTCTCTGAGTTAAAGAAAAGCATCCTAGCCATTATTGAAATATTATCCAGCTCAACCACCACAGCTGGCATAAATTAAGGCATTTTAATTTAATCTCATGTCCTTCATTGAAAACGCAGCTTGCTTCTTACTCTCCCCACCACCACATTTATTCTGCCAGTTTTATTTTCCAGCCAGGATCCTGTTTAGCCAGTGAAAGTGAGCAAACTTCAACTTGGGGGTTAAAAATCAGGGCTCCCCACCATTATTTTCCTTTAAATATTTATTTATTTATTTATTTATTTATTGGTTTGATTTATATGCCGCCCTTCTCCGGAGACTCAGTGCGGCTTACAATGCGTTAAGCAATAGCCTTCATACTTTTGCATATACCTGCTTAGTAGGGCTTTCAGCCTCCCCTAAGCGGTGTTCTTTTTTATACAAAATCAGCTTATTGCCCCCACAATCCGGGTCCTCATTTTACCTACCTTGGAAGATGGAAGGCTGAAATATTATTAGTTAAATATTGTTTCTTTGGAAATGCCTTTAATTTAAGGCTAAAATGCAGGAGTTTCTTTTAGACAGAGCACTCCCTCCCTTCCTCCTTTTGTGCATGAATATTAATGCTTTTCTCAGAGAGAGATTTGAGGGAGAGAAAGAGACTGGGGGGAGGACCAGCCCAAGAATAAATTAAGGACCTACAGATTTTTCTTCTAATTCCTCTTTTTTTTTTTTTTTGGTGACATGCCGTCATTACATCAAATTACCGAGATGGGCTCCCACTTGTGTGTGTGCGCGCGCGTGCATGTGTGTGTGTGTGCAAGAGAGAAAATTATGGAATATAAAGTATATGTAAATGCAGCCAGGGGGGCTGGGGGTGAGGAGAGGGACCGAGAGCGGCATTAGGCATTCAGCCGGCATCCTCGCCAGCCAATTAATCAAGCCGTGGCGAGGAAAGATGCAGAAGCGGATGAGTTCGCCCTTCATGTTGATGAGGCCGGTCCAGGGCAAATGCTGCCTGCACCTGAGCTCACCGTTAGACATGCAGAAAGGGATCATGGGAATATCTTCAAGCCTTTGTCTTTCTCGTGAAGGATGGAAAATGTCAAGCTGTTTGGGGGCTGCATGTGGGAGAAGGGCTCAGAATTTGCAGCAGCAGCCGGGCAGGCAGAGCAGCGCTTAACTCTTTGCAGACTCCCGCCCAGTTCCTCCTGATGTGCCAAAGACACAAAAGAGCCCACCAGAGGGAGGGAGTGGTGGATTGGGCGGTTTCAGCTGCCTCTTGCCCCTCCAGAAGCTTCCTTGGCAAGGGGAACCTGACAACATGCAGCCCTGTGTCCGTTGCCCTTTGACAGAGACGTTGAGCGAGGAGGAGGAGGAGGAAGTGGGTTCAGCCCCGATTTCAACCCACGTCTTTTTCCATGCATCCAAACAACGTGATGCCCAAAACTGCCCCTTCCTGGAAGCTGCTAGGCGTGAGTAGGTAATCACGGAAGTGCCAGGAAATCCTGCACCCCAAAGTCCAGATAAATGCCAAGGGCCATCTTCTCCTTTTGGCCACCTGGTGCAGAATCTGAGGAGGGAGGGGAGCCACCCCCTCGCTCAGCAGCTGAGCTTGCCTGAGAAAGTCAGGTACGCTGAGCCCCCCTGTCCCCCAGGCAGGGTCTGGCAATGTCCAGTCTCTGGCCTGACACCCGTCTCCAGCAAGGCCATGGCCAGTTTTCCTTTTTTTCCAGGTCTTGGACCATCAAAGAAGAAGCACTATTAGACCTGCCTCGCAAGACACTTGTAAAGACAGGGAGACAGAAGGGGCTGGCTAGCCCAGTCTGACCCTTTGGCAGGCCAAGGGAGCGGGTGAGGTGAAGCCCGTGCCCTCTTCTGCACTTCCGAACAGGCATCCTTTGCAGACAGTCCTGGGGAGGGGCATGTGTTGGAGGAGACCAGCGGGGGGGGGGGGGGGGGGAGGCGGGCAACGTCTCTTTTGTACTGCAGCATTTCCCTGGTTTGAATTAAAAATCAGAGTATCTTCCATGCCTAAGGAGTGCCAGGTGGCAAAGGGTTGCTGGGGGCAGCTTCAAAGCCATGCTGAGGTGGGGCAGGATTTTCCTGGAGATCAGATTAGAACACAGGCCACCTTTGAGGGGGGGGGGCAGAGTCTTCCTTTCTTGTCCTCCTGAGATTCAGCCTCACTCCTCTTCTTGCTAAATTCAGGGAGTTCTCCCGGTGCTTCAAGGAAATGAGGCGGGGCGGGGGAGACAATTTTTGTGGGTGCCAGAATGAGGCAAGGGGGCTGCCCTATGCTAGAGGGCAAGGAGGGGCCTTGGCCAGGCTCTCAGGAGGCACCATCAGGGGCCAGGAGCAAAAGTCTCCCTCTAGCCGAGGAGGAGGGCTGGCCTGTGGGGGTGGGGGGGGGGTGGATTCCAAAGGCTCCTGGATGCTCCGAAGGGCGCCCCAGCAACTGCATAGGGAAAATACGGAGATTTTGCCCGACTCTGTCTGGTGGGCATAGCCACGCTTGCGCTGGGCAGGAGTGGGGCTCTGCGTGCTTCACGTGGTCAGTGCCTGAGCCGAAATTGCCCCGCCTGGTGTCCTTCCTCCAAGAGCCGGGATCCGAAGGGTCTCCTCGCCTACCAGGCGTCCGGGAATCCTGGCTGCCCGCTGGGACCTCCTTCCTTTCCCGAAGAGCAGGAGGAGGAGCTGAAGTTCGGGGGCAGAGCCCGGCGTTGCTTTAGTTACACTTCCCTGGTGAAAATTTCCAGGGAGTGTTCATGCGCGTGGATTTACCTGGGTCGCTTACAGGCCTTGGCTTGTTCTTCGCGTCTCTATTCCCCTTCCCCTCGCGATCAATTTTCTGTTCAAAGTTTGGCAGCCGAGAAGGTGTCAAGGACTAAAAAAATGGAATGGGCTGCCTCCGAAATGAAATAATTTTGTTGTTCAGTTCCGAGCGATTTTGTAATTTCATGCTTGTGTATGATAATTTTATGCTGTCCTGCTCCACGTAACTCAGCTCTGCCAAACCCTGACAGGTGATAAATACAATCTTTTCCGCCTGGCACGCAACAGGCCAGCACTGTGGAGAGAGCAGGGACAGCACCATTCCCACGGCAGGCAGCGGGTGGAGCACTTGCGCGGCTCTGCAGCGGTGAGCAGCCGGTCTTTTTCCACGCCTGCCTCGCGTCCTTGCTCTTGAGCTGAAGGACCGTCTCTCTCTCACCCCCCCCCCCGCGCGTGTCCCTGTGCCTGTGTGAAAGAATCCCTCCACTCGAAGCCCCCCCCCCAGCAGAGCTGAGCCCACCCACCAGGCTGGAAAGGGAAGGGAAGGGAAGGGAAGGGAAGGGAAGGGCTGAGCTCCCGTCCCCAGCCGGCAGGCAGCGTGATTTAGAAGCTTTGTCTCCTTAATGGAATTCAGTGGAACTGTAACCTTTTGGAGAAATTATTTTTACAAATCTCTTAAACATTTGAAAGACAGCACTTTTCTAATAAAAAGCTCACATTCTTCCCATTTATCACTGGGCTCCGATTTTTATAACTTCAGCTGACTTAGTAGAAAATGTTTCTAGAAAGGGTGGGGGAAGAAGGAAAGGCAATGAAGGGGCAGGTGGGCTCTGGGGTAGGAGGGGAGGGGAGGGGAACAAAACCAGGAATTCAGCTCTCGGGAAGGGGCCGAACAATGGCATTTGCAAGACTGATTCTGCTTGGAGAAAGGGGGGGATGAGTTCTCCACCTGGCTTGGACTCAATCCCCTACATTCAGGGCCAGGCCTGAATCAGCCAGGCTGGGCTGAGGTTCATCCAATTTGGGTGAAACGGAGCATGGCCTCTACCATCAGTCCAGACCAATTACAAACTGGGCCATCTCTCCTGGTTTCTCTTACAAGATAATGAAAGCCATCTGAATCCGAGCTCTTCAGCCATAAACATTAAATGTGCAAAAGCATCTTCCAAGACATTGCGGGGGGGGGGGGGGGGGGGGGGGCTGCATCTTAGCTCTCTGTCAAGGCAAAGCCAAGTGTGGCCAAAAGATCTCAGGAGCCCTCAGGAGTAAAAGAGTCTCAAGCCCTTGCTCTGGGGAGGCTACCCCCCCCCCGCATCATCCTGGCACCTGTTCCCCAGAAAGGCAAATGCAGGGCTTGCTTAGAAAGCGGGGAGCAGCCTTGTCCTCGTCCTTCCACAACTGACCCCTCAGTTTGGCCTTCCAAATACAGCGAGTGTAGTTAAGGGCAGGTTAGCCTTCACTAGTGCCTTTTCTTCCCATGTCCAAGCTTGGCCCATCCCTGCTGCCTACACTGGATCAGTTCCCCAGGGAGGGGGGAGGGGGCAATCTTCCTTCTGGGCCATTTCCTTCCTTGCAATGAGAGTTCCTGGAAGGACAACACCTCCACCACGACCCCCCCGCTCCACATGCTTGAATTCACTCAGAAAAGTCCCTGAAGGAATTCCCAGGTAATCCTGCAAGGGATTTGTGGCACTCGGGGCTGGCCAAAGCTTGACCTAAAGCCTTCCATGAAGCCCCTTCTTTGCCTCGGGAGAGTTCAGCTCTCCAGCTGCAGAGCAGTGGATGCTTCCTCTGGATTGCCTTTAGGGAGGCCGAGGACAGGAAAGGGACCCCTTTGGTTCTCCTGACTTGGGGGCTGTTCCCCACCAGAGGGCCCAAGGGAGACTAAAAAGTTGGGAAAAGCTTTGAGGTGAGTCCAGAAGGAGCCTCACCTGGTCGCCCTCACCTCACATTGCTCCAAGGAAGATGATCTTGGGCATTGGATGATTGGCAGGCACTCCATTGTTGTTCGCGCGGTGCCAAAGCTTCGCTTACCCTTGGGGGACCCACTTGGTGAGGGAAATTGGCTCTCTCACAGCCCCACAATTCCCTCAATCTGGGCAGAAGGCACATTCTTCTCCCATCCTACCTAAAAGGTGGCCTCTTAACCCTTAGAAATTCTGAGACTCCTAAAAGGACAGGAGAACAGATCTATGTTCTGGAAAACAGCTTGTTTTATATTAAAACTATATAAAAGAGTTAATAAAATGGTGGAAATAGAGCCAGAGTGAAGGCTTTCCATTGTGGTAAAGGGAGAGGGAGCCATCTTTCTTTGATGCGCCTGAAATATTCAGCAGAGGAAACCTTATATATTCTGCTTGGAAAGGAGGGGCCGACTGGGGGTTGCCGCACACAGACGGTCCTCCACAGTCCTCCCTCTTCCGCGAGCGGCCATACGTTACACTGGCTCCCATTTTTCATTCCTTGCTGCCTCCAATGCAAATTTCCTGTTCTGTTGTTTATATTAGGTTTTCAAATATATGGAAATCCATTGATTGGGAGGAAAGCGCTGAAGCCAGAGGTATTCCCAATTCATCTCCCCCCCAAAAGCCCCCTTGTTTTAACCCCTCCTGATTTTTCCCACAGGTGGCAATGGAATGAAAGAGCACAAACTGTTCGACAACGGTCCAGAGTCTGTACAGAAGTGGTGGTGGGGGGAGACGGTAAGCCCACATTTATTTGCCTTATTTTGCAAAATTTACTTCTGGGAACTGTGTGGGGACGAACCCATGCAGAACACCCCGGACTCAGAATGGGTGCGTGCACATCTGTCTGGTTTACTGGTGCTCTCTGCCTTGTTATCTTTGTTTAAAGTAAAACAGTGGAATTTGCCAAAATGGAAATTCTCCTAGTACTAACAGGCACTCAGTTTCTAGATTTTGCCAGCCTTGTCTTATTTCTCAGTTCAGCTCAGCTCTGGGGGGCTCCAGTCTGATCTAATGGCCAGGTCCAGGCCTGGGTCTTCCTGGGGTGACCCTCGGCCCTTCCCCTTGCCATCTCCTGGGCACGGCCGAGCCTGGCAATCAAGTCTCTGCCCAGCCACTGGGGCTGCAACGAAAGATACTGCAAAATCCCCATTCCTTCCCCACTACTGGGGAAAGGATACTGCAAAATCTCCATTCCCACCCCACTCTGGGACCAGCAGAGGTGGCATTTGCCAGTTCTTCGAACTACTCAAAATTTCCACTACCGGTTCTCCAGAACCTGTCAGAACCTACTGGATTTCATCCCTGCTGCAACCTCTTGGTTAAATGTGGGTGACCACACTAGACTGGCCTCTCTTGAGTCCAGAGCTGGGCCCCTTCCTTCCTCCCCCTGTGCAGTACTCAGTTAATCCTAATCCTTTCCCATCCCACTTTTCTTTTTTCTCCTGCCTTCTTTTCTCCAAGTGACCTTACACTTTTCTGCAGAGTTTCTTCATTTCCATCGCTCTGCCGTGAAAGAGCCAGGAAGTATTTTTAATACAAGCATTGCATATTATTATTATTATTATTATTATTGTTATGAATTTGGAAATCCTTCCCTGCTTTGTAAATGTGAAATCTGCTTGGAAATTCAGACGGAATTGAAAGAGAGGTCAGTTCTGAGTCTGCATTGGGAGATGAAGCTGAAATTGTCATGACTGGCGGTCCCCAGCTTTTGGCTCCAGATGAAAGTGACATTTTTCCCAGAGTTTGTTGGGGAGGGGAGCAGGCCTGGTTCATTCTACCTCCCCCCAATTCCACATACCCTGCAAATGCCCAAAGACTTTTCTTTGTGGAACTGAAAAAACGGGGAGTCTCTTTTGGGCTGCAGGGTGGAGCAAGAAAGTCCTGGATGGAAAAAACATTTAGAGGGGAGATAAACCTGAACATAGATGGCTGGAAAGCTTTTTTAAAAAAAATCTCTTGAAATTAAAGCAACCACAAAGACACTGAGAAAGAGCAGCCAAAAATCCTAAATCGATCAAGGAAGCTTTCTGGAAATATGGAGGGCCCCTGTGGGGTGTTGTAGGGAAGGGGTGCGACTGACTGGCAGCAGAGAACCATGGGTTCTAATCCTTCCTCAACTAAAAAAGCTCCCCGGCCACCTCCCCCCTGACCCGCAGCCCTGATAGCTCAGAGGGTCTTTGCTGGGTGGGAGAGAGGGGAGAATGCAGTGGATGCACCCTGGAGAGGTGCATCCACTGGGGAGAGAGATGCCACAGGAGGACCTTCCTCAGAGTCAGGATGAAAGTGATTTTTCCCCCACCAAGGGGGTGGGGGGCTGCACCCAGGTTCAAAGCAGGCCCCACAAAGTCCTGGCCATTTCCAAGGCACTGCCTTCACTCGCTTGAGAGGTGTCCTGCTGAGGCTTGGGGTGGGGCAGTCTGCCATGGCCCTTCTTACTCCAGTCGGCACTCTTCCCAGGGAGCCTGTGTTCCCCCAAGCACTGAACCCCCTCAGGCCCCTCCTGCAACTGACCCAGCTGGGCGATTGCTCTGGGTCCCTCCAGCTGGGCCTCCGCAGGGGCAGCGGGTGGGGGGCAGGAGGCCCCTTCCCTTCCCTCCCTTTGATTCAAGGTCTGCTCGCTGCTTGAAAGATCAGCATCATTTCCATACTATAATTACATTGGCCAATCGCGGCTGGTTTTACTGCTATCTTGTAAGGCTTCGTCCTGCTTGTGAGTAATTTAAAGCTGTATGAGATGTCAGCCTCCATGAAACAATCTCTCCTCCAAGAAATACGGCCATGGATCATAATTGATAAGTCCCATTAGATCAGGGCGGGTGGTGCCTGCATACACACACACACGCACACACACACACACTCGATTTCCCTTTTGGTTCCCCTTCACCCCCACCCCTGCAGATTTTGTCTCCTGGAGTGGCCGCTTGTTGTGGCCCATCAGCGGCTTGTGCAGCTAGTAGCTGATTCCGACAATGGGGAGGCTGGTGTGGTGCTGCGCCAGCAGCCTGTGCAGCTGGCACTTGAGTCAGACAATGAGGAGGCTGGAGAAGAGGTGGTGCCAGAGGCGGGGATTCAGCCAGGGCCTTCAGAACCTCCAGAAGCTCCCGTAACTGAAGAGGATGAAGAGGAGGAGCCTCTTCTCGATGAATGGGCACGCAGAACTGCCAAAAGGCAGGAGTGGCTCCTCAGGAGGAGGTCTCCTTGAGAGTAAGGCTTGGGGCTAATTAGCCACTCCCTTAGCCTATTTAAGGAGGAATGCCAACTGAAGCAATTTGCAGGGAACAACTTCGTTCACATACCTTCCTGTCTTGTCTTGCTTATCTTATCAGCTTCCTTAAAATTACTTCTGGGCATTCTGCCAACCACAGTATGCTTTCAGTTATTATTTTTTGAATTCTTGGCAGCTGTTAATGCAGATAATTAACAGCCGTTGTTGTAAAAGACTGGTTTATTTAGTAAACAAAGGTTTGAAAGGACTTTGTGTGTGCTGCTTTCTTTGGGGTCTGTAGCTGGAACAGAACACTACTTTCCCAATGGGGAAGCCAGGAAGGAGGCCAGCTCAGGTGCAAGCAAGAGGGATCAGCGGCCGCAGGACCAGTCTGGGATTGCTGACCCCTCTTCCAATTTCTACCTCCC
Organism: Masticophis lateralis; assembly: GCA_030761175.1. Classification (NCBI taxonomy): domain Eukaryota; kingdom Metazoa; phylum Chordata; class Lepidosauria; order Squamata; family Colubridae; genus Masticophis; species Masticophis lateralis. The sequence continues at coordinate 16,917,050 of JAUDYJ010000014.1, read as the reverse complement.
AGATTTTAAGCTTTCGGCCTGAGATATTGAGCCCTTCCTGCAAAGCGGATGACACAGAGCCTCTGACTCCCTTATTGGGCTCAGACCATGTCCTGAATATAAAACATGCTAAGCTACATGCATCAACCCACAAACATGTGCCTGATGTCCTCAAAAGGCCGTATTTCAGACATGCAAAGCTCTGACCTGCTGGGCCTTCGTTGGCTCCAGACCAAGCAGGGCCATTATCCAATTAGGCAGCCACACACCGAGTGTCCTCTGTCCTGAGACAGGGAAGCACTTAATGGCTAATAAACAGGGCTCTCAGTTTAATGTGAAAGCTTATTGCAATTTAATAGGATGAGGCTTTGGCTCTGCTCTGGATGGCAGTCAGGAAGCCGGCCAGCTGGCAGAACGCAACCCCACCCTGTGGCAGCAGAGGTGATGCCCGGCCTGGTTTCCTGGCATTCCCTCTTCTTGCAGCTGTTGGCCGAGAGGCAAAGGGCAGCCTTGGCATCCAACAGCCCCAAATGGACAAGAACAGCCAGCATTTTGTGTGGACAGCCCTGGGCCGGCCAAGTGGAGGCTGCAGCCCTGTCCCCAGAGAGGGGCTGGGAGTGGGCATTGCCTCTCCCCAAAGGGGGCTGCTAACTGAAGAATGGAAGAGGAGACGGAAACAGCCAATTTGCTTTACCCTGGCCTTCAGGGCCACTGCGGGTGGCTTCGGCTTCTGGAATGAAACTCAACACTGAGGACTAAATTGGATTAATAAATCAAAATAAATAAATAGAAAGCATCCCAACTGCAAGCCCCTTGCCCCACCCGGCTGGGCATTTTCTCTGCCAGGCGAGAAAATGGCAGAGCAGAAAGAGGCCCACACACAAGCTCTAAGAGGCAGGAGGGGAGAAGCACCCCAAAATAAGCCTAACTAAATTGCCTTGGCAATTATGCCAACCAGCAAATCACTTTCCCCAAATTGCTTCTTTGGGGAATTACTACTCTGGAAACGAAACACAAACAGATTATTAAAAAAGAGATTCCCGTTGGGAGAGAAACAGTATTTACAAGAGAAGATGTGCCTAGCTGGACTTCTAATTGCTCCTCATTATCTCATATTGATTTAATTAGCTGCTGCTCTCAGGTCTAAATTGCCTGCTGTCCTCAGCAGGGATTTAGGGGCAGGGATGTTTGAGCTGACCTGGTGGGGAAGCCCCCCTCTCCTCCCCACCCTGCTTGCCAAACAAAGCCAGCATCACCTACCTCAGATGGGGGAGGGAGGAGGGAGGGCTCAGGCTTCTTCCTTCCAAATCCCGGGGGTGGCCCAGGGCTTCTCCGGGGGTCTTCTGGGAGGCCTCCTTGACGGGGGTGGCAACTGCCTAGAAGGGCACATTCCAACTGGCTTTCCAAGGCTCCAGACTACTCTGCAGGGCAAGGCACTCTTTGCCAGCAACAAACGCCACCAAAGGCGCCATGTTCAGGGACTGGCTTACAGGGCAGAAAGGAAGCTGACCCACAGGGGCCCTCAAGTTTGTATTTGCATAATAAATGCAGTATGGAGGGGGGAGGGGCCTTTCCAGGAATAAGAGCAGACAAGAAGGATGAAGTGGGATGAAGGGGTATCTAAGAATGCATGAAGGTCAGCTGGAAAGTGCAGCGGAAGGGAGGGCAGAGGTGAGGTCACAAGCACTCATGCTTTCTTCCAGCCAGGCCAGCTGGGAGGTGGAGGGTGCAGGACACTTGGTCCAGAGGTGGGTTTCAGCAGGTTCTGACCATTCTGGAAAACCAGTAGCTGAAATTTTGAATAGTTTGGAGAACCGGTAGTAAAAATTCTGACTGACCCCGCTCCCATATATTCTCTGCCTCCTGAGTCCCAGCTGATCAGGAGGAAATGGAGATTTTGCAATAACCTTCCCCTGGACTGGGTTGGGAATGGAGATTTTATACTATCCTTCCCCTGCCATGCCCACCAAACCATGCCCTCCAAGCCATGCCACACCCACCAAACCACGCCCACCACTGGTAGTAAAAAAATTTGAAACGCACCACTGACTTGGTCTAAGTCAAAATAGAAGGCGGGGGGGGGGCAAAATCTGTCTGGGGGACACAGGCCTTGGGGTGGAGCTGCCCATGGTCAGAATGAGGCTGAAGGGTGGCTGACTGGCACCCTAGCCCAGCTGCCTGCTCCCTCTGTGGTGCAAGTGCCTGGGAGGAACATGTGTGTGTGTGTGTGTGTGTGTGTGTGTGTGTGTGTGTGTGTGTGTGTGTTCTTCTGCCTCCTGCTATCGCTGGGCTGTGATTTTGGGTGGGCCTTTTCCAATTTGCTCAGCAGCAGATGGCTTTTACCTGCTGGAGATGATGAATATTTGGTGCTGGCAGGCTCCAGGGCTTGCCTGTGCCAACTGGGCAGAGGCAGGGATTTGCTGTGCCAGAGACACTGGCAATCTCTGGGAAGGCAGATCGTTTAGCCACACATTTCCTTGTAAGGGGAAAGAAAGCCAGGTAGTCTCAACTAGAGGCTGCCTCTGTCAGGAGAGCTGCTTCAGCACACACACACACACACACACACACACACACACACACACACACACACCAGAGGAGACACCTCTCCTACCTACCAGGGATGGGGTGGGGCTGGGTGGGCACCTGAGAACCTCTAGACCCAAAGTGATGCTCCAAGGGATAGATGCTGCAAGGCAGAAAGGAGCCCCTCTGCCAGTCCCCAAAGTGAAGGGAGGGGGGGCAGAGGAATCAGGCTTCCCACAGTGGGCCCCTAACCAAATTACCAACTGAACCTGGAGCAGTTTCTTCCAGGGACTGCGCCTTCTCAGCCCCTTCCTGGGCCAAGCCTAGCCCCCAGTCGAAGGCTGCCTTCTTTCCCCCTGCTCCTCCCAGGGGGTCTGGATCTCTTCTGAGAAGCAGGAGGGTCTGTCTATCTCCCGGAGAAATGTCTATCCTCTTTGAGCTCATGGCAGAGATGGGGGGGGGGGGGTGGCTGTCCAAGCTGCCCAGGAGTTGAGGGACTTTTCCTCCTGCGCAGGGGGCACTTATTGCCAAGTCCTTCTCAGGTGCAGCTCTCATGAATAAACAATTCTTTCTGTGGCTAAAACAAACTCTCCCATTAAAACACCCTTTATGGCTTTTTTGGCGGGGGGAGGGCAGGGTGAAGGGAGCGAAGGTTGAGCTGCCATGCAAATTGGCCTGTTAAATAAAGAATATTCCTAGGTAAAATAATTATGCAGTGCCGTTTTCTCTCTGTGGAAGGTGCCAAAATTTATTTCCCTGATGCCAATTATCTGCTTGTTAGCACTGACATTATCACAGGCAATACACCAAAGCGATGCCGTTTGGGGAGCTTGGCACTATTCGAGAGCCATCCCCCCTTCCCGCATCTCTCTATTTACTACTCTGTATAATAAATGTCATTTTTCAAATGTTAAGCTATTTGATATTTAATCTATCATTAAAGCCCTGGACGATTATGAAAATAATAGGAATACAGTGGGTTGAGTAGAAATGAAAAGGCTTACCTCTGTGGAGATAGCAGGGTTGAGGCGGGGGGGGAGGAACCATGGAGGAGGCAAATGGGCCTCACCATGCTTCTCCCCAGGTTGAGGGAGGGTTCAAAAGGCCCTGATCTGCCAGCTGTGCTGGGCCATCTGACCCCCCGCCCCTCACCTGCTGGTCTCTTGCCAAGCCCTGGTCTGTGCAGAAGCGTTTGAGCGGATGTGTCCCCTTCGCCAGAGAGGAAGCCATGTCCTCCACCTGAAAAGTCAAACTTCTGGCCAGCCAGGATGCCTTCTCTTTTGGCACAGCTTGTCTGCCAATGGTTGTGTCTTGGCCAAAGTTAACTGAGTAAAAAAAAGAGAGAGAGAGAGAGAGAGAGAGGAAGACTCCAGATGCTTGGATTGGTATTGCAAACCAGGCGTTGAGCAGCTCAGGCCCAGAGACCCTGTGACCTTGCAAATGACTTTGGGGGTTCTTGGCACCCCCAACATTGAGCAATGTCAAAGAAGTGGCCTCGTGAGGCAGGTAACATTGGTTTGAGAAGATGGATAATGTGGGCTTTGCAGGTGTCAGCCATGGTCTGTTGCTCATATTGACCAGTGAACCTGATTCTTGCATGCAATTCAAGGACAGATGTCTAAACCATTGACTTAAGCTTCAGCAAATGCTGGGCTTATTATACCCAGATGAGGAGCAGAAGCAGCTCCACTCACTTTGGCCTTCTGAAGGCTGCTGAGATAGCCAGAAGGAAAGCAGGCAGGCAGCAGCAGGCCCCAGGGTCACTCTGGACTGGGGTGGGTGGGAATCTCCTGCACAGGCCAGCTGCCCATGTCTCCACCTGCAATCCCTTCGGATGGCCAGTGGGATCAGGCCCTCCTGTCCATCAGCATCTCTGGAAGATAGAAACAAAACCACCTTTCACCCTTGAAGATTTCTTTGTGATGAAGTTCAAGGCAGTTGAATTATCTGGAGGCAACAGCCACATGATCTGTGCTAATTGGTATTGGGGGAATTGTGGGGAGCACAGAAAATGTGGAAGTTCTATCAGGCAGGATTCCTTGGGATCCCACTGGGAAAGGAGGTCCACAGATAGGGAAGTCAAACTCTTCCATCCAGCCCCCCATCACCACCTTGGGGGGCTTGTAACCTGTCCTGCCCTCCCATCCTCCCAGGCCAGTTCAAAGGGATGGGGAAGGGTCTGGGCCACCAGGATGGGGGTGTGAACCTCCCCCACCCAAAAACCATGCTGTTGCTGAAGCACAGTGGTGGGACCATCTGTGGCTTGTCCGCAGGCGGGCACAAAGCCCATTCTTTCTGCGGCGCATCAGACTGGGCAGTCTCCAGGCTGGAGCAGAATTGGGAATCAGGTTGCTCCCCCCTCCTCTGTCTCCCCAGCAAGGTCGGTCACCAGCCAACTACGAAGCCCTCTCCTTGTGATTTCCTATGATTGGAAACTCAAACAAGGCGGCATGAATAATGCAGAGCGCCCCCCCCTCCTCTCACCCGCCTTCCAGTCCTCCGGGGCTCAGCGCGGCTCTTGTCTGCCTCATTAGTGGCTGTTCAGCCATTTGATTTTTGCAACAATGAAGCGCCTCGCCAGAATTTTCATACCTATTTGCGTCATGGAGTCAACACCGAAGAGAACTCCTTCCCCAAATCCCCATAAAATGTTAATGGCCTTATTTGCATATTTCTGTATTCCAAGCCTTCCCCTCTCTGCCTTGGTCGACCTGAAAAAGGGGGGAGGGTTGGGAGGAGTCAGGCGGGAGAGGGCAGGGCTGTGGCAGTCCATCCAGAGGCATGAATAACCGATGAGCAGCCAGCCGCTGATGGGCCCAATAATGAAGAGGAAGGAAGCGCCTGCAGCGGCTCAGCTGGGCCTTCAGGGATGGTGGTGGGGAGGAGGAGGACATGGCAAAGCCAATTGGGAGGGGATCTTCTCTGTGATCAGCAGCCCAGGCCTCTTGAGCAGGCTGATTGAAGAGGGGAGCTGGAAGAGGAATTGGAGGTGGAGAGGAGAGCTGGGCCTCTGGAGATGCCCCTTTTTGGATTGGGATTCCCCTTGGGGTGGAGCCAGGGCAAAGGTGGCCCCCAGCTGTCTATAAAAGAACTCAAGAAAAGGGGGCTGTAGCAAGAAAAAAGGGGGCACCCAGGCGTTCACCACAGGAGCCCCCAATTCCCAGCAGCCCCTTCACTCGGTTGCTTGTTTGGGCCAGAATGGAGGGTGCCAACCAACTAAAGGCAGTCCAGAGAACAGAGCTTCCAAGCTGGGCAGCCTCCCTTTCTGCCTTTGGAAAAGGGGTCTCTTCAAACCCACCTTCCCCTCCCCCAAACTGGAGACCAGCTCGCTTTTGAATAAACCACCATGGCTGGGTCCACCCAACTTCCAAGCCCAACAAGTTAGCTAACAAGTGAGACAGGCTGCAGCATGTCTGCCATGGCGGAGGGGAGGGGGGTCGCTTTTGTTCAGAAGTGCAGGCTGATCTCTTGCCCCCCATCAGAATCAGGTTCAAAAGGGCCACTTTAATTGCAACCCCTTTCAAAATTCAGATGTTTGGTCTGTGACCCAGGAAGCAACTGCCTAATTGCTCCAGATGGCCCAGCGAGAAAGGTCCAGGCTTCAGTCAGACTTGCTGCCATTTCTGCCAGCCGCCAGCACCTCCCACCTTCCCTTCTTGCTCCCCTTCCTCCTTCCTTTGGAGAGGAAGGCAGAGATTCCTGAGAGAATCCCCACCAACATTAATTAGCAAGCCATCAGCTAACCAAGGGCAGAAAGGATACAGAATCTTCTGCGGCCAGTTGAAATAAAACCAGGGCTGGCATTAAGGCTAGCACTGCCGGGAGGCTGCCGCGTTCAGCACCAGGACGAAAGGCGCCCTTCTCTGGCCTCCCAAACGGGGGGTGGGTGGGAAGGACCTCCCTACCCGGGTTGGGGAGCGAGCCAAGGAGAGAACGGAGGGAGCAGCGGGAGCGCCAAAGCGCGGCTCCCTTCAACCCCTCTCGGGAATGTCGAGATTCCGGAGGAGCCGCCGGAGGAGAGGAAGGGCCTCCAGCCGCCCCGCGCCTCAGCCTGGCCGCGTCCGTCTCGTCCCTCTGCGCGGGGCTGCCCAACTCTTGGCTGGCCTCTGCCTCTCCCGCAAGACTTCCCGGAAAGGGCCGGTGGAGTAAAATGGGGGGAGGGCAGCGGGTAGGAAGCGGCTGGGGCTACTCGGTCCTGCCCCTGTACAAACCGGGGAGCCTTCGAAGCTCCGCCCAGGCAGACTCGGTTAGGGGGTCCCATCCCGATGTGCCAACCCGAACCCTGAGCCCGCTTTGGAGGCGGAGGGAGAAGAGCTCCCCCCGCCGGCTTATTTGGACTCCGGTCCATTTCAATCAATCTGCGTGTCATCAGAGGCCTTTCTCAAATCGCCAGCTTCTCAACGAGGGCTTAATGGAATTGATATTTAAAATATATAGTAATAAGGATATATTCTTTAAAATCTTACTCATGTCTGAGGATTGACAACTGAAAACCGCCGCAAATTAAAAGGGCAGCTGAATGTTTGCTCTCGCGCAGACATTTTTTGTCTGCGCGAGCCGCTTTTGTCCTTTGCCTCTCCGCTTCCTTCTCGGCTTCGGCTTCGGCTTCGGCTTCTCCTCCTTCTCTTCTCCTTTGCCGGGCCGTGAACTCTTCGGCTGGCTTAACGGGGGCTTCCCGGGTTTTGTGAATTAGCCACCGGTTCCTCCGAGAACTGCGGAAGGCAGTGGCCTCGTTTTGCAGATGTTTCTGCTTTTTTCTGCTCTAGGATTTGGTCCCAATTCCTGGGCTACAGCAGAGGGTTTTGCAAGTCAGGTCGCTGAGGGAAGAACAGCGTTTTGCATCCGGTTTTCCCAATCGTAAATATTTTTTACTTATGACATGTAAGTCTGTGGCCATCGTTGGCAAAACTCTCTGATAAATTACCAAAGACGTAAGCAAATTCGAGTGATTTACACAGTGGTGTTTGTCTTTAATAATGTTTTGTGTTAGATTTTTGTCCTAATTATAAATCATTTGCAAAGACAGCTTAAAATATAAGCAAATCTTACATGGCATTCTTATTATCTACTTTATATCTCAAAGCACAAGATTTACTGGGCCTCATTCTGGGAATTAAGCAAACTCAGAAACTAAGTAAAATGCAGTAAAAATTATAGTTTTGTCATAAAAGTTTGATTGATCAATGATTATTGTAAAACTGTGGTAAGTATGCAGATGCCAGCATAAATCTGCAATGGGACACAATTTATTATACAAAATACTATATTTCCTCCAAATTTGACCATCACATTAATACAAAAATGACAGATTTACTGTGGTTTTAGCTTAATTAACTCTATATGACTATATGTACCCTTATAATGCATGTTTCCCATGGTCTTTGGCATACATATTTTGTTTTCCTCTTTTCTATTGTAGTTAAAGAAATATTGAATCTTTCCAATAATTCTAAGTCAGCTCCTTCTCTTTCGCCTGAAAGGAGAGTGGGTGGGGAATTTGCCCCTTATCTGTCTTTCTCTGAACAGCACGAGGGCGGCTGGCTAGAAAGGGGGGGGCGCCCACCTCCACTTCCAGAAGCTGTGCGCAGCTTCATACACCAACAAGAAACAAACAACTGGGGGTCCCCTGGCTGTGCGTCCTTCTTGGCTGCACCTGGGCACCTCCATTATCTGGGCAAAGACTCTGACCACTCCCAGGACAGCGGGCAGCAAGAAAGGTCTGGTCAGAAGCAGAAAAGGGCTTGGTGGCCCCTTTTGTCTTGGCCTGGAGGCACCCTCTCCCTCACAGCTGCAGCAGGAGGCCCAGCTTTGGTTTCCTGCTATTTTGGCAAGTGGGACTGGATTTCCTGCCTGGAAGAAAGTCCACTGGGCACCATCATGTTTCCAATAACATTTTCCTACTTTCTTGCTAAGTGGCTGCCCTTAAACACATTCCAGCAAATGAGGATGCCCTGGAAGAAAGAAAGAAAGAAAGAAAGAAAGAAAGAAAGAAAGAAAGAAAGAAAGAAAGAAAGAAAGAAAGAAAGAAAGAAAGAAAGAAAGAAAGAAAGAAAGAAAGAAAGAAAGAAACCGCAAAAGCGAACTGCTTCTAATTGTGACAGTAACTCACTAGGCCAAAGCTGACATGCCTCTAATTGCTGCTAAAATTGTCTCTGTCTTCTAAAGTGCAAATTACCACCCGAAATGACAGGAATAATGAATGAGTAACTCTGATGTAATGCAACAATTAGCCCTTAAAGACACTGTCTAATATGCTAATGCTGAACACCCACTCCTCGTTATTAAGTGGCTGATAATTATTTAATTATCTATCTGCCAGGATGATTTACTTGGTTTGTTTAGCCGCAGATGCAGGGCAGTTGCCTCCGCATCGGAGGTCAGAGTGAGAGTGCCATTCCTCCACAGTGGGCGGGCGGCAACTCCATGGTTCCCCTGGTTTCCTTGCCAGGCCTCTGCCTGTGGCTGCTTTGCCCAAGTTGGCAGCTGCAGGTGAGCCCGGAGGAAAGCCAGTGGGCAACCCGGCTGCCCAGGTCCTGCTGCCGCCAAACCAGCAGCCTGTCAGAGGTGTCTTGGATGGGTGATTGCTGAATGTTGCAGCCCACCCTGCTGCAAGCTCATAGAAGCTCTTTGGGCATGGAAGGACCCCCTTGCTTGGTGCCCAGGTCTGACTCCACTTGTGGGAAGGGTGGGGGCAGCTGGAAAGTTCTTTGCCCCTCACTCTAAGCCAACAATATCCTCAATGGTCTTTGTGCAACCAGGGCTTGGCCAGCATTGAAATCTCAGGAATGAGACTTGGGTGTCTGTCTCAGGGAGACTCTGTGTTTGGCACCAAGCTCGCTGATGAAATCTCCAGCCAACAGGGGACTGTCCGGCCAGTCACGGTTCCAGCAAAAGCCCTGCTGGAGCTGCCAAATGAGCCAGGGTTTTGCAGCTGCCAGCCAAATCCAACCCACCCAGAGAGGTTCTGCAAACCTGACGATGCAGAGATTTGGTCACTAGCTTTGGGGTGCTCAGGTGAGGAGGGCCAGGCTGCAATCCTAACACTATTAGCATCTAAAAGGAGAGGATTGCAAGATTTCAATCTTTTCCATCCTGCGTGCTCTGTGAGGCTTTTCTCTCAAGGAATTGCTGCCTTTCTCAGCAGAGGGGAGTAGCTGTAATTGGCTGGTAGCCTTGATGCCTTTTCAGGTAGATAGACAACTTGCCATGCTCAGGGCCACTAATGCCCTCTGGACTTCATGGCTCTGCTCTTGTTCCCCGCTTACCCCCTTCTCTCATTGGCTAATTTTGCCTGGTGAACTTTGATGGAGCCTTTATTAGGCAACACAAAACATCCTCTCCAGACAGCTCATCAAGCTGCCCCACAGGTGGGGGTTCTCCTTGGGAGCAGATAAGGGGTTTTACTCCTTCCTCCTCATAGGAAGAGCAGGGGCTGCTCTGCAGGAGGCAGCCACGGGCCATGCCACTCCCCTGTTTTCTTTGGCCAGAAACACATTCCTAGCCAGGTTAGGCACTAGCCTCCTTTTCTATCCCTGCTTGCCCATGTGAAACTCTTCTCCCCATGAAGCTGCCTCTCTCTCTGATGAAGCCCATCTTTCCTTGAAAAAGGGGATTTTCTCTTGTTATGCATTGAGGTTGTGCATTTATAAATCCATGCTACTGACTTTCCTTCCTTTTGGCTTTATAATTAGCTTTTTATTTCTAGCAGATGTGTTGATACCCCGCCCACCCACCTCAGTGCTACGTCTCCAATGGATCTGCTCTGTGATGGGCAAAATATAAAATGCAAGCTGAGGGAGGGGAGAACCTTGACAAAATTAATAGGCCCAGTCCTTCATCTTAGCTTCTCAAAGTGATGAACTTTTGGGCAGCTTGGACTTTCCACTTGCCCATTCATGGAGCTGGATAGGTGGGGGGCTGCCCAGCTCCCCAAGGAGATCCTGGCCAGGGAGAGGGGAGGGGGAGGGAGGGCTCACAGTGGAGCAGAAGAATCAAGTGCTGAAGGGTTCCTGACAGGCCTGGCTCTTTGGACACTCCTGGGGCTGCCCATGTCCTACCTGGCTTCCTGGATCCAGGAACAAAACTTCCTTGGGTGTGGGAACGATGACCCTCCGTTTGTGCCACTGCTCTTGTCCTGCATGGACCGAACTCGTCCAGGCAATCCCTGGCCTGCAACCTGGGGGCAGAAAAGGCATGCTTGGAAAGAGGAAACGCTTCTTCTGTGGTGCTTCTCCATCTGGTTGGCTCTGAAGGTCAGGCTGCGAGACCCATTTCCAAGCGAAGCACAGCCACTGGACTGCTGTGGGGAGTAGGGGACAAGTCCCCCCCCCATTTCCTGCAGGCCCTGGGGATTCACAGCTCCTCCCTCCCTCTTTCCCTCCCTCCCTCGGCTGTGCTGGCCCCTGGCTACCTTCAGAAGCTCCAGACATCAGTCAGCTGGAATCTGTTTTCTCGTGCGTTGCTGCTAATAAATTGGAAATGCCACCTTCTCCCAAACTGCATTATTACTGTTTATAATTTTGATTGTTCATTTGCATACGAAAATTAGTCTTGTGACATGCGTGAATTTTATTTTATTCCTGAACTAATTATAAACAAGAATGCCACATTATTTACATAACTAATTATTGTTCCTTCTGTTCTCTCTGGTGTTTGTTTGTTGTATTTTTGGGGGGAAGGCCTCTACTCTGCTCTGCTTAAAGCCACAAATCAGAAAAAATATTCAAAGGTTCCTGAATTTCTTACATTTGCATCAAGTGTAAATTCATTTCAATGGGAGACAATGAACATTTCCATTTTAATAGGCTTAAATTGGCTTGATCTTACTTTGTAGTTAATTGGAATAAATCATTCTTGTCTACCTGGGTAGATTTTTCCAGCCACAAATTGCAAAGGCTTATTAACTTATAAACCGGCCATGCTTTGCCTATAAAAAGTGTGTTTTCTTCAGAAAAGGAGGACCAACTGCTTCCTCTTGGCCATCTCCCCCTGGCTGAGGCCAGGGCTGGGCATTTGGTTGTCTTCCTGGCAGAGACCTATAACTCATCACTGAGATTGCACCAGTGCCCCCAAGTGGGCAGACCTTCTCCAGAGAACGGAGATGCCAAGTCTTCTCTCTCCTGGCACCATCCGTCCCACACACTTTTTTTTCCTTCCAGAACCCACACTAAGAAACTGGGGGGGGACATCAGGTGGGATTGGCCCGGGTGGGGCTGAGGGAGAGACACCCCAGTTCTGCAAATGAAAGCTTCCTGAGCAAGCTGGTCCTGAGAGCCAAGCCATCTCCTGCAGAGCCCAGCTGGATGGGAAGCAGCAGGCCGGCCTTGGGGGCCTCCAGCCTTTGGAGTCCCATAGGCAGTGGAGTCCCTGGAGAGAAGCTAAAAACACCTCCCAGGAACTCGGCAGGGAAAGTGAGCGATTGCCCTGAGAAGCTGCCTTGGCTTTTCTAAAAGTAGGGAGGGAGGGGACCCCCGAAATGCCAGGCTTAAAGCCCCAGACAGCTTCCCAGGGAAAGGCAATGGGGCTCCTTTTGGAGCCACTGCCTCGCTCTCCAGCCTGCTCCTCCTTCACCCACTGGCTCCATGGAAGAAGAGGGGCCTGGCTTCTCCTTGGCTCAGGGGCTTCCCTTCTTCTGAATCAGAAGCCAGCCAAAGGCTCCAGCCCTGCCGGGAGCCGTTTTCTCCCGTGAAAGAGCTGCCAAGCCCAGCCCACCCAGGCTGGCAATCTACGGAGGGGCGGCTAATTGGCTGTAATGGGATTAGGAACCTAATATGCTAATGTTTGAATGAGAATTTAATAAACTCTAATGTGATCGCAGAACACAGCTCTGCTTCGCATACGGCAGTCTGCCGGTGGGAAATGGGCAGCTGTGATTAGCCAAACAAAGTGGGTTCATTACTCTGCCAGGTACTTCAACACATTTTTAATCAAACTATTCAGACATGAAAGGGAGTCTATTTGCACGGCAACTTTGGGCTGGAGGAAGCCAAGAACCGGCTGAGATGCTCCCAGGAAATTCTGAAGGGCAGAGAAGAAACTGAGGCAGCTTCTCCAGGAAAGAGCCTCTGAAGTGGGGCTCCCCATGCCTCAGCGGCTGCTTCCACACAACAAAGGTTTTCCATGCTTGAGGATGATGGAGGATACACCAGTGGAGGGGCAGGGGCAGCTCAAATTATTATTATTATTATTGGTTCAATTTATATGCCGCCCTTCTCCGGAGACTCAAGGCGGCTTACAATGCATTAAATCACTCCTCGGTCTCAGTGGGATGACAAATGCATGAGTATTTGCAGCTCCTTCAAGGGGAGCCATTTCTCCCCTGGGCCATTGAGGCTACTGAGGGGGCAGGCCCAGAACTGAAGCACTCCAGTCACGTGAGGAGTTTGGACTGCTGGGATGAGGCTTGCCTGGCAGTTGCACTTGGAGGACCCAACCATCTCAGCTCCTTGGACTTCCCCTTCTGAGAGCAACTCCTCTCTACTTATGGATGCAGTAGTGGGCCTCCACTGGTCCGGTTGGACTTGGCTCTTCTGTAATCCATCACCTGGGCCAACACTGCTCAGGTAGAACCTCAAGGCTGGTTGTGGATCTCCCCATAATAGAGTCTTTCTTCTCTGGGAAAAAAGGGCTGTGGAGCAGAGAAGCTTGGGGGTCCTGCTTAAAGGACAGCTGGATGTTGAATGTTTTCCCTCCATGACTTCCAGCACATCTCCAGAAATCAACCCCTTCCTTCCTTCCTTCCTTCCTTCCTTCCTTCCTTCCTTCCCTCCCTCCCTCCCTCCCTCCCTCCCTCCCTCCCTTCCTCCCTCCTTCCCTCCCTCTTTCTCCTTGCCCTTCCTTCCTTCCCTTCCTCCCTGTGGGACTGGTGGGCTTCTGCAGCTTTCCCTTGATTTCCGTTTCCTTCCTATTCCTGTCACTCACATCCTACTTAAAGATGGGAGCCCTCCTTAACGTGGACAATAGCAGTGCATTTTTCAGAGCCTCTATGCATAATGCAGGCTGCACACTGGAGGATCTATATTTTAAAAATCAATCCCCTCTCAAAGGGCGTAGGAGGAAAGGAAGTGTGTTATGCATCCAGGTCACGTGCCTGATCAAACCCGCACAAAGGCTCCTCCTGCTTGCCTGAAAGCCGAATTTTGACCTCACTGGAGTGAGGAGGCTTGTAACCTTTTCCAACTGGTTATTTTGGGGCATTTGCAGCGGATGTTCCTTAAAACCCCAGGAAAAGCCTGGCTACCTTTACCTTGGCTAACCTCTGCCAGCAGCTTCTAAAGCCTGGTAGTCAGGTTTTGTTTACATTGCCACTTACAAATTAATATCTCAAGTTGTGTTAATCTGCATATTAAACTGTGGTATATTAAGCAGGCATTCACAAGTCACCCCTTTCCCAGAAGGCACAATCATACAATCGTGAAGGAGGCCTAAGTAAGTGGAATTAGCAACTGGGGAACTGGAGAATCGCATTGAGTCATTTTGACGGCATTATTGGAAGACTTTATCCTGGGACGTTTTATTGGTGAAACACAATTTTGAAAAATGTTCTGAAAACAAGAAGCATGCATATCTGGAGACATTTTCAGATAATCTCAAAATTGACTCTCATTATGTTCTGTTTGTCAGGAAAGATGCATTTAAATGGATACCAAATAATGTTCTTAGATGATAACCAGCCAAATGCCAATGGTGACGGTCCAACAAGCTGCCATTTTGCCTGAGGGAGGGTGGACTGGCTGGCACCTTGCACCTTTGACTCTGGGCAACATATCAGTGGTCTGGAGTGGGGCACAACCTATCCTCAAACTCCTTCAGAGACACTTTTGCATCATGGATCAATGGTGTGAGCCAAATGTTGGGTCTTCAGGACAAAAAGATGTAAAGAACTGAGGTCCAAACAGCAACATGGAAGAGAGGGTCTCCATCTTCCCAATAATCTGGGGACTCCAAAGAGTTTTTCCTCTTGATTTCTGGAAGAAATTGTATCCATCTGATAAATATGAAGCTCATTTATCTAGAAATTTATCTCTATCAAATTAATTCATCTATCAAATTAGCCAATGAAGACAGAGATGTTTGGTGGGAGGGAGCCAGTGAGGGAAAGGAGTGTTTCATAGCAGAATTATGGATGGCTGCCCTATTAATCACACCCAATAATTATTTCTGCCTTGGCACTATCTTACACACTTTCCTGGCCCATTAATTACCTGAAAATTATTATTTGCTTCTCTTATAAATTACCCACCATTCCTCTTCTCTCACCCAACTTTGGTTTCCTATGCACGGGCAAACACACACACACACGGACACAGAGGTGTATGTTTATGCTTGCACACATGCACACACTCTGGGCTGATTCCTCAAGCGTTTCTACCGTGGGATAGGGAGGAGCATTGTGAGATGTATCCATGTGTCATGTGGCACACTTCTGTGGACGCTATTACGGATCCCCCTCCCTCCCTGGCCAAGGCAGAACTGTTGCCCACTCTCCAGCCCCAGAACGGAACAACTGACCATAGCCAACACACAGCAGCCAATTCGCCACAGGACCATTTAACGATTCAATTTAACTATTTAAAATAAATATTTAAAATATTTTAATTTTTATCATTCACACTTCATTCTGTCCCATCTTTTCCATACTTTCTTTAATGACTGTATTCCAGCATTTCTTCGATATTAGTGTAGGTCTTGTCCCTCAGTGAGTGGTCCTGTGGCAAGTTGGCAGCAGCAAAGGTCCCAGAAGGTCCTGCCAGGGTGACCCACATGGAGAGGGGAGCCCCTTTCCTGTGAGGCAGTCCACAAGAGAGATGAGTGAGTTGGCATGCTGTAGCTGTCACGGGTGGTGGTGGGGAAAACAGTTGGGGAGGGGTTATTTTCTAGAAATAACCAGGAAAGCCACTCAGAATGGAGCAGCAAAGTGGTTCTGCATCAAGAAGGATGGGCCTCCCTCCAAACCAGAAGCTGCCTAGCAGCTACACAAGGCCTCCCAGCAGTGCCTTTTCCTCACCCCGGGTGGACGAAACTGTCTGGCCACCCCGGGCTCCATCTAACCTTTCTTGCCAGGAGCTTTGGAGTTCGGGCTGCTTGGAGGTGCTCTCCAAGGTCCTGATCACTAGCCACCTGTCCCTCTGTGCCTGCTAGCTTCTCTGCCAGAGGCAGGTGATAATGACGGTCACTGAGTGAGGAGCAGTTTGCAGCATGAATCGTTCAGCAAGTGAAATGCACTTGAGAAGATGGAGAAGCCTGGAGTGCTACAGAAGCTTTGAGGGAAGACTTCTGTCTCTGAAAGGGGGGCAGATAAATGATGCCTCTATAAAGGGGCTGCCCCCCGCACCTCTTCTGGCCTCCCAAGGGCTTTCTGTCCCTTCTGAGGCTGCAGGGAGCAGCCAGCCTCTCCCCTGGGGCCAAATCACCCACCTGCGGGAGGGCAACGGAAGCCCCTCTTTCTTTCTCTGCTGCAGCTGGAACTGTCTCAAGGTCAGAGAAGGACCTTGATCAACATTGCAGACAATATTTTGTACATTTCGGGGATGAATATGGAAAGGAGCTGGGAAGGAGGGAGAGGCATCTCATTAATGAAACTGCACAGGGTTCAGCATCAACTCTGGACAGGCTTGTCCCTCCTGGTAGGTTGATGCTTTCCCAGGAACATGAAACATCCAATTAACTAACCATTTTTGCACCGTCTGAGTAGCAGTTTGAAAAAGGTGAAAGGTTGGCATAATCTGGGGGCCATGCAATGTGTGTGTGTGTAGAATACATACATACATACATACATTTAGAATAGTTTGTAATATATATATTACATATATATATATATTACATATATACATATATACATACATACATACATACATACACCTACATACATACATACATACATACATGTATGTATGTATGTATATGTTTTCTTTCCTTTTCATAGGTTTTACGTGTATTTCTCTTTAGCCAGGTTCTTCCTATGTAAATCAAGATTTTTATGCAGCCCTAGTTCAGTGAAATCACAATCCACTAGTTATCTTAGTCTCCCAATGGGCAGCAGAGGGTTTGCTGGCTGCCAGAAAAAAAGCCTAGAAACTAGTGGATTGTGATTTCACTGAACCAGGGCTGCAAAAAACCTTGGTTTATGTAGGAAGAACCTGGCTAAAGAGAAATACATACATACATACATACATACATACATACATACATACATACATACTTTTCGTAGGTTTTATGTGTGTTTTTCTTTAAGCCAGGTTTTTCCTATGTAACCAAGATTTTTCTGCTAGCCTAGTTGAAGTAAGAGCCTTAGATAGCTCAACAGGCTAAATAGCCTGTTATTAACATTCAGCTGTCTGCAATTATTGCAAGTTCGAGGCTCAAGGTTGACTCAGCCTTCCATTCTTTCTAAGGTAGCTAAATTGAGGACCCAGTTTGTGGAGGCAATAAGCTGACTTTGTATAAAAAAATATACAAAAGTATGAAGGCTATTGCTTAACGCCTTGTAAGCCACCCTGAGTCTCCGGAGAAGGGCGGCATATAAATCTAATTTTAAAAAAAAATAGTGAATGTGATTTCACTCAACTAGGCTTGCAGAAAAATCTTGGTTACATAGGAAAAACCTGGCTTAAAGAAAAACATATATATATATACATACACACACACACATATATATATATATGTATGTATGTGTGCTTTCTGAGGTTTTTGCGGGTGTTTGCATGTAGGTCTTTGGTTATTTGGGTTTTCTCCCACATAAAATTGGAAGTGTCTTGGCGACGTTTGCTCCTAGAAGCACGAAGCCCAAAAAACCAGCCTGAAGATGACGAATGAGACTTCGTCAAAACGTCGCCAAGACACTTCCAATTTTAGGCGGGAGAAAACCCAAATAACCAAAGACCTACATACAAACACCCGCGAAAACCTCAGAAAACAGATTACTGGAACAAATGTTTGAGCATTTTAATATATTAATTTAGCAGGAGGATAATTGTGTGATTACAAATGCACTTTGACCAGGAGAGAGTGAGCAGATAAAGCTTTTTTTAAGCTAAAACGAACACTCAGATATAAAAGGGAGAAGAAGCAGAGCAAATTTAAACCTGGTCCTCAGGGAACGTGTGTTCAGTTTTCACCCTCCGTTCATTCGTCAGAAGAGTCTGCATCAAAGATAAGCAGAGAACTTTGCACCAAGAATCTTGTACACCAATAGCAGAAAGCTTTTTTTCTGGAGGGCACGGGCTGCAATGTTTTCAAGCTGCTGGGATTGGAAGCTGCAGCACTGCTGGAGCTACTGGTAATCAGCCATCTAGCCCACCCAGGGCTGCCCACATCTCTTCCTGCAAGTGTTGCCACACGGAGGGCAGCAGAGGGTGCAATCAGGCAGGTTCACAGTTCATGTCCTGGAATGCCAGCTGCTGCACAGAGCTCGGAAATGGGTTGGCATCATTTTAGTAGCGATAGAGTCAGGGCAGTGTTGGGAGTGGCAGATGGAAGGACCCGACGTGCATGAGGGAAAAGTGCCGGCGATGCTCAGGGCGAGGCAGGCTCAGTGATGTCCAACTAGTAGTGTCAGGGCGTGAGGTTCAACCACTCCCAGGGTTGAAGTGGGTCTGCTGGGGCTCTGTGTTGACCGGCTGGGTGGATCTGCTGCTAAGAGGAAGATGGCAATGCTGGAGCAGCAAAATGGAAATCTTCCAAGGGACTTGCTGAAACACTTGTGTCTCGGGTGATAATGCCAAGGTGTGCTGGTGAGGAAGGGAAGGGAAGGAAGGAAGGAGGGAGGGAGGGAGGGAGGGAGGGAGGGAAAGAAGGAAGGGGCAGCTTCCCCTCTGGGGTGCCACATGGGCAAGCTAATTAAACCCTCATCCTCCCCTCAGATCCTAGGCACATGCAGAGAGAGGCACAGTGTTGCTGCTGTTGGTGCGAGGCTGCCAAGGCACACCCAGGGAGCCCTTAATCTACGGGTCACTGACATGATAAACAATAATGTCTCGTTTGGAGCTGTTATAACTTATCTTGTTAATGGGTAGTTTGGGAGCCTGTAATTGGTGATTTGTGCACAGACTGTCACAAAATTTTAAAACACGTTTGCCATCATTTCTGGGGTGTTTGAACAGCAACTGGCTCACAAGGCCAACAGGGAACCACAAAGAAAACTTCACCTAAGGCTCAGGCGGGGGTGGGGGGAGCAGAGAGGAAGCTATTCCTTCCCAGATCCCCACCCCTCTCTCTCACACAGGCATATGCTGGAAGGCTTTAGACATCCCAGGTTGGCAAATCTGACCAGGCTAAATAAGGAGGAACCTCTGGGTCAGTCTGACCACACCTGAATGGAAAACCCCAAGTGGCGGCTGGAGAGGCCCACTCGACTCCTTCTTCAGGATTTCCAGGGACTGCCAAGAGCTCCAGAAAGCCCTTGATGGAACGGCAGAGAAGAGGCTGGAGGGAAAAGGGCTGAGGGGAGGGGGTGTCCTCTCTGGTTACCCAAGAGGCAGAGGAAAGGGGTGACTTTCCTATTTCTGAAGAGCCGTGTCTCTTCTCCCTCAACCACCATGCTCAGCTGGGACTCAGGCCAGGACTTCTGGGAGGGGCTGGGGGGGTGGTGTCCCACCAACATTGCCAACCTTTGCTCAGGCTAATAGATGGGCAAACTGGGGCCCTCCCCACCTCCTTGGCCTGTTTTCTGCTGAAGCATTAATTAAGAGCACCTGCCCTTATAGTCAGCCCTGCTTCATTAGAAATACTGTAGAGCAAGTGTCGACGTGTAATTAAAATTATGCATATCTTTTTTAAAAATAGCTCTTTTGAAATAGAGCCCCAGTCATCCATAGCTATTAATTTAATCAGCCAATTTTGCTCAGGTGAATTCCTCCCTCCCCTCCCCCTCCCCCTCCCCCTCCCCTCCCCTCCCCATGCAAAGGAGCAGGAGGATTTTAACCAATTAAGTTACCATAGCAATGCAGCCCTTCTCTTCTCCCCACTCTGCAAGGGCCCTGCCAGCTCAGGAGCTCAAGACCCCCACCCATACCTCTCCCCCTCCCCCACGTCCATTTCCCCCTGCCTGCCTGGGTCGGCCTTCTGTAGCGCCAGATACATCCCAGAAGGAAAGCACAGATTTGGGCCAGGGGGCCTCTCTGAATAGCAGTCTCTCCCCGCATTTGTCAACACCCTGATGTTTGTCCTCTCTGTGGCATGTTTAGGAAATGCGCAGCCACAGAGCCTCTTGCAGGTGGACCAGCTAAGCCTCAGTCGATGCTACAGGCTGCAAATCTTTGTCACCAAGTTTTGCTGGCTCTTGTCAGACTGCTGGAGGTTTCGGCTTGTACCCCCAGAGCAAGGAGGGGCCGGGAGGAAGATGCTTGGCCATCCCGGGAGCCCAAAGCCTGACCAAAAATCCCCCTGAGCAAAACCTGCTGTGCAGAAGCTGAGGAAGGGAAGGAGAGGGAGGCGAGGTAGGGGAGGGGAGGGGGACAGCCCCAAGGGAGGGGGCTGAAAGATCGGGAATTGCCTTCTGCCTCCTCCAAACCCAAGCGAGCAAGGAACCCCACCTGGCCAGAAGGAGAGGAAAGGGGAGTTGCCCGCCAGGAGAGCATCTCATTAGAAATGCAGGGCGCATCCCCGTTGCTGGCGCATTCTGCTGCAAGAAACTCAGAAAAGACAAGAAAAATGAAGGCAGGTGCAATCTCATTTTCTGAGGGCTGCAAGTCAGCCAGGAAGCGGCCATTATTCCATCGACTCTGTCGGCATTAAGTTATTTCCTTCACTAAAGACGGGCGGGTTCATGAATATCTATTGAGTTCCAGGTAGTGGCGTCTGGCAGAGAGCGCCTTGCTGATTGTAGCTTTATATTCCTCCGACAACACACCTCAATCTCCCTCTGAAGTGAAAGACAATAGTATTTTAAATTGGTTAATAAATCTCTAGATTGATGCTCCAGAAAGGCCTGGTGACTTCATCTCTATTACATGAATAAAAGTGATAAGGCCTCTGCCACAGAGGGGCTCCGAATTGTGGGACACCCCCCCACACATGTCCTTCAGGCCTGCAGTGCCTCAGCTCCAGAAAAGGTTCCAAGTGGCACAGCCGTTGTCATCCAGGGAGGATGACTGTCTCCCATGGAGACCTTCCGGGGCTTCCCCACCCTCGAGCAGCCGATGCCCAACAGAGAGAGTTCAACTTCTGCCAGCTACTTCACCACCTTCTCCTCTGGCCAAAGCTTGGCATCCTCTGTTCCTCCTCCTTCTCCTTTCCCCCTTGCTGCCCTTCTGCTGCCCAAAGCCCTCTTCTCCAAGGTAGGAAGGCACCCTCAGGATGCACACACATTTCACCGTTCCTCAATTGAGGGTGGCATTTCTGGACCCTCATCTGGAACTCCATCATTGCGGTGCGACCTCCCACTTCCTGCCAGACCGGCATGACTTCACCTTGGCTCTGGTTTGGGCAGTCGACTGGCCCTGGGAGAAGTTGGGGAGAGGCCTTCCAGGTCGAGATTTGAGTCCAGTTAAAGGATCCTGATCAGCTGCACTCTTGCACGCTCCTTCTTCTACTCCTTTGCCCATCATCTTTAACTTGACTCTGCCAACGAGGTTCTCCTGATTTTTAATGAAGGCAGAAATAGCAGCAGGACAGACAAATGGCAGATCAACCGTCAGGAGCCAAGTGTTGCCCCTTCTCCAGTGAGGTCAGCCTGACGTTAGGGGAGTTCCTGGAGGCTTCTGCCTTTGCCTTCCTCCGGTTTGGATCAAGGGGCAGCTGGGATGCAGACTCTGTTGACTTTGCAAGAAAAGTACACTTGCTAATTCAAAACAGTTATGCTAGCCGATATAAATTTATTTAGTGCCATAAATTACATAATTGAATTTTTATTTCCTTCATATATTTGAGTGAAATAACTAATATTTTGAATCTGCTTGGCCTACATATGTCTTTCACAGGAACATATTTTCTGTAATATTATGCCTGTATAAAGCTGACATTTAAATGGTTTAATAAATGAGCTGTTGTTTGACTTGTTTCAGATTCAATACATTCTGGTACATTAATAAAATATATTTCATAAAGCAGCTCAATAGACCAAACCCTTGATTTATTAGCAATACTTTTGCTATTAGGGGGACAGATATTCAACATGTCATTAAGGTTAAAATAATAATCAATCACACTAATTAGGCTCAATTTTACATATGCAAATATAATTAAACATACATTTCTCAAGAACTTTAAAGAGAATTATTGAAGGTGGAGATAGGATCCTGGGTGGGGGAGAAGAGGGATCCACTAATGGAACAGCTGTTTCCCCACTTAAATCTGCAACCAGATTGATTTGGCACCTTGCATTCTGCCAAAACTGAGGCCAAAGAGCAGCATTCAGGAGATGCTGACCCACACGGTGCAGAGCAGACTTCACAAGTGGTTGGCTTGGCCTGGTGGGTTTCAAACCTTGGGATCCTTTGGGGAGGAGTCAATTATTTCTGCCCCTCTCTTACCCTTCCCTGGCAGTGGTGCTGGGCTGGGCCGGGCCACTTGGCAACCAGGAGGCTGCAGACCTTCCATTGCTCCCAGAGCTGGGATTGTCAGAGCTTTTTTTTACCTTTTAAAAGCATTTTTTAAAAGAAGTGGCAAGCGGGCAACCAGGCGATTGGGTGGGCATGGGCGGGGGGGCAGGGATATTTGCTATCAGTTCTCCGAACTACCTGCCACCATCGCTACCGGATTGGCCGATCTGTTCAAAACCTGGAGCATTTCACCCCTACTATGAGTGCCCTGTGCCTGAGCCCTTTTGGCATCTGCTGGACATGAAGAGAAAAACCGACCGAAGCTTCAGTGCCTGCCTGGGGTTTCCTGGGAGTGGAAGGGGCAGAGGTGGGCAGGGCACTCAAGGGGCTGGGGGTGAGGCAGCCTGGCATCTGCCTGGACAAAAGGCCTGCCCAACTTGCCCTGGTGAAAAGAGCTTCCAAGGAGAACCAGCCATTCCTTGGAATGAGGGAGTCCCTCTGTCTTCTGTTAAGAGAATGGTTAATAAGTGATGTTTATTTATGAACTTGGAACTTTACTGTTGTTGGATAATTTGAATACATGCCTGGGTTATATGTTTCTTCTTTATTGCATACTATAATTTCATTTTTAAAGCTTCCCGAGTGCCATCCTTTAAAAATAATACCACAAACAAGGAATACATTATTTTTTCAGCTGTGCTCGATGGAGCTACCCAGGGACTAAGCCACCTTGTTCTCCCAGAGGCTTTCTGGGGAGGTCTGTCTTGGTGCGTGTGCAGGGGGGGGGGCAGCACAGGTCTTAAGTGGAGGGTGGGGTTTGCTCTGAACTCAGTTCATTTCAGGCGGGCCAAAGAGAGGAGGAGCAGGAAGCCGAGCTTTGTGCTATCTTTTTTGAAAATCCTTACAGCTCGTTCGTCTTCCAGCTCTTGGCTTCTGTGACAATCTCCCCTGTGCCTCTCTTCAGCCAGAGGATTAGCAAAGGCAGGGAAGGGAAGGGCTGGGGAATTCAACTTCCTCCCGACCTGTCTCAGAAGGCCTGGGAGCCGGGAGGAAAGGGTTTCCTGGGGAGATCCTGGGGAAAGAGCTTCAACCCCATTTGATCCATGTCCCACCAATGGTTCTGGAAGCTTGGAGATGTCACGGGTGCCAGGAGCCAGCCAGACAGCAGCAGAGCACCCAACAACACAGAGCGAGGTAGAGAGGTAGAGAGAGGTAGAGAGAGGAGAGAGAGAGAGAGAGAGAGAGAGAGAGAGAGAGAGAGAGAGAGAGAGAGAGAGAGAGAGAGAGAGAGAGAGAGGCGGAACCTCTCTGATGAGCAGCCTTGCCGTGCCCCCAGTGGCAAGGCCTGCCCAGCTCAGGACAAAAGGCCCCGGGCTGCCAAGGCTGGGCCTGGAGCAGAAATAAGTCCCCAGAACCGAAAGAACATATCTTCCCACACAGCCAGTCTCTCGGGGTGGCTCATGCCTTTGCCTTGCTTGTTAACATCGCAGTGCAAGGAAAAATTCTCTGGAACTGAAGGGCAGACTTGGTGAGGAGAGTGTCAGATGGGAGGTTAATTGCTGGAAGATCCCCGGCCTGGCTGAAGGCAAAGCACCGGCCTCCAGTCTCACCCGCAGCCATCGGGAGTTGCAAAATGATAACAGGCTGCAAAGCTGAATTGGCATCTGTTCACGGTTGGCTGCTCAGGGCTGTGCATCACTCTCTCTCTTTCTCTCTCTCTCTCTCTCTCTCTCTCTCTCTTTCTTCCCTTCTCTTCTCTTCCCTTCCCTTCTTTCTTTTCTTTCATCTTCTTTCCCATCTTCTCCTGGGAACTTCCTTCTCTCGCAAGAGACTGTTCTCAGCTGCCTGGCAGGTAGAAATTCAACCAGGGATGCAATTCCCTGACTAGATTGTCCAAAGGAGCAGGCTTGGGACCACTCGGCCCCACTACCTGACCGGTCCTTGGTTTCCTCTTTGCACTAGAAAACAGACTCCCTCAGGTCTGTGTTTTCTTTGCCTTGACTGCAGTTTGGACCACTAAGGTCAGCTGCTCAAAACTTGAGCTCACTCGATCGATGCCAAGCATTTTCTAGGAAAAACTGCTCTTTTACAAGCTAATTACAGGCAGGCGAGCCAAGTCCAGGCAGTTACATCAAATCAGAACTGGTAGTTTGAAGGAGCAACAGCTAGACTGGTGCTGCCAGCGAAGTCTCCATAGAGACCAGGCTCCATATTTGGATTCTGGGCTTGGAGCAGAGCCCAAGTTGTAGCATTTGTCTGATGCTCGCAGCCTTTTGGCCAAGGTGCACTACAAAACTGTGTGGGTCAGAGGCCATCTGAGCCCCCTCTCCTCTGCTCCTGCTTCCCCTCTTCAACCACGGAGACAGGTGGCCTTCTGCCTGTGTCGAGGAGGGCTTCCCATGCATGAAGAGGGCCCAGGAGGCTGCTCTGCCCAGGCACACTCCCTTCCCTGGCTGAATAATTCAGTGGGGCCAGTCTTGGGGGCCTTGTAGTCCACTGTGGAGGCCAATGACCAAGCCATCAGCCTGCTAAAAGGATGCCCAGCCTGCTGCCATGTTCCATAAATCAGGGCTAATGAGGCAAGGGAAGCACCTCAAGCCCAGCGCAGTTCTGCCCAGCCAAACAATGGCACAGCGAGGCATGGCCAGGGCTGCGGCTGCATGTCCTTGGGTGGTCTGCCTGCCACTTGGCAGCTCATGGATAACTAGTCCTCTCTGCCACTGGACAGAGTTCTCCCCTGGCCTGAGGGTACTTCCGGCCAGAGGCCCCGTACCTGCCCTGAGGAGGGAAGCTCTAGCTAACCCTCCGCTCAACCTTCAGATCCACCTGCTCAGCCTCTCCCGGTGGGTTTTCGCCTTGGAGTGGTGTGCAATGGGCATTGGAGCCCAGGTCTTTGCACGGGAAGAGCCAGGGCAGTCTCCTTTATTCTCCACCCACAGCTCCCTGCAAGCCTCAGCACTTCTCTGGAGCACCTCCTCAACCTCAAAGCCAGGTCATGCAAATTGACCCCGAATGGGAAGAAAATGTCATTTGAAAAGTGGGTTTGTCCCTCTAGGAAAATGTCCTCCTTCCTTTGGTCCATGATCCATCATCCCCTCTCCTCCCATCACCTTCATGTCCAGACAATCCATCTTATGGTTAAAAAGAAGAAGATTGATTCTCTACAAAATGCCATTTTCAAGCAAGACAAACAGAAAGGGGCCCTTTGGACTCATAGAAGCACCTGGTGTAGAAGGGAATTCACACAAGACCCCAACCGGGAGTTACAGGGAGGTCTGTCTCCCGGGAATCCAGAAGGGGGGCTCAAAGTGCCAAAAGGAGCATTTAAAATGGGTGCTGCCACGGCTGTCCCCCTTCCCACTATCTCCTGGGCCAGGTCAACATTGGGGAGATCGGGGTCTGGTGAGGAAAGCAAAAATGATGCCAGTCCTGCACTAAGCTGAACTAGCAACCCTGATCTGGGAATCCCTCAGCCCATGTCCTGGCCTGCTTCATCCTCCTCCTCCTCCTAGGAAAAGAACTGGAGAGAAGGAGCCACCAGAAAGCCGCCTCCCCAGCCAAAACCTCATTCCTCTTCAACCAATTCCAGAACCTGGAATTTCACTTTCAACTATGGTTTGGATCGGATGGCAAAAGCAGGAGTTGCATATTAGCCTTGGCCAGCTAATAAAAAAAGCAACCAGGCCAGCTCCTTTTTGGCTGATCTTGGCTGCAACGGAGACACCGGGTCCATTCCTTGGAGATGGGTCGGTGCCCTCAACCACGGAGGCTGGCAGAAAGCCGGCATCGACTAATCCTGTACCCTGCATGCTGGCAGAGCAGCTCCATGAAGCCCATGGCCCCTTCCTCCCCTCAGCCACCCATGGGGAGCCCAAGACGGGCTGAGAGATATGTCCTCGGTCTCTGCTGAAGAGGGTGTGGGGTGTCCTTGCTCCATTGCTAGGTGAAGGAAGCACAGCCTGATTGGGATGCGGAGCTTCGCTTCTGCCTTTCTTCCTAATGAGACAAAATAAATTTACACCATGTCGTTCTCTCCCCCTCCCCCCTCAAGCAGAGGCAGTTTTTACGCTGGTTTAGACAACCTCCGATCTCGCCCCAGCCGCATGGCGCTTGCAAGCTGACTGCATTTTTATGAGCAGGCTTGTTATATGCCAGCAAAGTATGCAAAATATGTCAGGCCCAAGCCGGGATCGGAATCAAAATGACTCTAATTACGTGTAATAATTTTTGCATCCCTGCATAAAACAAAGATTTGGCTTTTTCTAAGAGAGAGAGAGAAAAGTAATAATGCCTTTGCAATCGGGGAAGGAAAAATCATTTAGTGGGGATTGGGAGGGGCACAAGGTTTGGAGGGGTGGGAGGCCAAGGGTTTCTGCCTCTGGGGGGGGGGGGCTAGGGCTCCTGGGCAGAGGCAAAGGCTCCAGGCTGGTTCACCTGTGGACACAACCTTCCGTGCGGCTATGGCTCCCTCACTCTCACCTGGTTTGGGCCCAGGCAGAGCTGCTCTGATGGTGCTCCAAGGCTCAGTGCAAATGGAAAGTGGGGCGGCCACACTCCCTTGCGGAAACTGGTTCATGTCTGGCCCGACCTCTGACCGTTTCTGGGCATCTGGCAAGTTGTCCAGCAAGAAGGAATTTAGTCCTTTAGAGATGTCATTATTTTGAAACGCTGTTGCAGATCTGAAGCAATTTCCTCACAGAACAGGATTTATTCCAACAACTGTAACTGTGGAGGGTAGAAATTCCAGGGGGTGGGGGCAGAAACGAAGTGGCATTCTGAATGCAAATATGTCATGTTTACATAAAATATTAATTTGAAGGCCAGGTTTCTTCCTTGCATCTTTTTTCATTTCTGCTATTTACAGTAATGGCTGAGATGGTTGAATTGTTTCAATTGCTGGAGAACCCTTTGGCAATCTTTAACCAGGGAGGCATGGCACATTTATGGCACAATATCTCTGTTGTTGTGCATAATGCATGCTCACAATACGCACTGAATTGTGTTTAGAGTCTGAGGCAGGTGAAATACAGCTGAACAGGATGAGTGCCATGATGCCCGTTTGAGGAAAGGAAGTTGCCCATCTGCAGAGTCCCTGGCTGCCCTTTGAGAGGTCCAGGTGGTCTTCCTTGAAGGACGGAGCTGCCGTGTCTGGAAAGCAGATGAGCTCCTTTAGGAAGAGAAGAGCCCATTCTCCCATTGGCTGGATTACCCTCCCCTCCCATGGCAAGGTGGCAAACAAGATGTTCAGGCTGGTCTGCAGCATTTTCTGGTCTCCAGATCACTTCTAGCATCAACACAGCAATTTGACTGCAACAAGAAAGCCAAGTGGAGCCAAGAGGTCCAATACTTGAAGGCCTTGGGATGCAAAGAAAATATTCCTTCCTGGTTTAGGAGCAGGATGGAGAGTAAAGTAATTAGAAAAAGTGGGCAATTATTTCCCCAAATAACCACATGTGGCATTGGGGCAGCTGCACTGATCAATTCTGCCCCTCCTAGAAGCACCTGTGGGATCTCCTTTGCCGAGACTTTTGTCCAGCTCACAAGAGGAGACCCTCCCCGAGGTGTCTCTTTCTCATCAAGGTTTCCCTGTCTTTGGAGGAAGCGCCGATGGTCTGGCAAGGTCACGCTAGAGGGGACGCTCCCGGAGATGCTGCTCCCACTATCTCAGGGGGCCAACCACCAGCCTTTCCATCACTGGGGCCCAGTAGACATCAAAGGAAGAGCAGCCTTTGGACAGGGAGCCCCTGGCTGAGCTTCTTGGCTTTAGATGTGAAGCCCCTCAGCATTCCACAAGCTCTTGAATCCCCCCTGGTCCAGCCTGGCAGGAGGAAGGAGCTGAGTGTGATGAAAGAGAACCACCTGTTCTCTCCCAGTGGTCAGGAGTGACCCAAAAGGCAGGGCCAAGACAAGGAAGGCCCGGTTGAGCAGCCACAGAGCATTCATAGCCGGGGGAGCTGAACAAGGACAGAAGCCTCTGCTGATCGCTTGTAACGTAGTTCAGAAAAGTGGGCTGGACCCTGGGAAGACACTTCCAGAGGTGATGAGGAGGCCAAGACAGTGAGGTGGGAGATGATACTTGGCACCAGGAAAGTCTCAGCTGAGGCAGGTGGGGCCAGAATGGGAAGCAGGGAATCTCACCACCTCTCCATAGGACAGGCAGCTCTTTGCCGTGGTTGGAAGCATTCCCCTTGATGGTGAGCTTTGGACACCGAGACTATTTTAGCTATGGCAATTATCCCCATCACAGTCTGTTAATAGACACTAGTAGGTTACCAAGAATAATATAAACCAATTACAATAAATATTGTAATTTAAATTAATCACAGATCGATTATGCCTCAACTGTGATCTAGACAGACTTGACTTTTTAAACAATTATTCCCAATGATTTTGTTAGTTATATGTCTTCATATATATTGTCACCATGTTGATATCAACATATTATCTGCAGCTTTTCCATTTTGCTCTTATGAAAGAACTACCGTAAAATGGGACCTTTTTTTAAAGAGCTGGAGGCCTCTGAATTCCCCACCCTTTTTCCTCTCCAATTTTCTAACATTCTCGCAGGAAGTTCCCTGCAGGTGAGCCTCGCTTCTCCTAGGCAACACCTTCTTCTCTGGCAGGGCATCTGGGGGAAGACTCTCCCCAGCATTTCCAAGAACCAGAGTGGTTCCAGTTGCACTCTGTCAACCAGAAGGATTTCCCCTTCCTGGATGCTTTCCTGCTGCATGTCCAATTTAGTGTTCCTTCCTCACGATCCATCTCAGCCAGGATGGATGGTTGGCCATCACCAGCTTTGACTGAAGGTGACCTCCTTTGGTTCTGGGGTCATCCACTCCAGTCCAAAGGTTCCAGAGCCACCTGGAGCTCTCCAAGGTCCTGAGCTCCCTCGGTGCTGCCAGGGTTCTCCCTCATTGCCCTCCTCAAAACCTCTGAAGAGTGCGTACACCCCAAAATGCCTTCCTCCCTCTTGTCAAGGGTGCTCAGACTCCCGCCTTGTCTAGCCCTTCCTTCTGCTTGGTGAAGGCTCCCCTCCGTCTCTCCAGCCACCTTCAACGTGGTTGAATTACAGGCCCGAGTCCTCTGAAGGAAACCAAACCTGGCCTTCTCCAACTCCCTCCCTCCCCACTTCAGATGGCTGCATGCAACTTTCTCCCTGTGCCTGAATGGGTGAGAGAGAGAATCTCTTCAGAGACACACGCCCCCCTCCCCCCCACACAACTGCAGGCCTTCTGCATGAGGCCTTCTTAGGCACAACCTTTGGAACGCCCCCTCCTTTCAGGGCATGGAGAGGCCCACCTGTGCCCCCAACCCAGACCTGGGGCTCCTCTGGCCCACTTCTTCCAAGAGCAACTCTTGTTCTCTGGAGTGTTCTCAGAGGCTTGGAGCCACCGGCAGCAGCAAGCAAGGGTTTCACGGAGGAACCCGCCACCTGCACTTCTTGGCAGGAAAACCCCATTGTTCTGGTCAAACAGGCTGGTGCAGGGCCCATTTAAGCAGCAGAGGGAAACAAAAAGACAGAAAAGGTGGGGGAATGAATAGCGTTGCCTCGTTCAGCTTCAGCCTTGCAGGAAGGGGGAAAAGGCCTGCCCTCTTCAATCCTGCAGCAGCTTCTTCAAAACACCCGCAATATCCCGGCTGGCCTCCCTCCCTCCCAGCAGCTGGAGAGGCTTTGCTGTCACCCAAAAGAAGCGCCTGTCTTCTTCCGAGCTGCATGGAGGCATTCAGTTTGGAGTCAATTTAAATTTCAATTGTCTGTGAAATCTAAATCAATAGGCTATAGTTCAATGGTGCTTTAATAAAACGGGACATAACTGAGGAGTCACTGGGGGATTTGGTATGATAAGAGATTGCAAAAAACCTCCATGGCATCACAGTGGCAGGACCATTAGAGAATTTGGAAGCGCTTTGACAAGGGGGAGATTCTGCTCCTCAGGAGGCCCAGAGGAGGCAAGAGAGGCTGCCCCCCCCCAAGACCAGAAAGGACCCTCTGCAGCTCAGCTGCTCTTTGTTGGGGGGGGGAGCAGAGCCAGGATCCTGGGACCAGCACCCCATTCAGTCATTTTAAGAAGTGCAAGGTAGGGAGCGGATTAGATGGCTGAAATTAAAATTCACCCAAATTCCAAGTCTGGTAATTGAAAAAAATGATGTCGGCATTTAGAATGCATGAAATGTAATATTTTCCATGCTTTATTTACTTACCTTCTGTTATTGAGCTCCCTTGAAAAGAATCATGAATATCAGTTTTGCTGATAAAAATTGTGAATTCTTATTCAGAAATTAAATGCTCACAGAAGTCAGAAAACAGGTCTACTTTTGTTTTCATAAAAGCATTGGAGAAATTCTTCACAAGACCACATTTTGCATCAAAACCTATTGTGGGTCTTTCTGAAGCCCAGTGCTGGACATCCTTTGTGCTGGGGAAACTGGAGGTACATGGGTGCTTTGCTATGCTCCACAACCGCAGCAGATTTCACCTCTGACCATTGCAGCTAGGGGCTTCCTCCCTTCCTAGCTGGCTAAATTCACTGCCCTGGCAGAGCAAGTCCACCAGCCATGGTTCCCTTTGCCTTTGAAGGGGTTCAGGAGAGGGCAACCAGCTGGTCTTGCACTCGCTTGGAGATGAGTTGGCCAAGGGAGGTGGGCAAATGCCCTCCCTTCAGCCCCTGGCTCTGCCCTCCCCCTCCACCCCAGAGGATGCCAGGAACAAACATCTCCTCCTATCCTTTCAAGACTGGTGTGTTTGTGTCCGTGGTCCTCTTGCTCTTAGGGCTGAAGGGAGGCACTTGCCCAGTGTCTGTGCTCACCCAAAGAATGCCTTCACCCCATGGGCAACCCTCACGAACTCTGCCCAGCAACTGTGAATTCTGCAGAGGGGCCCAGGCCCAGCCTGTCTCCCATCCCACCCCA
Source organism: Masticophis lateralis (assembly GCA_030761175.1). Taxonomy (NCBI): domain Eukaryota; kingdom Metazoa; phylum Chordata; class Lepidosauria; order Squamata; family Colubridae; genus Masticophis; species Masticophis lateralis. The sequence continues at coordinate 16,886,160 of JAUDYJ010000014.1, read as the reverse complement.
GGCTGAGTGCAGCACCTCTTTCTTGAGGAGCAGCAAGAGGGCCTCATCCTCATCGTACTCTTCCCAATGCAAGAGGGCAGGCAGGTGAGCATCATGCTGCCCAAATTGTTTGGCCCAACCCAGCCCTTCCAGGGAGGAGATCCAGAGCCCCTCTGGTCGGAGGCAAGAACCGCACAGCCCTGATCCAGCTGGGTTTTCAGTGAGGCTCAACTGCTGCTCCTGCCATGCATCATGTGCGGCTCACATCTCTCTTCTTAATTTATGACTTTTCTGTCACTCTGAGCGGCTCCCAAACAGCATTATTTAACTTTATTTGCATTTAATAATAATTCACTTTTTCTCGGGCGCATTGCAAATTATCATAATCAGGCTGGAGGTGAGATTGAATTTCATCAACAGCTATAGGGCTTCTCCCTCCCTCCCTCCCTCCCCCCCCACCTTCTGTGGCACAAAAGAGAAGCTTGTCCACATCGAAAGGTCTCTGCACCCAGGCTGGATTGGAGGCAGCTTTCTGCCGGAAGGGGCCAGGCGGTGGAGTGGGCAGGGCCCTGGCAGCGGCTTCAGCCCAGCATCAGGCTGGATTCTCAGCCCACATCCCCAAATCTGTTGCATGAATGAACACACGCAAAGCAAAGGAAAAAGATTTGCTGCTCTTAACCTTCCTGCACCTGAAGGCTTAAACAACTCAGAACACGCTCTCTTTCTTTGTAGGGAAAAAAGTATCTAACCTTGTTCAACAACACTCTGTTTGTCTCTCTAAATTTATTATTTAGGGAGAAAAAGCAAACAAATAAAAAAGAATAAAAAAATAATTTTCTGCACGGCTTATTTTTGCTTGAGAAAAAAAGTGGCTGGGAAGGACGCCAGGGTCTCCCCTTTCCCCCCTGGAAAATCAAAATGTCATGCTGTTTACTTCTTCCCATCTCCACTGAAGAGGCTCCAGAGTCCTCTTGAGTTAAGTGAAACTTTTAAAAGTCTTGTTCTTGAGAATGGCCAGAGACCTGGAGAGCAGCTGGAAAACAGCCCTGGAAGAAATACAGCTAGCCTTGTGCAAAGCCCTAATGAGAAAAAGAACAAGTGGAGATGGAAGCTTAACGAGAAACGCCGCACAAGAAAAACTACAGCCGCCTGGGGGGAGGGGGAGGGAGGAGAGGGGAGTGGGGCTACAGCCTCCACGCGGCCAGCCAACCAACCAGCATATTGATCAGAGCCAAAGAAATGAGAGGAGAGACTGGAGGGGAGATAAATGGCGGGAGATAGAGCGCGTCAGGTCTGATGAAAACAAGAGGGAGGGGAGGGATGCAGCTTAAATCAAAGAGCAAACCGACCAAAGAGATGCTGCGATAAAAGGATTTGTGTTTATGGGGCAAAGGGAGGACAAGCGGGGGGGAGGGGCTGGGGCTCGCCTATCTCCCTGGGGTCCAAAGAAGGGGAGGGGGAAGCGGGCACATGCCAGAGGAGCCCACTCCCCAGGCCTTGTGATGAACATCATCTCACAATCTAGAACATGAAATCAGAAATGCCGCTAGCTAATATATTTAAAAACGTTCCCTTATGTACAGAATCAGTAATAATTGTAAAAATGGGTATTGATAGGGCTTGGCCAAGGTTTAATCCAGAGATTCAATTTGAAGCCAATTCGATCAAATCTCGGAATTGAGTCAAATTGTTAAATCAAATCAAATCACATGCACAAAAAGCCTCTTTTTCCCCTTGCATTGAGTTGGAAAATCAAATCAAAACAATTTTCTGGATCAATTTGAAGTGTCAAAATAGATCAAATCAGTGACTTGATTTGAAGCAGGTCACAGCCAATCTGCCTCCCCCTCATAAAGGACAGCCGAGCGAAAGGATTGCAGTGGCCCTTCCAAGGAGGCCAGAGACCCTGATGACTCACCCGGCTGGCCCACCTCTGAGGGCTCTTGGGAGGACGATGCCCACCCGTTTCAGTCCTCCTTTTATTCCAGAGACTGAGGAGAGAGATGGTGGCTGGTCAGTTTTGTGGCAGGACAGAGGCCGGATCTGGGTCAGCACTGCAGCCCGAGGGCCAGACTGACACAAGGGGCCAAGCTGGGCCAGCATCTTTCCTGGCTTAGCCTGTTGTGGGGAGGGAACCTCAGAGCAGCCTAGAGCCCAGGAAGAGACCCACCCCATTTTGAGGACAGCTGTGATTGGCAGAGGGAGGGCAGCCAAGCCAGGGTCCTCAGCCAATCACAGCGCTTATCCCCCATTGCAGATGCATAGTTAGGACTGCTCTGCTCAGAGGGAGCCAGGACTGTGCTGGCCATCCAGTTCCCTCCGGCAAATATTGAACCCAAGGCTTTTCACACACACGCACACACTCTGGGCTGAGGGAACCAGAACACCCCAAGTTGCAAAGAGGATTTTCTGCTTCCTCGCAGCAAAGGCAGAAGGATGCAGAGCTAATAGATAGTAACTGCCCCTCCCCCATGAAGAGGGCTCCGGGTAGATGCCACCTTCAGGATCAGGCCCACTGCTTTCACAGCCTGACTTGTCCACTCAGCAGTGTGTCTTGCAAAGCCTTTTCAAATTGAAATGGTGATTGGCTGGCCGAGGTTAATAGGAGTGTTGGAAAATAAATAGGTTATTGATTGATAATAACAATACGCTGACTGAAGCCTTACTTCCTGGCCTTCTCTGACCCGATATTACAGAAAATCCAGTTAGCATCTCATTATGACCAGCTGGCTGGGGGAGGGGATATTAATGAGCAGATGATGAGGGTTGAGGAAGAGGATGGGCATAGGCTGGGGGTTAAGAGCCAGGCTGACCCCTAGTTATTGTGGGTGAACCGCAGCTCAGGCAACCCTCCCACCATGGGCCTTGGGAGAGTGGCCCCTTGGGCACTGCTGGGGCATTGATTTGGTTTCTCAGACTGTCTCAATTGGTCTTCAGGCAGCTCCAGGGCAGCCCCTTAAGCTCTCCTGGCTCTTGAGAGGCTGCCCAGAGCAGCCCGAGGACCAGTTGAGACAGACTTCGGACTTCTTTCCTGGGGCTGCAGTCCAGTTGGCATTCAGCAAGCTTTGCTTTAAGGGGTTTCCTGGGCATCTCCTCCCACTGCCGCTTAGGCAGCCTAAGTGGGAGGAGATGCCCAGGAAACCAATTGCTTTGCCCAGCACCTGCAGGTGAAGCCAGGCTGGGCCCAGAAAAGGCTGCGAGGTCCCTGGGGCAGCGCTGCCCCCCCCATCCCCGAGCCTGGCTTACCTCCCAAACCTCCTTCCTGCGTTGGGCAATGCCTGGGAATGGAGGGGGCAGTATGTGGGAGCAGCAGCAGCAACACAGGGGCGGGTGGGGCGTCCAGTTCTTGGGGAATAAACGGTGGCCAAGTCAAGCGGGCAACGGTTTGCTGGGCGACAGCGCCCCCCTCGCCAAGCCCGAGACCCTCCTGCCCGCTCCCCCACCGGCCAAAGCGACGGGCCAGCAGAGAGAGAGGAGGCCTGGCGCTCAGCCGAGCCATTTCCTTGCTGAAGTCGCCACCTGGCGCCCGAAGTGCCTGCGCGGCGGCCTTCCCTTCCTCGGCGCTGTGAGCCAGAGAGCCTCCTCCGCGGGAGAGCCGGACACCCCCCGAAGGAAGGGGGGGGGCGTTACGGGTCCGAGACCGCGAGCGCCCGCCGGCGGGCAGGTCATTGACGACCGGGGGCTCGAAGCCGGGCTGGGACTAGCTGGGCGGTTCGGCTTCCCGGGCTTCAGGAGGGGCGAGAAAGACCGTCGTGGGCGGTGCGTGGAGGGCCCCAGCCCGCGAAGGGGCTCTTTCCGCAGCGGATGAGGGAAGGGAGGGCCGCCTTGCTTTCCCCCCCCCACCCCCTTTCCTCGGGACGAGGGGAGGCGGTCTGGGGGCAGTTGCAGGGCGGACCCCCGAAAGCAGCTTGCGCATCGCGGCGGGGATCGCCGTCCAGACATGCTCGTGACGCCCAGCCAGGAGCCACGAAGCTTGGACTTCAACTCCCAGGATGCTTCGGCGGCAGCGCGGAGGGGACGAGGGCGTCCTCCGGGCCTCGCCCACCCGATTTGCGCCCCAGCCACCTTCAGGGCTGCACGTAGGGCATTGTGGGAAATGTAGTTCCTCAGCGAGGGGCTCGCCCCTTGCCTCTGAAAACCCAGAAGCGAGGCGTCGGCAAAGGGCACGTCGGGGGGGGGAGGGGCGACTCTCTGCGGGGCTTGAGCCGTGGAGTTTGGGGGCCCGATACTGGGAGGGCGCCTCCTCCCCGCCTTCCTCGTGCTTTGGAGCTCAAAGGGAGCGCGCCGTTGAGGATCCGCGCAAAGGCGCCTTCGCGGGCGGGGGGCTTCTCTCTAGCTCGCTGGCTTTGCCACGCAACAATAAAAGGCCACCTTGAAAGTTGCGCGGCTCCCAGGTCGCTTCTTTCCCCGGGACGGGCGCTTTGGGCTGCCGTGCAGCCGGTCTGAGCGGAAGAGCCGGGATCGCCAGAGCCGCTTCTCGGATCAGCCCGGCGACGGGGCCGAGCTGGACGGGCTTCTCCTTCCGCGCCGCTCCCTTTCCTAGCCGGCTTGCTTGCTTGTTCCCGCAAAAAGGTTAGCCACGCACGGAGCCCGGCGGGACCACAAGAGCCGCGCGGCCGGCTGAGGGCAGGGCAGCCCAGCCCAGCCCCGCCGCCGCTGCTCCGAGAGGCCCCGCGGGCGGCGGACCGCCTCCCTCCTCCTCCGTGCGCGTGACGTCTCTCGGCGCCGGCCGGGCAGCGGGAGGAGCGAAGCCGCCCCGGGGCTGCCCGCGCTCTCTCTGGCCGAAGGGACGCTGCCGCCGGCACGGGTCGACCGGTGAGTATCCCGGCGTTTCGCAGCCCGCCCCGCCGCCGGCCCCCTCCGCTCCTTCCTCCGCGGCAGACAAGGCCGCTTGCGCACCCTGCCAGGTGGCGCCCACCGGGAACCTCGCTTCTCCCCGGACAAGGGCCGGGAGACGCTCGGCTCCGGCAAAGCTTTTGTCCCGAACGCGCCGGTGAGCCGCTGTGCTCGCTCGGATGTCTCGGCCGGTTCCCCGACACAGCTGGCTTCCCATCCGCCCCCCCCCCCCCCCACCGCGAAGGCCGCTTGGGCAGGGGCTGTGTGACCCCCCCCCCCGCAGCTTCTGTGAATCCAGCTCCAATCTCTCTCCCACCCCCCACCCCCCCATCTTCAGTTTTCCGAAAGGACCGTAGCTCTCTGCCTGGAATGAACCCAAGGCCCAGGGATACAATGCTCCTGACTCTGGAGGCTTCCTTCCTTCGGTGGGTCCGCTTTCCGCAGGACAAATATCTCCTCTCCCTCATCAACCAGGATCTGGTTTGCTTAAAAGGAGACGTCCAGAAACTGGTTTTGGACATCCGCCCTTCCACCGCCCCCCTCCCCCCCATGCCAGCAGACTTTAGATCAGTGGGAGATTTGGCCTTGTCCAGCTTGGAGAGTTGGGGATCAGGTATCCCTTTTTTTCTCCGGTGCTACCCCCTGGTCAGCATAGCAGACCCCAGGAGGTGCCTTGCCTTTGGGCAAGAGGGGGAGTCCTCTGGGTCCCCTCCCAACCTCCATCACCATTCACCCACCCACTGCTGTTTTCAGTCCTTTTGTGTGTGTGTGTTTCCATTGCCGGAAAATCCCATTTGCTCCCAAACAGCCCAACTGGACAGCAACTCCTTCCTCCACCTTCTCTCTTACCTCTGTTTGTCTGTGTGGGTGTGTATGCGTGCGCGCACGCTCCCCAGCTCGTGTGCAATTGTCCCTAAGCTGCTTTTGAACAACCTACATAAGACCCACATGGTAAAAAACAGTTGGAGAAAACCTTAAAGGAAAAATATGTTTATTTGGTGCCTAGAAACATTTCTGTCCTTTATAACAGGTCAAAAGGTTGCCCAAACCCTGCAGTTGATCCACATTAGAGATGGGCTTCAGCCCCAGGTCTTCGAGGGCCTTCAGTCCTTCAGGAATCAATGAGACCCTTGTGCTCGCCCTGGCCCCAGATGCTAAGATGCAGAAGTGGCTGCCCAGGCTCTTGTCCCTTTTCTGCACCTCTGAAAACAGCCGTGAGCCACACTGGAGGGCCACTTGCAGGAGAAGTGATCTGTTTTAGGGAAAGCTGAGTCAAACTGAAGACCAAAGCCCACAAGTGTGGTTTCGTAACTGGAACAGGAAACTAATTTTATCTCTTCCTCAGCTGCTTGAGGCCTGTAGCTCTTGGTTTCCTGTTGCAGGCAGAGGGAGAGCCTATACTGTTTTCAAGACATCCTCCTCCTTGCCTCTTCTCTGAGGGCTCTCCAGGGCTGCCACCCAGCTTCCTGAGCTCCTTTCCACCCTTCAAAAGAGCCAAAGGTAGAGAGCAGGACTCCCCAGCAGAACAGCATCCGTTTGCCTCCTTGAGCTCTTCTTCCCTCCTCTTGGATGGGAAGCTCCTTCAGCTGAGTGGGCATTCTGTCTGTTTAAGGGCTGTGGGAGCTCTTAGTAAATGCTACTGAATCTGGGATCAACTGGGCAAGCTGCTCTTTCCCACCGCAGGCTGTGCTTTTCCCACCTGCCCACAGTTTAGGAGATGGTTGTCTTCATTTTGCAAGGCTTGGAACAGAAAGACCCGAATCCCCAGACTCCCTCTAGGCTTCGATGGGGGGGAGGGTGTGCCCTGGAGCCCACATTTCAAAATATTTTCTCCCCCATCATACCACGCACTGTGCCATGCACAGGCTCCTTCCAGCGCTTAAGGGGCAAACTGAAAGGTCCTCCTTGACATCACAAGAACTCCCCGAGGCTTTTTGACAGGTGTGGGTGGCTGAGCAACCACTGGCCTGAATCATAGTGGTGCAGCCGGCCGTGTGGCTCACAGTCCCCTAGCAACCGAATCGATGGTTCTAGAATCCTGATGGGTTTCTGGCCAGGAGTGTCCTGGTGGACTTTGCCACGTTGAGGGACCCACTGCCAGGACATCGCCCCCACCCAAGCTGAGCTGCTCTTGCAGTCAGTCGCCCGTTGAAGGCAGCCTGCCTGCCCACCAAGGGCCAAAGTTGGTGGGCTTTGCAGAATGACCAGCACTGGGTAGTTTCTAAAGCATCCCAGGTGTTTCATTTTTGTGGGCAGAATCCGTCCGGCCACCGCAGATGGCACTTGCTGTGCAGGCCTTCAGCAAACCGGTGCTGTGCTTGAGGGGTGCCATCAAGGTCCCAGGCTGGACTGATCTTTCTCACTTGGTTTTGGCTCTTCCCTAGACAACCTTTTACGGAGGGGTGCACTTTCCACTTCCGCTTATCCCAGGAAGCCTGGGAGTCTGAACACAAGCCGGACTTTCAGCCAGCTGGTCTGAAAGTCAGAAACGGAGTCCGAGGAGCCAAAACAATCTTTGGATGCCAGTTGCTCAATGTTAGGATTCTGCCCACCCTTCTATGTTTTCAATATACTTCCACTTCAAACACTGGATAAAATAATCCGTTACTCCTGTGGAACAAATACATGCTGGTGTATTGCTTGATTTCTTAAATGTTGCAAGGTGAGGTTAACATTTTGAGTGTTACATGTCACCCAGAAGCCTCTGATCTGACTCTGGCATGTTCCTCCTGCCACTTGGCAAACCTAAGAAAACCCTTTCTCCCTTCAACGCCACCCCCCCCCCCAGTTGGTGCCTCTGGGCTGTTCTGAGAATGCGGCTGAGCGGCAGAGGCCCTTGGATGCTGTAGAACAGACGTTTCCTGCTTACCCAATGCAGCAAATGAACAAGCAGCCGCCTTCTCTAGGAACCACCGTCTTGATTTCGATTGTGCAACCTTTTATCTAGGCCACCCAATGCGTGTGTGCATGCGTGTGCGCATGTGTGTCTGTACCTGGCCTTGATAAGGGGGAGGCGTCTCTGTGGGGCTCCCCAGCTGCCTGGCTTGGTGGAGCATGGCAGCCTGTCTGTTGTCGTGGCAACAGGCTCGGTCTTTTGTCCCTGAAACAGGCTGCTGCGTTGACGCTCCTCCAGCTTGATCTGGAATGCAGCTTTAAGCCCAGCTGATCCCACGGGGCGACCAGCAGCACCAGGTGCGGCTTCTGCCCCGGAGGAAGCTGGCCAGGAACCCAAGACCGGGAGCTCTGCTGCAGGATGCAGCCCCTGCAAAGTACCCGACTGACTGGGCTTTCCTTTCCCAGGCTGGATTGCCCTGATTTGGGGGTTCGCTGTTGGGCTGAGAGGGAGCAATGACGAGCAGGAAAATGACCTCCGCCAGTGAAGGTGAGCCCCTTGTGACCCTGACAGACTTTCCCGACATCTCTCAGCCATGGTGGATGAATATTTGATGGCCCTGCTTGCAATTCCACCCCCCCATCCACCCCCACTCTGGCCCCCGTTTTGTGCTATTAATATTCAATCACCTTCAAAAGCTGCAAGAAACGGGTAAAAGCCTGGAGGCTGATCAGCATGGAAGACCAGCAGGAAGGGAAGGAGGGCAGGTGGAGGCTTGGCGAAATTGTTCGGAACACCCTTGCCGTGTCAGTCTTGGGCTGCCCTCCCCAGCAATCGCAGTATGGACTGCCCCCGCCCCAGCAATCCTGGCACGAGACCCTTTTCCAGGGAGCCTTGCTGAAGAGCTGTGGCGGGAGGGGGGCACGGGGCAAGACAGTGAAGCTCCCCTATGCTCTTCTTCATGGAAGCAGATGGGGGGGCCTCCTCCACAAGGCGGGCTCTGCCTGCCAAGAGGGGACTGAGATGTGGCAAAGGCCTAAGTCATCTTCCGTTATTGTCCCCGCAGCGTCCAGATGTTGAAGGTGGTGCAACCACAGGTCCCATGTGGAGGAGGCGAGGATGCGGCTGTCCGTGAGACGATTGCTGATGGTGCTGGGCTTCGCCATCGCCCTGATGGTCTCCGTCCACCTGGGCCAGCAGATGCTGCAGTGCCAGCAGATGCTGGGCCAGGGCCTCAGCCGGGCCCTGATGCGTCCAGAGAGTGAGGAGCTGGTGATGCTGGACTCCAACCGGGTCGAATATCGCTACAGTAAGGAGATGCCGCTCATCTTCATTGGTGGGGTTCCTCGGAGCGGGACCACCCTGATGCGAGCCATGCTGGACGCACACCCAGAAGTGCGCTGCGGGGAAGAGACGCGCATCATCCCACGGGTGCTGGCCATGCGCCAAGCCTGGTCCCGGTCCGGGCGAGAAAAGATGCGCTTGGACGAAGCCGGGGTAACGGACCAGGTGCTGGATGCGGCCATGCAGGCCTTCATCTTGGAGGTGATCGCCAAACACGGGGAGCCAGCTCGCTACCTCTGCAACAAGGACCCCTTCACTCTCAAGTCCTCCATTTACCTCTCCCATCTCTTCCCCAACTCCAAATTCCTGCTGATGGTGCGTGACGGGCGGGCCTCCGTCCACTCCATGATTACCAGGAAGGTCACCATCGCCGGCTTCGACCTCCGGAGCTACCGGGATTGCCTGGCCAAGTGGAACAAAGCAATTGAGGTGATGTACTCCCAGTGCCTGGCCATTGGGCGGCTGCGCTGCCTCCCCGTCTACTATGAGCAGCTGGTTCTGCACCCGCAGAAATCCATGCGGGCCATCATGGACTTCCTGGACATCGCCTGGAGCGACGCCGTCCTACACCACGAGGAGCTGATTGGGAAGCCAGGCGGGGTCTCCCTGTCCAAGTGAGGGGCCAGTTGGGGATCACCCTATGGTTGGGTTGGGACCAGTTCTAATTCAGGGCCTGGAATTCCGCTGAAGGTTGGAGTGCCCAACCAGGGTGCCCCCACCCCAAACGTTTTCAGGTGGGAAGGGAGACAGTTCTGCAGTTAAACCTCCCAAGTTCTTTCAGATTTAGCTTGCAAGTCCTCATGCTGGACTTAATCTGAAGGAAAGCCAAGCGCAACATGCACACACATTTCTGGTCTCTGCACAGGATCGAGCGATCCACGGACCAGGTGATCAAGCCTGTGAACATGGAGGCCTTGACCAAGTGGCTGGGACACATTCCGGAGGACGTGGTGCAGGACATGGCTCAGATTGCCCCCATGCTGGCCAGGCTGGGCTATGACCCCTATGCAAACCCTCCCAACTACGGCAGCCCGGACCCCCTGGTGATCAACAACACCCACCGGGTGAGTGCCGCAGAGTCCCTGGCCTGCTTGGTGCCTTTGTCCCTTTGGCCGGATTTTTATAAGCCCCTCCCCGCCAACCCTCCTGGCTCAGGACTAGGGAAGCAGGCTCTCTTCTGACTGAAAAGGGGACAGGGAGGAGATGCTGATCGCCTCGCTGAGCAAAGGGCTGCAGGGCCCAATTCTGCTGACATGGCTGACTCTGTGCTCCTCTGCCAGGTCCTGAACGGTGACTTCAAAACACCTGCCAATCTGAAGGGGCACCTTCAGGTCAGTTTCTGTCTTCCTCTTCTCCCAGGCTGCAGAAATGCTCCTAATTCAGCAAGGCATAATTCCCCTGGGTCTACCAGCATCCCCGTCCCAAATGCCTTTTCATTCTGCTGCTAGATAATTTTCAAGGGAAGAATACCAAAATAGGCACGTCCCCATCTTCGAAATACTGCCCCATTGAGAGGATCCTGTTAGGCAGTGCCATCTTCTCTTGGTGGTGGCTTTGCCCTGTCACTCTTTTCTGACTGTTGCAAAGGCATCTCCTCACATACATAACTCCTAGAGTTTAAATCACTTTGAGATTTATTTGGTATATCAGGAATAACTAATTCAATAGTATGCATCCCTTAAAATATTTTGACCAACTTTGTTCCTATCTGGACCTGTTTGGAAAGCTAGAAACCCCAACCAACCAATGTAAAAATGAAACTGTAGCTCAGAAGCAGCTGACCCTTCCTTTCTTTTTGATCTTTGCAGGGGACTCTGAATACGACTGCTTTCCACTGACCAACTCAATGATTTCCAGGTACGTCTTGGTGTGTCCCAGCAGATCTTGTCTCCAACTCAGGTGGGGCTGCACAGAAGCTGTCCTGATGCTCTCCAGGACATCATCCTCTCAGCCCTGAATTCCCAGCAAAGGAAGAAACCCTGGTTTAGCTCGTTGCCTTGATGTTCTCTAGGAGTAATTCTGCTGTCTTCCCCTTGCTCTCATTTAGGTGCAAATTGCTTCCCCTTTTTCCGAAGAGAAGAAAATTTGCAAACAGTGACAGTGGAAATCTGTTTTCCAAGCATATTGCTTGCTATTGATATTGCCAAATCAATGTTATCTGTGAAATAATTTTCATTTTGCCGTTAATTTGTCAAGTTTGGACTTTCCAGTACCGGGAAGTCACGTACCAAGCTTGGACATTGCTCTGCCATCATAAAAAGGGAACCATAAAGAATATTGAAGATGTTATACTTGTCTACGGAACAAGTTTTTCAGGCTCTGTGTAAAACCATGTTGTAATTTTTGTTCTCTAATTTGCAGACCTCAACTAGCTGTTTGTATATCCTCTTTAGAATGCTTTCGGCCTTACCGGCACTTCTCTCTTTAATTCTCTCTTCTCAGTCATTTACCAAATTAAAGAGATTTATTTATTAATTCTGAAATATTTATATATATGAGATTGCCTCTTTCAGATTCTGTTCTTGTGAGAGAACAGTTAAAACCTGTTTTAACCGAGTTAATACTTTTAAATATCAATCGTAACTATTTGATAGTCCCTAGAATGCAGTTACGGAATAGAAAACAAGCAATCTCTTTGCATCCCAAGCGAGGTGGGATTGCAGAGCCCCAAACCGCAGCCAGCAAATGCTGCTTTGTTCGAAAGAGGGCCCTCTGATGATCAAGCGTGTGACTGATGAAGCCAGAGCCAACCTTTGTGGCCTCCACATAACCCCCAAGGAGCAGCACAAGGTTGGCCCCTTGAATGATCCCAGAGCTCATGCACGGACCACGCAAAGGTGCAGCTGGATTTTGTGGATGCGTTCTATCAGCTTGTGGTTGTCTAGTTTAGGAGGAAGGGAGCTGCCTTTTCTTGAAAGGCAGGCTCAGCTGAGGCACTGCAAGGCAACCGGCTTCTCATGCCGGCTCCTCCGTGGGCGCCGGGGGGGCTTTGAGGCCGGGCGCAGCTTCGGGGGGGGGTCCCCCGAGGCAAAGCGATCGGGCCCGGGAGGGAAACGGCCGAAGACAAACACCAGCAAGACCGCTCCTCGCCCCGCCGCGCCAGCGAGACGGAGAGAGAGAGCGGCCAGCTCCGGCGCAGGCGCAGGGACTTCGCGGAGCACCGGAAGCCCCCGGAGGGCGAGCGGAAGCGGGCTGTTTGCGACTCCGCTCGGCCGTTCCGGCGCCTTCCGACGCCGCGCAGGCACCATGTCGCTCTCGCACCTGTACGGGCGCGGCGGCGAGGCGTCGGCGGAGGACGACGGCGTGGAGATGGAGAGGTTCGAGATCAGCGAGTGGGACCTGCAGAACGAGTTCAACCCCAACCGGCACCGGCACCGGCAGACCAAGGAGGAGGCCATCTACGGCCTGTGGGCCGAGCGCGACTCGGACGAGGAGAGGCCCAGCTTCGGCGGGAAGCGGTGCGCGCGCGGGGCCAGGCGGGGAGAGGAGGGAGGAAGGGCCGGGCTCGGAGCCCCCCGCCCTAACGCCCCCGTGTCCCCCCTCCCAGGTCCCGGGACTACTCGGCCCCGGTGAGCTTCATCAGTGCCGGGCTGAAGAAGGGGGCGGCGGCGGCGGCGGAGGAGGAGGAAAGCCCCGACGAGGACTCGGAGGAGGAGGGTGAGAGCGGGGCGCGGGCGGAGGAGCCCCCCAAGGAGGCGCTGCCGAAGAAGCTGAAGACGGTGAGGGGAGGGGCGGAGGAAGGGGCGCCCCCCTCCCGGCCTCCCCGGGGCTCATCCTCCCTTTTCCCCCTTCCGAACCGATGCAGGGCGGCAACTTCAAGCCCAGCCAGAAGGGCTTCGTGGGCGGCAGCAAGTCCTTCGCCGACTTTGGCAGCTGGGAGAGGCACACCAAGGGCATCGGGCAGAAGCTCCTGCAGAAGATGGGCTACGTGCCCGGCCGAGGCCTGGGGAAGAACGCCCAAGGTAGGGCCGGCTCTCCTTTTCCTCAAGCCTATCCTTGCCTTGTTCCCCTTTTTGCATCCCAGCTTCTCTGAGAAGCGGCTTCTTATCCATGGTCATCACAAATTAGTGATTTATAAAATTCAGGGGAGGTTGGTAGCGTAGCCCAAAAAGATGGGGCTGGAGGTCTTCTCGTCAGTTGTCCAATATTTTCTTGAAGTCCTGCAGTGAAGGAGCCTCCGTTGGTGTCTGCAGGGAGCTCTCCATTTCACTAACCCTGAAGAACTTTCCTAGGTATCATCAACCCTATTGAGGCCAAGCAGAGGAAAGGCAAGGCAGCGATTGGGGCATATGGCTCGGAGCGAACCACACAGTCCTTGCAAGATTTCCCCATTGTTGACTCTGATGAGGAGGAGGAGGAGGTACGACCCCATGTTCTCATTTGCCACATTAGAGCTGGTGTGCGAAAAAGCCCTCCCCCCCCACAGCTGTGTAGCAAAAGGAGGGCTCTCAAATGGCTTCCTATGCTTCTATATGGTAAATTGTTTTTCCTGTGCCCGAGTGGTTCATGCTAGATGTTTCAGACTTGAGGCAGGGTTAGCATGGCTTGGTCTAATCTGCCCAATTTCCAGCAAGGTCTGTAAGAGACAGGCTGCTGGGAAACCTATGGCTTCCCACCTCTTTGGGAGAACAGCAGCTTCTCCTCCATCACATACAATCTCCTGCTTGATCTCAGTAAAATATGGGTGCCTTGTGGATTGCATCCTGCCTGCATCTGTTTTTGACGTTTCTCCTCTCCCCTCAGGAATTTCAAAAGGAACTCAGCCAGTGGCGGAAGGACCCCAGTGGGGGCAAGAAAAAGCCCAAGTATACCTACAAGACGGTGGAGGAGCTGAAAGCCAAGGGCAGGGCGGGCAAGCAGCTGTCTGCCCCTCAGAAGGAGGTGGCGCAGGTCAAGGTGAGCTTGGAGGTGGCAGCAAGACGGGGAGAAGGGGGGGGCGGCTAACCGGTTCTGCTACATCCAGGAAAGACAGCCACGAAGGGTCTGCCATGGAATGAGCTTGCAATCCTTAATAATATCTCCAGCTACCTCCCTGAGGCTCTGAGGATGGAATGGATGTCAACAACAGTCTATGTTTGTTTATTACATGTTTATGCCACCCCTCTTCCCTACAAGGTGACTCTTAAATTGGCAGTCCTGCTCCACCTTGGAGCCTGCCGTGCCTCTCTGCCTCCTCACTGGATGCAGTTTCTCTTTTGGAAGGTAATTGACATGACGGGTCGGGAGCAGAAGGTTTACTACAGCTACAGTCAGATCAGCCAGAAGCACAACATTCCAGAGGATGGTCCTCAGCAGCAGCTGCCCATCTTGGGCAAGGATGCCAGGACGCCAGCGTTCTCCCTGCCAGAGCTGGAGCACAATCTGCAGCTGCTGATCGACCTGACAGAGCAGGAAATCATCCAGAATGACCGGCAGCTGCAATACGAGCGGGATATGGTGGTCAACCTGAGCCACGAGATCGAGAAGATGGAGAAGGTGCTCCTGCAGGAGGAGACCGACATCCGCAACCTCAGTGAGGTGCTGGAGCTGGTGGAAGAGTGCGAGAGGCGGATGCAGCCCAACTGCGAAGAACCCCTGACTCTGCCCGAGTGTGTCAAGATATTTGAGACTCTCCAGGATAAGTACTATGAAGAGTACCAGATGTCAGACCGCGTGGACCTGGCCGTGGCCATTGTCTTCCCTCTGGTCAAGGACTACTTCAAGAACTGGGATCCTCTCAAGGTGGGGCTTCCATGGGCCTTTGGGTGCAGCTCCAAGCCAGCTTCTGGCGGCTTGTGGATCCGTGCACATCTCACCAAACTTGCAATTCGAGCCATGTCTCTCTTTCCTCTGTAGGACTGCACAGCCGGCACGGAGATTCTGGCCAAATGGAAAGCCTTGCTGGAGAACGATCAGTTGCTCTCTCACAGTGCACAGGATCTCGGCTCAGATGCCTTCCACAGGTGAGCCTCCAGCACGAAAGGCGAGAAGGGCTCTTCCCCAGAAGAATCTCCAAATGGGTTGGGTCTATTCGGGCCCTGAACTGCTTGCTTGGGATCCTCAGGTTGATGTGGGAAACGTGGATGCCGTACGTGCGAAACATCGTGGCCCAGTGGCAGCCCCGCCATTGCATCCCGATCGTGGACTTCCTCGACAGCTGGAGGCACATCATTCCGGTGTGGATCCTGGATAACATTCTAGACCAGCTGATCTTCCCCAAACTACAGAAGGAGGTGTGATGGGCAATTCTTTGGGCTGCTGTGGGGAAGCTGCTTCTGCAGCCCCAGCCTCTATGCTTCTCTCACTGTTGCTTTAGGTGGAGAACTGGAACCCTCTAACTGACACTGTGCCCATCCACTCGTGGATACACCCCTGGCTGCCCCTGATGCAGGCCCGGCTTGAACCCCTCTACTCGCCCATCCGCAACAAGCTGTCCAACGCTCTCCAGAAGTGGCACCCCAGCGACTCCTCGGCTAAGCTGATTCTGCAGCCCTGGAAGGAGGTTTTCACTCCAGGCTCATGGGAGGCTTTCATGGTCAAGAACATTGTGCCCAAACTGGGTGAGAGCAGGAAAGAGAAAGTATCTCTCCCCCACCCCATCCCACCCAAAGGCGGGCGGTGGGCAGGGATGGGTGGCCTGGCCCTGAAATCCCAGATGTTGAGATTCTGGCTGGCTACCAATGTTTGGCCTTGGTACAAGAAGGCTGTTATTTTTGACCTTCCCCATCCGCTCCTCCTGCAGCTGTTTCCTCATCAGCAAGGAAAGGCAGGGAGGATTTTGGCTGTGGGTGAAGGGCATGGGGATCATCTTATCTGCGAGTCGATGATCCCCATGTGGAGATTTAGAGCCGAGGCGGGAATCCTTCCCCCGAAAGGGAGAAGACCAACAACTGCCAGCTCCAGGGTGGTTCTTGCTCTCCTCCTCCCTGGTTCGGTTTTTGGGATCCCCCCCAAGAGTGTCAGTCTTTGTAAAACTAAGCAGTTTATTTCATGAAGTGCAAAATATTATAAAGACTGGACTGACCAGTTGGTTTGCTTGTGAAGGAGCTGAGGTGCTTGGGGGGTGGGGGGACAGGCCATCTGTGCCCCCCAGGAGGCCGAGTTAATGGCTGGCCACCTTTCCTGCTGACCTCCCCTCCCCATAGGCCTATGTCTCAACGAGCTGATCATCAATCCGCACCAGCAGCACATGGATGCCTTCTTCTGGGTGATGGACTGGGAAGGGATGATCTCCGTCTCCAGCCTGGTGGGGCTTCTCGAGAAGCACTTCTTCCCCAAGTGGCTGCAGGTGGGTGTCCCTTGTGGTCTGGCCCAGATTAAGAGCCACCATGCCCCAAGTGCTTGGAGCCTTAAAGCAGTTGGGCCTCTTGGTCATTGAACCCCACTGCAGAAGATGGCCCTTCCCTTGTTCAGGAGCATCTCCTCGGCCTTTGGGCTGCCAGGAGTGGAATGGAAGGGCCCCCAAGAGTCAGTGGAGCTTGCGGTAGGTTGTTGCTGCTGCATGTCCCCTTTCTCCCTCCCCCCACAGGTGCTCTGTTCTTGGCTCAGCAACAATCCCAATTATGAGGAGATCACCAAGTGGTACCTGGGTTGGAAGTCCATGTTTTCCGACCAGGTCCTGGCCCACCCCTCCATCAAGGAGAAGTTCAATGAAGCCCTGGACATCATGAACAGAGCCGTCTCCTCCAGCGTCGGTGGGTGCTGCGGGGGTTCTCGGGCCGATGCTGTCCTTCCAGTTATCTGAAATGCTTCCAGGCCAATTACACGGCGGGGTCAGTGCACATTCTCATCCCTTTTCTCCTCCTCCCTTGACAGGGGGCTACATGCAGCCCGGTGCACGGGAGAACATCGCCTACCTCACGCATACAGAACGCCGGAAGGACTTCCAGTACGAGGCCATGCAGGAGCGCCGAGAAGCCGAGAACATGGCCCAGCGCGGGATTGGCATGGCTGCTAGTTCTGTGCCCATGAATTTCAAAGACCTGATCCAGACCAAAGCAGAGGAGCACAACATTGTCTTCATGCCCATCATTGGGAAGCGGCACGAGGGAAAGCAGCTCTACACTTTCGGGCGCATCATCATCTATATCGACCGGGGGGTGGTCTTTGTGCAGGGTGAGAAGACCTGGGTGCCCACATCTCTGCAGAGCCTCATTGACATGGCCAAGTGAGCAGGAGGGGCCCAAAGGGCTGCCCAGCTCCCCCCATCCCAGAAAGTGCTTACAGCCCCTTGTAAAAGAAAGAGACACAGAAAGACCCAGCCCTGACTTTATCTGTAAATAAAGGGCATGTTTTATTCTGGCGCTTGTCTGTTAAAAATGCTCAAACTGCCCATCCTTTGGGGGGTGGGGAGGTGTCAAAGCAATTATTTTGGCAAATCATTGAAAGGGCTTGAGAAAGTTAGAGTAACTGCTGTTAATAAAAAGGTACAGGGTTCAAGATAATATTTTTAATGGTTACAAAAGTCAATATAAGATTCCCCTTCCACTTCTGGGAAGAAATCCTGGCATGGTTTCCTGGAAGGAGCAAGACCTACCATCATCATTTTCCATCTCTCTCTCTCCCCCTCCCCACCCCTCCCTCTCTCCCTCCCCTCAAATCCTGCCCTGAGCAAGATGCAAGAGTTGAGCCTGTCCTCTGCTTGTAGAGCAGGGCTTATTGCATGCCCACAGACTTTGGGCTCCCAAAAGTGTTGCTGCAGCTGCTCCTCCCCTCCCCCCTTCCTGTGCATGGGAAGGGTGGGAGGAATATTATTGGGGTTTGTTTCTGATGATCTCCAGCTGAGTCTCTTCCGGGTAAAGGGGCTCCGGTTGGCAGGCCCAGCAGTCCTGGGGGAGGCCCCTCAGTTTCTGCAGAGGAAAGCGGTGGACGGATGTGTCATTGAAGACATCGGGGTGTTGCAGGTGAGGCGGAAGGGCTTCCTCCTGGGTTGCTGCCAACACCTGGGAACAGGTGAGCACAAGGTGTCATTGGACTTGGGCACATTGGCGGCCAAAAGCTAGAAGAGCTAAGCCCCTCCCACCCAAGCTAGAGAGGAAGACCCACCTTGGCAATGTAGCTATAATTCTCACAGAAGACTTTGGCCAGCAGCCTAAAATGGGAATTGGGGGACGAGACGGGATATTACAAAATGTGGAAGGGGAAAGTAAAACTCAGACAGGCCTTCATGCAGCTTTCAGCCAAACCAAGGGGACCGAGAGTTAGGGTCAAATCAGCAATTCACACCTTTGAGCTCCACAGTGTAGGAATCCACACTTGGGTACAATAGGCCAGGATTGCAAACTCAGCCAGGGCCTTAAAAGGATGTGCACAGGCTGAGTGGCTGGCACCAGCACCCTCCCTGCCCAGGTGGCAGCGGAAGCCCCTACCTCTCTTCAAAGCCCCTGAAGCTGTTGCCCACGACCACCATCTGGGAGAGGGCCTCCGCAGACCAGTTGCTCCACAGCAGGTTGTTGTACAACGCCTTCCCGCAGTGGATCATGTAGAAGAGCGTGGGACCCTCGATGCTCCGTTTCCCCTCCTGGGCAACAAAGGGCTTACCAAGAACTGCAGGACTGACCTCAGGGAAGAGACCCCAATTGTGGCAGGCTGGCTCACACACACCCGCCCCCCAAGTTCACCTCGTTCCACTGCAGCACGGTGAGGCCGAGGCCGCTCAACACCTCAATTTCCAGCGTGGAAAAGACGGGGTCAAAGACAAAGCACAGCTCTGGGGCAATCTGCAGTGCAACAGCGGTGGGGGGGTGACTGGCACCAGGGCCTCCCCCGCTCCCTCCCTCGCCCCCCAGCCGGCGGCCCCAACCTTGAGCTCCTCCAGCAGCAGCAAGAGGAAGGCCAGCTGCAGGCGTGCCTTCCCGCACGAGCAAAAGCTCCCGAGGCCGTAGCACACACACCGCAGGCCCCCCGCTCTGCCCCCGGGGCCCTCCTGCCTCTCCCCCAAGGCTGCCAAGGGGTCCTGCTGGGCTGCTGGGGGGCTCCGCAGGGCCTTCACGATGGTTCCTGGATGAGGAAGAAGAGGCCATAATGGGTCCGGACAGGCCAGGACACCCCCCCACCCACCCCCACAGCCGCCTCCCTCCCCCTTGCCCAGCCAGCGCGCCCCGCTGGGGTGCCCCGAGCAAGGCCTTGGCTCTCCGGAAGTGCGCTTGGCTGGCTCCGGGAGGGTCGGGGAGGCCTTCCGCCCCAGGCCGCGGAGCAAAGCCTCACTTCGGCTGGAGTCCCAGAAGTCGGAATCCTTCAGTTCGGAGCTGCCAAAGAAAGGAGGGAGGAACTCGGTGCTAAGAAGAGGGAGGGCAAGCGGGGCTCTCTCCTTCGGAGATAGACTGCACCGGTCTGTGGAAGCTCCATTCCCCCTCTGCCCCTTTTGGTATTCTTTTGGGGGGGGGCGGTGTCCTTACAGCGCCTCCTGCAGCCGCTGCCTCTGCCGCTCGGCCGCCGCCTCCGGGCTCTCGTCCTTGGCCGGCCGCCGCCTTCGCCTTCGCCTTCTGCCCCCTCTCGCAAGGCCCCCATCCGCAGACATGCCGCAACAGCAGCGGAAGCGCGAAACGCAAAAGGCGAGGAGTGTCCCTCCGCGGCACCCGGCGCCGCACAGCCAGGAGGGCGAGATTCTTCGGCGGGGAGCCCCGCCCCGCCGGAATCGCGTCCGCGCATGTGACTTCCTGGCGGAAGTGGGTGGCTTCTCCGGGTCCGGCTGTCGCGGGTGCCTCTGAGCATGGGCAGAGAGCCTCGCGGGGGACAGCGGCTCGGTCCCCCCCGCCCGCCGCTCTTCCTGCCTGTAGGTCCCGCTGCGGAGAGCCCAGAATGGCCGCCGCCCCTGCCTGGTACGCCCCCCTCCCCCCCCGGCGCCCCCCTCCCCCCCGGCGCCCCCCCCTTCAGTCCCCCAGATGACCCCCCCGCCCTCTCTCGCAGGTGGCGCTGCTTCTTCCTCTACGATGCCTCGAAGGTGCGGGGCGAAGGCGACCCCACCCGCGCCGGGATCTGCTGCTTCTGCCCGCGCCAGGTAGACTCCCCCCTCCCCCCGAGCCCTTCGGCTGCCCCACCGCCCCCCCCCCGAGCACTTCGGCTGCCCCCCCTCCCCCCTCCCCGAGCACTTCGGCTGCCCCACCGGCCCCCTCCTGCCTTGCAGGCCCCGCGCGACGAGCAGGAGCTGCTGTGCGGGCAGATCGCAGGCGTGGCCCGCTGCGCCCTGGAGATCTCCGGCTGCCCGCCGGGCCTCATCCGGCTGCGGAAGCTGAAGTTCGCGCTGGAAGCGCAGGGCAGCTACCTGTGGGTGAGTCCTGGCTGCAGGATGGCCTGGGATGGGGTTGGGGGTGGTCGCGATCGGGGCGGGTCAGTATCCCATGCCGGCCCTTCTTTCCTGCAGGTCTTGGGCTGCACCGCCGACCTCTCGGACCTCAGCTGCAGGCGGCTCCTGGAGCGGCTGGTCGGCCTCTTCCGCTTCTACAACGGGCCGGCTTCCCGGGCTTACGCGGTGGGTCGCCCCCTCCCTGCCTGGACTCCGCTGGCCATCAGCGGGAGGGGCCGGGCTACTGCCCTGGGCAGAGCGTGGCATCCCTTGGGGCCCTTCTGCCGCCCTGCAAGATTACTCACAGCTGGTTGAACTTTTCTCTCTTTGCTTGGGGAACATCTGTTTTGGCAACGTATCCCGTCTGCTGAGCGGCCGTCCCCGTTCCCCTGAGCCCTGGTGGCTGAGTGCGGGGGGGGGGGCGGGGGGGATACCAGGTGACAGCAAGTAA
Source organism: Masticophis lateralis (assembly GCA_030761175.1). Taxonomy (NCBI): domain Eukaryota; kingdom Metazoa; phylum Chordata; class Lepidosauria; order Squamata; family Colubridae; genus Masticophis; species Masticophis lateralis. The sequence continues at coordinate 16,865,454 of JAUDYJ010000014.1, read as the reverse complement.
TGTACGGCCACCAAGTGGTTCTATGCAACCATCGCACATCGTTGATCTGTGAAGGAGCTGCTGGGAGAGCTCGGGGGTTGTGAGCGACGGATGAGTAGTAATCATCACCTGGCAAGCCCTGGGTAACCCTGGGAAACAACCGGGGCTGTTTGGAAGCCTCTCAGTGTCAGTTGCCCAGCCAGCTTTAGAAAAGTTCCTGGCAGTTGCCCTCAACGCTGTATCGGTTTGTGGTTTATTCCAGCCTCAGCCCCAACTTCTCCCTCTGCTCCGGGTACATTGAGGCAGTCTGAGCCTTCTCAACCCATCAAGGGAAGGCCTTTCTGCATGCCAGCTTTTCTCTTGAATGGTGAGGGCTGTCCCTCGCCTGCACTCTCTTCTGACCGGGATGCTCTCTGTCCTTCCCAGGAGCGCTCACAGGAGGACCTTGACCGAGAGTGGGAACTGTACGTGGGCCACCTGCAGCAAAACTCCAGCGACCTCCACCGGGTGTTTAATTCCCTCTGGGCCTTGGACAAAACCAAGGTGCCTCCCTGGAGGGCTGGGACCTGTTACTTGCTGCGCTTTCTTGTGGCGCAATCCAAAGTAGGAAGGGCCAGGTGGGACAAGGCCCTTTGGCTGCCACGAGGGGCCTAGAAGGGTCATGTGCTGACAGGTCATTTACTCCAGCTCTCCTCTCTGGCAGGTGGACCCTTTGCTCTTGTTGAAAGCTGCCCTCATCCTGCAGAGCTGCCAGCGTTCTCGCCACGTGCTGGCAGGCTGCATCCTCTATCGGGGCCGGTGAGTGTCTGGGGAGACAGTGGGCCAGCACTGGTCTCCTCCACTGGCCTTTGCTCAGCGGCCCTGAAGACAATCAGCTCCACAATTGCTGTGTGTCAGATTGGAGCCAGATCCCCTGTACCCCAAATCCCCCCTCCCACGTGAAGGCCTCCATGTGACCGAGTGGTCAAGGGCCTTCTTGTACTCTTAGATGGGCCTCGTTCTTCAGGGATTGGGGGTTTATAGCTGGATATGACCCCACAGGTGACCTCTCCTTCCTTTCCCCATGCAGGGTGGTCAGTACACAGCTGCCACCTGAGCTCACTGCCAGAGTTTTGCTGCAGAAGGGATCAGAGGATGGAAGCGTGAGTTGTAGCGCCACCCTTGTGGTACTGGGGGTGGGGGAGGAGGGTAGAAAATGTGCCAATATCATTCGGGTGGTTCTGGTGTAATAATCTTGGGGGAGGAGGCAGTCATGAAATAATCCTGCTCTTGAGAAAAATAACCTTTTTTTGCAGCTTGGTACCACCTGGCTAATTCTCTGCTTCCATTCTAGAGTGGGCCGGAAAAGAGGGCAGCACAGCTCAAAGTGGGTAAGCTGGGAGGCTGGGAATGGCTCCGTCCACCCTCTGGAGCCGGCCATTTACTCCAGGCCCTGCTGCCCACTTGCCAAGCTCCTTCTGAGCGCCTGAGGATTCTGGATTGATCTTTTCTCCAGGCAGTTCCCTGACCTCTTTTGCGCTGACAGCTTTACCACCAGGGGTCTGTGTCACACCTGTTTACCTCTTGGAGGACGAAGCAGCCGCCCTGCGGGAACTGCCTATAGAGTGGATGACCAGGTAAGGCCAGAAGCGTGACAGTCCCCTCCGGGCTGGGCTCTCCATTGTGGCTTCAGTGACTCCATCAGGCTCTCCGAGGAGATTCCCAGCCTCACTTTCTCGCTTCTGTTGCCAAGGCAGGTGCCCTCTGGCCTCGCTGAGCCAGTCCTAATAGGATGAGCAGGGGCAGCATTGATGTCCAGTCAGGGCAGTCCTTCTGTCCAGACAGCCAACCATTCCCCAGGGGTGGTAGGGACCCCCACCCTTCCAAGGGGAGGCAGATGGGGATGGGGCAGGAGGTGCCAGTCCAGCTCAACCCTCTTGTTCCGCCTACGCAGGGTATCCCAAGGGGACCTGGCCAGCAGCAAAGGGAGTGAGGCTCCCGCAGGAGGGGCAGATGGAGCCCCCTTGGTGAGGATGGCCTTGTACGTTCACCATATCCGGGGCTTGGTGCTGGCCCTCCTGGCTGAAGAGCCCTTGGTGACCTCCTCAGACTTCATGGAGGACGTGGTAAGGAAAGTGCGCACACACACACACACACACACACACACACACACACACACACACACCGACTCGCTCAAGGCCCTGAGGGGACTATTGTGAGGGGAGGCTCACACAAATCTTTCTCTCTCCCCCCCCCCCCCCAACCTCCTAAACTCGCAGTACCACAGCAGCCTGGCTTCTCTGAACGGCCTGGAGGTCCACCTGGCAGAGACCCTTCCCAAGGGCCCCTCCCCCTCGGCCAGGAGCACCTATAACTTTGCTCACCATGACACCATCCAGAACATCCTCACCAGTGAGTGGGGGAGGGGCTGGGAGGCAAACTCTGGCCAAGATGGAGGCAGCCTGCCCTCTCATGCCCCAGCATCATTGATGGCGCCACTTGTCCCTTCAGCCAACGTCCTGCAGACTACGAGCCCCGAGGACCAGTTCTTCCTGCAAGCCACTGGCCTGATCCACGCCACCTTTGAGCAGCTGCCCGCAGCCTCTGAATTGACACTCAGGTAATAATGGGCAGAGTGGGGCCCAGGGGCCCTGCACTGGGCAGCTCGGGTGCGGCCTTGCTAGACCACGGCTGCCTGCTACAATTAGCCCAGCACTGTCTGTGGCGCACAGAAGCGATGGCGGAGGCTCAGTGCCATCCCTCCATCTAGCAGACCAAAACCAGACACAACTCTCTGATTTCACCCAGCTCTTCTGCCAGGCAGAGGCTGCCCGAGTGTGTGGTTGGCGCAGTTGCTGTAACCATCTTTTCTGCACTGCTTCCCCAGTGTAAAAGAACTGGTACCCATCTCTTGATCTGTTTCAGAAACGCCAGCACGGCCGTCTACGGCTGCCGGAATGCCGTCCAGGAGAGCTACTTTCAGCAGAGGGGGTCACCGCCCTACAACTCAGGGGTGCCCAACCCCCGGGACAGCATTGTCACTCTGCCCGGCAAGGCCAGGCTGAAGCTCCTCAAGCACGGGGTGAACTTGCTCTGAGGTGGACTCCGTGCCTATCCAGGACTGCCTCAGTTCTGGCACAGGAGTCTTTGAAGCCTGCCGACTACACTTGATGGGCCTGCCTGAAGGAGCCGAGGCCTTAGTCAAAGAGAGCAGCATTCAGGTCCTGCCTGACTTGGGTGGTTCCCACTTTGGGTGGGGGAAGTGCTCGGTTGGGACTCTCTCTGCCCCCCCTCCCCTGCTTTGGAAAGTGATTTGGCTCCAGGCCAGAGCGTGACTGAGGAGTGGGGAGCGGCAGCAGTTTTGGGGGCCTTCCCCTCTGGGAGGCACTTTCTGAATGGCAGAGGGTGGCGCTGAGGGGAGCCTTCCTCTGCCCTGCTCTCACTCATGTTGCTGCTGGCCCTCCTCCAGGCTTTCCTATTTCTTGGGGGGCCGGGTGGGTTGTGCTGATCTTTGCTAAGGAATTCCAGCCCCTTCCCCTGCTTTGCAATGGACTGATGCCCATTGCCACTCCCTGCTGTTCTGGATTCTCTGAAATCTTTGTAGAAAAGCGGCCGGGCGGTGGGGTTGGGGTGCTTGAATAAGGATCTGGGGAGAATAAAGCTGCCATCTTCTGCTCTGGCTCTCCTGGCCTGCATCCGTAATGAGGAGCCTGCCCTGCGCTGTTGATCCCCAGGTCTGGGTCCCCGACGGACACACGGCCCCTAGCAGGAGAGCTTGGGGCCCTGGAAGGGAGCAGGCGTGGGCAGCCATGTTTTCAGCCAGGCAGGAGTGTTTGTGTAGCAACAGAGGCCTCAGAGGGAAATAGCCTCTGTGCCCGCAGTTGCTGCAGGAAAGCTTCAGCCATCTGTGTAGGCCGTCTGCCAGCCCCAGCCAGCAAGGCAGCAGGCACTGGACCCAAGGGAAGCTCATCCTGGGCGCATGACTTGCACGGCCTCCAGTTGCCCCCGAGACCCCGATTTCTACCCTAACCCCCCTCCCCCCAGAAGTTGAGCCCCACTTGATCGAGTCTCGCAGTGTGTTTGCAATGGGAGGCCCCAGGTTCTTGGAAGGGGGTGAATCATTACAGCAACCAGATTGGGCTACAATTTCCACCCGAGATGTGCTCCCTCCTGGTCTCTAGGGCTGAGGGCTCCAGAGGGATGCCGGGGGATCCCCTGCCTGATGTGCACTTAGCAGCTGCAGCCTGTTCGGCCAGTGGCAAGGAGCTTGCTGAGTTCTGGTTTAAAAGACACCCGGGGAATCCATTGGATCCCAGCAAAGAGGAGGGCTTTGGCCCAGGGCTTCCCCTGCCTCTTCCTGGCCCACCAGGGGAGAGAGAGAGAGAGAGAGGGTTGCTCCTTCCACTTTCTCCTCTGACCCCAAAGTCTAACTGTGACCACCATAAGCCACAAAGGAAAAAACCCGGAATTGAGCACAAGTGTTTTATTGAAAAGTCCTGGCCTTGGCCCCACGTTGCAGGTGGGGTGCAGAAACTGCCCCGTGTGAGAAATAGCATGTGGGGCTGGCTTGCTTTCACCTTCTGCCCCCAAGAAGGCCAGAAAGCCCCCTCCTCCTGCCACCACTCTGCAGGCAGAGCCCATGGCAGCCCCGCCCACCACCGGTGTGCAAAGGATGCTGCTCCAGTCCAGGCAGGAACACCCCAAACGAGGCACAAAGCAGCCAATGTAGGGCATGAGAAAAGGGGGCAGTCCCAGCCATCCCCCAAACGCTGCCCTGCTTTGCTTCCACTCACTTCTGCCAAGGGAAGGGAGGGGAGACAGGATCCGGCCTGGGGTGGCCCACTGTGGTTTCTGAAGCTGCAGTGAGGATGGGCGACTGGGTGGTTTGCCTTTGGAGGAGGTTGACAAGAGAAAGATTGGCACAGCTAGGTTCATTGACGCCTCCAAGAACTGCGGATGCAAAATTCTGGGCACAGCAACACACCAATAGCGAGATGGACAGACACTACAGCAGCATTTGGCCTAATCACAGGGGAAAAAAGTGGGGGCAGCCCAGCCCCAAGCACAGTGGCGGACGGGAGGAGGCTGTAAGGTGAAAAGGCCTGGGTACCAAATCCGGGGCAAGGGGCGAACCCCACATCAGCTGTGTGAATGTGCCTGTGAAACATGGAACCCGCTCCGGAAAGGAGGAACCCCACGTCACCGTCCAGGAGCAAAAATAAAATCGAGGGCTTGGCGCTCAGCCGCAGCAACATTGGGGTGCCAAAGGTCTACCAGGAACACCGCACGGGGTCCTTCCTCAGGGGAGCCTGGAGGGGCAAAGAGAAGGGAGGTTGGTCAAAGGGAAGGGCACAGAGATGCTGTCTAGGCTCGCTTCACTTGGGGCACCTCTCTTGCCCACAGGGAAGGGGGAGGTCTGGAAAATGCCCTCTGGGTCTCTGTGGCACAGCGCCGTCTTCAGCTGGAGGAGACTTGCCTGCGTGGTAGGCTGCATGCAGGAAGGAATCATCAAAAATCAGGCAGCGCCCTTCAGCCCAGCATTGGGGCTCACCTCCCACCACTAGCTCACAGCTGCTGGGGGTCTTCAAACCTGCAAAGAGGGGAAGGAAGGAGAGAGGAGGGGCAAAGCATGGCATCAATGAGCCCCCTGGCCTGAGCAGCTGCCCCTCCACTATCTCGGCCCCCAACAACTGGATCCCCCAAAGACACTGCTTAAGAGCATTTATGCTTCCAGTTGGCCACAAAGGAGAGGAGCACACGTATGCACACACTCCCAATTGCATCTCTAGCACCTGCCCCACAACAGAGAGGAGTCGCCCAGACAACCCAGGGTAGCCAAAGGTCTTTGGCAGCTGCCTGGCAGAATACAAATCAGGCCACAGTTGTGGTTGCCATGGCAGCTGCTCAGACTGGTATGCGAGGCAGTTTGTGCCAGCCATGCAAATGAGCCTTTACTATGGGTTTATAACAAAACGGGATTTCTCGAATCCTGAATAAATGTCAGAATGGGATTCTCAACTTTATACCGGCTACATCCAATGCCACTTGGAAAGCCACAGAAATTTCATTATGCAGAGAACCTGATTTCTACCACCACTACCCGCCAACCGCCTTTTCAAACCATCTTGGAAGATTCTGGCTGGTGGGAACATGACGTCAGGCGTCAGATAAAGCTCCTTTCCCCAAACTCTGCAAGGGGGAATCTGAGCGGGCAGAACTCTCAAGCAAAGGCAGTGCAGGGGAGCTCCAGCCCCTAAGAGATGCTTTGCCTCCCTCCTACCCCACTTGCCAGAACACTAGCCAGGAAGCAGGCAAGGGGACTGCAGAACCTACCCAGGTGGCAGCGCACACGGATGTTGGTCGGCCCATAGTGCTCAGTGATGACTGTGCCAGGGGTCAGCACGGAGATGCAGGCATTGCCAAACACGTTGCTGCCCACACAGGTGCGGAGGCTCCCCAGCAAGCGGTATGTTCGAGGGCACTTCCGACAGTTCCGGGGCACACAGGTGCCCTGGTTGACCAGGTAGAAGGTCAGCCATTCACCGCTGGGCGTGCTGTTGACCTTCCATCCATCCGGCAGGCTGCAGTTGGAGAAGGCCTTGTAGAGGGATTCAAACTCGCACAGGATGGTCTGGAAGTTGCGCTCCAGCAGTTCCACATCGTGTTTCTGAGCCTCCCGGGAGAAATATGGGGTGGTGGGCAAGTCGGGCAGGAAGAAGACCTCTGGGCGCTGGATGGATGGGCGGCTGGTCAGGTAGCGGCCCTGCTCACGAATGCCCTTGTGGATCCGGCCCATGCCCGCCCACGAGTACCGCTTGGCATACTCCTGCAGGTTGTGGTAGAGCTTCTGGTTCAGACCATCGCTCTGGGTGCAGCGCACGCACTCGGGGGAGCGGCAGTGGCTGAAGCCGTTCTGCAGGCCGGCCACCTCCACGCCCCCCTGGAGCACCGTGGCATAAGGCCGGGGCTGCTGCTCCCGCCCCACATGGTAGCAGTACCAGACGAAGAGGGCCAGCAGGACGGCCAGGGTGCTGAGCGCAGGGGGGTCGCAGTCCCGCACTGACTGGATGGTGGAGCCGATGAACTCCCTCAGCCAGTCAAGCGACCCACGGCAGCACATCAGCCCTTCCAGAGACATCTTGGCAGCAGCCGTGCAAAGTCTGGAGCCCAAGAAGAAATTCAACAGGAAAAGCTGGGCAGGACCTCGGCAGCTTCACCCATCAGAGAAAGGCCGGTCATGCAGCGAAAGAGTTCCTAGGGATGAGGGTGCCAAGTACCCAGCTCAAGGTGGCCAGTGCGGCTGGTCCCATTGCAGGCCTGGGCTCCTGACCCCTCAAAACGGTTTCCCACGGCGGCATCCTGTCTCTTGAGGGGGGACCCGCTGCTCTGAGAACCTTGGTCCTCCCCTGAAAGATCCTCCTCCCTCCTGGGTCTCCAAACAAAGTGGCTGTGGTAATCCAGCCTCCTCCTTGATCTTCTCGGACAACCTGAAAGGAAAACACATGGGGTGCTGGGGAGAGGGCTTCCTGCCTGACCGATCAGCCCACCCTCACCCCATCACCCAGTGCCCCAAGGGAGTGCCTGGGGGCACTTCCCATAATTCGTGAACCTTAAGGAGCCATGCAACCCTTTTCCTTTGATCTTCCCGGGTTTGGGGTGCAAGGCGAGAGCCTGGATGGGCTACTAAGCTGGAAACAAAGAAATTCCTTTGCCAGTCCCAGAGCTTTGGGTAGCAGAGGTTGCCTCCTTCCCTAGTGGGTGGAGAGCCATGCCCAGCAGCCTTCTAGGCCTGAGCAGAGGGCCCCGGGAGGCAACCCGCCAGGGGCAGCAGAGGCAGCGCTTCCACAGGGCAGGCAGAAGCTGATTTCTGAGCCTCCCAGCTGCCCGCCCGCCTCAACCGCCTCCCTCCACCTCCACATTGTGCCACCCACTTAGCACCAAGGCAGTAATTTGTTAGGGATCGAGAGGCTGGTGAGTCACCAACTCTGAAGGCACCCAAAGATGACCCAGCTGTGGCTTATCGGCTCAGGCGGGAAGCTGGGATTCTGCAACGCCTTTCCCTGAGGCAGAGGGGAAGCTGTGCTTGGGTGAAATGAGCAAGCTTCCCATGTCCCATTCCGGGATGCCTTCCCGGGACTGCAGCTCAGCAAACCTTTCCCAGGTGGGGCTCAGGCCCACTTGGGACCCCCTCTGCACCAGGGAAAGCCCACCCCTGGTGCCATCTCTGCCTTAGACGGGGGGGGGGGATGGAGGCTGCCCGCCATCAAAGAGGCCCTTCCTCAGAGATTTAAGCGCCAAACGCAGCTAGCACCAGGGACCCAAAAAGTGTGAAGCACCCTCCACAACAGCAGGACAAGTCAAGGCTGGGCCAAGAGGGACGGCCAAAAGCCGCCCTGGGGAAGCGTCCTGGGGGCCACACACCGATGCCAGCCTCTGCCTGAGCGAAAGAGCCTGGAAGGGGCCCCTTAAAGAAATCGCCAGCGCCCATGGACAAGCGGGCAGTCTGGACTCAGTATCTGGCTTTCCTTGCCCCGGTTGCTGGGGTCCTTTTGGGGTGGTGGTGGGGGGGCTCAGTGTCTTGGCACTGCCTCTCGCAGCCTCCCGGGCGGAAGCCGCCTTATGTAACGCGGGGCTTCCCGGGTTGCAGGGAAATCTGGCCGGCCGGGAGGGCAGCTCCGCCGCGGCGCGTAAGGAGTCCCCGACTCCCAGCCCGGACGCCGCGCCTGCGGCAAAGCCCCTTCCTTTCCTCCTTCCTTCCCGGGAAGCCGGCCGCCCACGCCGTTCCCCTGCAGCCGAGACAGGCGTGCCCAGCGCAGGTGGCTGTCCTGCCGACAGGAGCCCCCGCCAAGCCAGGCAGAAGCCCTCAGGCCCCCGGCCCACAGGGGCGCCGCCGCGGGCCAAGAGCCTTCGGGTGTCGACCACCCTCAGCACCCGCCGCCTCCTGGTAGAAGACCCGCTCCGGGGGCGGCCGCCCCGCCCCGCGGCCCTCCCTCCCTCCCTCCCTCGCCTGCCTGCCCGCCCGCCCGCCCGCCGCCCCACCTGCCGCCGGATTCCACTCGCCCGTCCCGACCGACGGTCTGCTCCGGCGCTGGCGGCTCGGCGGCGCGGACCACAACTCCCAGCAGCCCGCCCGGCCCCGCTGGGGAGGGGCCGCCGCCGCCGCCGCGCGTCTTAGCCAGCCCTGGGAGCGGGCGCGGCGCGCTTCTTCCGCCGGGGAGGGGACCGCCTTCATGGCGCAACCGCCGCCGCCGCCGCCACGTGGGCATCTCTGGCCGCCAGGAGCCGCGAGAGGCTCGCTCGCCGGCCAGCGGCCGTGGGTGCGGATGCCGCGGCCGGGAGCTTGGCGAGCTTCGCCTCTGCGGGGCGCGTCCTGCCGCCTCGGGCGGGGTGGATGGAGCCGGCTGGGCTTGGCGTCCCAGAGGGAATCGGGCTCCCCTTTGGAGCCGCCGGAGAGTCGAGGAAGGAAAGAACGGGGCGCCCTGCGGGTAGCGTTGCCTACCTGCCTCTGAAAATATGGACCGGCCTGCGCTAAGACCGCGTGGAATGCTTTACAAGCGGCGCTTGGTCCCGGAGAAGCGGGGACAGCGCGGAGGCGGTCTCCGGGGAGCGCCCCAAACGCTGGCCCGGTGATTCGGCCGCCAAGCCTGGGAAGAGGCGGTTGAAAGCCAAAGCCTCGGGACCGCTTGCTGGAGCTTCGCCTTAAGCCCTGAGCTGCCGCTGAGACGAGGGCCCGATTGGGGGGAACAAAACCAGCAGGGCAAGGCCGACCTTAGCAGGAGTGCCGCAACCTACTCTGAGTGGCAGCGTCGGTGCTTCAAACAAGAACGCCACGGAGCACGCACAGAGTGTCTTCTGCATGATCGGTATGGAAGAAATGAGAGAGCCTCTCCGGAGGCGGCTGGGGCACTTGTTGAACTCCTCCACGGGTTGGCAAATGATTTCCTGGATCCCACCTTCCTCGGCTGCAGCTTTTGAGCCTCTGGCTTCCTCCGTGTTGCAACATCTCATCTGGCACTCAGTTCGCAACGCTGAAGATTCTTAGCTGACAACGGCCCTGCTTCTTGAGGTGGCTACTCCGGAATAATAATGAGGCTAATCCACTGAAGTCTGTGTTCCAGATGGGAGGGGGGGGGGACAGAATTTAGCTGGCAGAAGCATGCAGAACTATCCATGCCCCTACCCGTGGTTCCCAGCCAGTGAGCAGTCATCCCTCAAACCCCTCTCATCCTGCCCCCTCTCTCAGGAAGCCAAGAGTGTCTTCTCCCATGCAGGGGGTTTGGCTGCTGGTCTCCTTGGTTGGGGTGACAGACAGACGGACTCTATTACAGGCCGGGCTGGTGGGAGGCTACCCATTCCTTGAGGGCCAATTAGTCCAGAATGTGCTGTGGTTTCCCAAGTCTCAGCAGGAGGCTATGCAAGAACACGATGGGTAGTCCATCCTATCACTCTCTCTGTGATCCTTGGTGGATTTAACCACAAAGATCTGGAAGATGCTCAATAGCAGCAAAAGGCCATGTGGGAGCTCCCCCCCCCCTCTGCTATCTGTTGCTTGTCTGGATTTCTGTCTTCCCCAGGATGATTGCTGAAAGGAGTAAGATGGAGAAAGGCAAGGCTGGGGGGGAGGGGGTTCCATTCAACAAATATCCCAAAGGGGAATGAGGGATGGAAAGGAGCACCCTGCTCCCAGGCCTCCAGAGAGTGGCTAATGAGAGGGCCCCACATGGCCTTCTGAGCACACAGGTTGGAATCGGGGGGGGGGGGGGGGCTGCTTGCCTTGGTCAGAGGCAGCATTAATCCCTCTGCTCCGGCATGGGGAGCAGCAGGGAATGGCTCCCTCCCACCCGGCCCCTGGAATCCCAGTCAGAGTGGCTGAAGACAGTGGGCTTCCTGGCGGGATATTTGAACCCCTCCTCCTGAAGCCAGGTGCAGCAGGGGGGATTTGGGGGGTGGCCCTTCAATCAAGGCCTTGGAGAGCAGGCTGTTCAAGCAGAACTGGCATCCCAGAGTGAGGGGGTGGCGTTCCTTAGCAACCAGACAACCCCAGCTGCTCTTTTTTGTTCAGCCATCGGAGGCCAGCCTCTCAGCTGCTCCCAGGCAGGAGAGCAAAGGCCCGTGTACAGTAGCTTGCTCTCACCCCGGCCCCTTCCTGGTGGCCTTTCGGGAAGGAGAGCAGACTTCCTGGTTGGCGCAGCTGCAGGACGGCATGGCCAGCCATTCCCCCTCCCCCCACAACTGCCTGTAAAGCTGGGCTGGGACAGATTCCATTTACTCAAGCCCAAGGATTCCTGGGGCTGCCAGAAGAGCAGCATAAAAGGGGGGGGGTCTTCCTCAGCCTCCCCTCACTTGAAGACCCTTTGGGGTGGCCCATGACAGTTAATGGGGGGAGGTGCTTGCTCAAAATGGAGGAGAGAAAATGCCTATCCCCATAGCCCAGGAAAAGGAGGTGCAGAAGCCCAATTGGAGCCTTGCAAAGGAGCTCCACCTTGCTTTCCAGGGAAGCAAGTCCTGTCCCAGGAGCTGCTCTCCCTCCAGCCCCAGAGCTTGAGCAAAGACTGTGGCTTCAGTGCCCCAAGGCTCCCCCTCTCCAAGGCCTACAACAGCTCCCAGCCCTTCTCCCCTCTGATGTGGGAGAGGGAAATGGCACAGATGCTCTCCTGTGCTTGTCCAAGAACCTCTCTTGAGGCAGGTGCCCTTTGCAAGGCTGGCATCAGCACAAGGCGGCAGGGCCAGCCAAGTCCCTAGATGCCCCTCCCTGCTCTGAGCTAGGCTGTGAGGAAGGATATGATCTTCAGGTAGGAAAGGGCCATGCTGGATGCTCTTGCGATGAAGACTGAGCCAGCTGACCCTGCTGAATGTGTCATTTGGAAGGTCAGGCAGCAGGGGGTTCCTGCCCTCCCCCCCACCCCCCGAGCTTCTCAGAAGACACCTCCCAATTGGGGAAAAGCAGGCAGGTTTCCCAGGGACCGTTTCTTTCCTGCTTGGCGAATCCCCAGGGCCCTTCCAATCCAGGGTTTAGGGACCCTGCTTGTTCACCAGCTTGATCTAAACCAGCAAGGTGAGATCCATGTGGCCTCCTGCCTGCTTTATGTGTCTTGCATGACCACGTGAGTAACTCCGTGACACTGCATAGATTTTGCACCATTAAGACAAGGAAGCCTGGAAGACTGGCAGCTACGGAGGGAAGCAGCCAACAAGGTTTGGGTTTCCTGCTAGAAAGGAAAGATCACAGCTGAGAAGCCGTGTTGTTGCTGTGTCTTCACCCTAGCTCAAAAACACCCAAGCTGTCAGGTGCCAACAATACCACTGTGTGGACTACCCCAAGCACAATCGATGGAAGCAGCTCAGAACCACTGAAGGCGCTTTCCCACTCACTTGAGAACCCAACACCGTCATTGGTGCTCTTACTCAATGCCGGCCCTGTCCAAAGAGGTCACGTCATCTTCAAAAATATTTAATCCCATCACACTTATAAAAGGAGAGAAGTTGTGTACATTTGCTTCTTGGCACACCACCTTTCCCAGCCTTCGCAAACCACAATACACTTTCACAGGAGAGGGTGGGAGAGGGCCTGTATGCTTTAAAAGGAGGAAAAAAACAGCCACCCACACACACCCAAATCCTTGACACCTGTAGAGATGTACCAGTCTGGATTTCTAATCTAAAACAGACATGTTTTAAAAAATTGTCATGGTTACATTTTCACTGTTTTTACAAAGACGGGGATAAACCAGCCCAATATCTTCCTCCTCCAGTTCCTCCAGGTAACGAGTGGGCTTGAGCAGGGGGGAGGGCTGAGGGGAAAGGGGGAGGGGCAAAGTCTTCTGTCCTCATCACGTTTCCATGGAAAGAGGGGCAGCAGGGAGCCCATCGGCCCTTCTCTTTCTCCTCCTTAAAACCCGACTTGTTCCAGGGCAGAGGCATCCAGCAGGACAAGCAGCCGAGTCACTTGGGGGGGGGGGTGTTTGTCCTGCACACGACTCCAAGTGTGTGTGCAGGGGGAGGGGGTGTCAGCCTGTCTCGGGTGTTCTTGTAGCTCATCCAGCTGACCCCTCACCCCTGCATTTTAAGCCACCATTAAGTTCCCCGGGGCTCCTGATGCAACCTGGTGGGTGGATGGCAGTGCCAGAGGCCTCTGGAATGAGCTGGATCACTAGTAGTTCTGCTTGGGAAAGGGACTAGGTGGGTGGGACAATGGCTTGATCCACCTCCTCTCTCCATCCTTTCTGATAGCAGAGCTACAGGGGCTGACTTTGCCAAAGCCCACAAAGAATGCTCCAGTGCTAAGGGGAACTTGCCAAGAGGCAGACGTTATCAGGGCCAGGAGGACTGAATAGGTTGCAACGGCCAAGGATTTCTTCAGAAGGATCATGTCCGAGAGCCCCCCTCAAAAGGTCCTCTGCCCTTCATCTTCCAGAGCCCCTGCTTTGCATCTTCTTCCTCCTGGCTCATCTTGACTAAGGGGCTGCTGCAATTCATACCTCACACTCAAAATAAAAATGGGGAGAGGCCTTTGCATGGGTTTCCCTCAACTGGGCTTCTGGGTCTCCCCTGGCAGCCAGCAGCCCCGGAGTTTCAGGGCTGCTGGGTTTTCCCATGATGGGTCCACTTCCTTGCCCCATTCAGGCAGAGGCAGAAATGGTACCAGTTATGCCCAGAGGAGGCCAAGAGAAGAGCTGCCCTGCCAAAAGGTTGGAGCTTTGGCAGCAGTGGACAAGCCAAGTGTCACTCCTTCGCCAGAGGGAGCCTCAGTTTTCAACCGCAGGTTTGCAAAACACATCCACAAGACCCAGAAGAAGAACCAAGCAAGGGTGTCCCTTGTGGCTGACCACATGAGCAGCTACGTTGCCAAGTGGGCTCAGCTCCATGCCAGCAAAGCCTGAGCCCAGGACCCGCCAGGAGACTTGAGAGGGAGGTTCCACCAAGATGAGGAGGAAGAAGTGGGCACAGCTGGATGGAAAGCGAAAGGAGAGCAGCAGGTTCAAGCTCTCGGGCAGATTCCACCACATCTCCAAGTGGGTCCCTTGAGAAGATATTGGGGGGTGGAAGTTGAGGTGGGGTGTGTCGGGGGCTGCTTCAGATGGACACCTCGTATTCCCGGGTTTCCTGTGGGGAGAGAGAGGGGGGGCACCGGCCACTGAGGAATCTTCTCAGACCCATTTGAAGAGAAGCTCTTAGCTTTAAATGCCTGAGGGGTTTAAATTCAACACTTGGGCAGAAAAGGCAACCTCACCCGACTGTGAGGTTGACCTGAAGAAGGGAGTAGTTGGGTGCATCCCTTGCTGGGTTAAATTTTGGAGAACAGCCAACCACACGCTCAGTAGAACGTGCTGCATTTTTTAGTTTTCTCTCATTATGTAATTTTTTTAAAAAAAATAAGGAAATGGAATGGTTACTTATGTTGATTTGAGCCCTGGCAAATCCACCGGTCTAGTCATAGGGTGCTGTGGCTTTTCCATGTGGGGAAAGAGCGATGGGGATTTCCCTGTCCCCTTCTTCCTCTGGCCACTCTGAGGGCACCAGGATGAGGCTTCCCTCCAGCCACACGGACAGCCCCCCCCCCAGCCAAAAGGAAGCCACATTTGAATTGGACGTGGCTTTGCAACGTGTCCAGTGGCCTTCTTGGTGGAAGATAGCAGTGACCTGCTGCTTTCCAGGATGGCTTCTCAAGGTCCAACAGCCTCCATTTAACTGCTAACCAGTTTTGCTGAGAAGAGTCAGCAACTCACCCCCGTCTCGTAAATTGGATTATCAAACTCTGTCTCCACCGTGATTTGGCTGTATGGATGCGAATACATGAGGGGCAGCCGCAAGCTGGAATAGTAGCGACATCTGAAGGGAAGAGGAAAGCAAAGCCTCTGTGGCTCAGCCCAGCTTCCAGAGAGAAAAGCTGCCAGAAGCTGGGAGGGGAAAGCATGCATGGTGGCTGTGTGTGCCCACAGGAGACCCACCCTCCCTCCCTACCTCGTGATGTAGACGTAGGCGCCCCCCAGCAGCAAGGAAACAACAAGAACGGGAATGAAGATGGCCAGCGCCATGTTGCCTCCCTCTAAGGACGTTTCTGCAGCAGCTTCTGCTACTAAAGAGACAAAAGGCTGCAGGGCTCCCTGGCACAACATACCCTTCCCAGGTGCCCAGATCCCCGGGGCAGAGGGAGGTGGACTGGCTGAGACTTACCTTCCAAGGCATGTTCAAAGCTGTCTTGGTTGACTGGAAGAGAGGCAGGGAGTCAAACGGTGGGGAGTGGGTGGGTATGATGACTAACTGAGCTTTGGGCTCCTGCCTCTGGCACCCCACCCCCAGGAAAATCCCTCCCCTTTCAGTCGCAGGGCTCCTGTTATTAAGAGGGGGCAACCCAGGAGAGCAGCCCCAAGAATCGAGGGGAGCTACCTTTGCAGGTGGGGAGCGGCCCACTCCACCGGGAGGGCTGCCCCAAAATGCACTTGAGGGTCAGCTCCCCGAGCAGCTCGAAGCCCTCGTAGCACATGAAGGTCAGCGACTCGCCCGGCAAGTACAGGCGTTTGTAGAGGATCTGGTACCCGTTTTCGGGGAGACCTGGGTTATCGCAGGCCAGGGATTCCTCCGCTGCATGGAGGGAATCGGGGAGTGGGTTAGCAAGGGGGCCAGCCCAGGGGGGACCTATTCCATGCAACTCCTGGGGACCCTCCTCTACCCTCCCCCAGTTCCTTCTTGCACACCGGCAAACAAGCGAGCGCATCCTGGGCGGCAGACACGGGAGAAGCACGCCATTGCTAGACAAGCTCCAGACTTACGCACACAGCGGGGCAGCCTCGAGGTCCAGATGGGGGTCCCTGTCTCCCGACTGTAGCAGGTGAGAAGGGAGCTCCCCTCAAGCACAAAGCCCAGGTTGCAGGTGTATTGGATGGTGGTGCCAACTAGGAGCACTGGGTCCGAAATTAAGCGGGTCGAGTGTTCCACCTCTCCGGGGTCTGTGCAGTACATGACTAGGGCGAAAAGCAGGAGGCCAGGCTGGAGCAACCCGACAGGCTCAGGCACCTCCCCCCCTTCTGCATCGGTCTCAAGGTGCAGCCTTGGCCCTCCCCATAAAACCAGGTCAAAGCAGCCGCCTCTCCTGCTTCTTTGAAAACCACAGCCCATTGTGTATGTGTGGTGTGTGTGTGTGTGTGTGTTTCAGAGTGACTTGACTCCCCATTTACTGGCTGCCAGAGTAAAAGACATAGTTAAAGACAGCCTAACCTTCTTCTCCCTCCATTAACCTCTACAGCCTGGGATTGCCAATCCATTTTCCAGCTGGGCTCCTGTGGCTGCAACAGCAGACATAGAGAGAGGAACCAAGAAAGAATGGCTGAAAAACTGAATTTCCCTGCCCGTAACTCTGGTTAATGTCGCAGGAGCGGAGCAGGAAGACACCCAGGGTGTCTTCAGTGCAACTCACAGCCACAGAGGGGATTAAATCTGGGCAAGGCCATACTTTTCTCACAGAAAGGCGGGTCGCTGCTCCAGGTGAGGTCCCACTGGCAGGTGAGGGTGTCGCTGCCAACAATATCATAGCCTGGGTCACATTGGTAGGTAATTTTGGCCTCCCGAACCAGCTCAGTGTGAGAAGTGGTCTTCCAGCCATTCTGGATCTCTGGCAGGTCTGAGCAGGACTCGTTCCGCGAGGCTTCTGCAGCCAGAAAAGGCCCTGGTGAGAACAGGAAGGGTGCCCAGAGGCCTGGCTCCTGGCCAAAAGGTGGGGCACCCCAAGGAATCCCAGGCTCACCCACCGATGTAGCTCATGGTGAAGCCCTGCCCCTTCCCAAAGATGAGGCCAGCCGGGTCCGAGTGGAACTGGATGGTCAAGTCGGGCGTGGAGGAGTAGAGCTTCTGGGGCCCGCTGCTGCCCAGGAACTGGCCCAGGATGTGGCTGTTGAGGTCATCCCCATCATAGACCGTGAGGAGGTCACTCTGGCTCAGGTTCAAGCTGCAGGGGGAGAAGAGGGCCTGGCTGGGTCATCAGGGAGCCCCTGCTGAGATCAGCAGCTGCCAGCAATTTCTCTCCCCTCCCTCCGGAGGAGCCCTGGCTAGAGAGAGCGGGGGGAGGCACGAAGCTTATAATCAAGATGGCGCCACCCTTTCCTGCTCTTGCCACCCACAGATAGACTGTTCCTGGATAGGAGGGCTCTCGGATGCTGTAAGCACAATAGCTGCCGGCTGCAGTCTTTCCTTGGCCAAGCCCATTATCCACAGCCCAGATTGGTGCCCGGAGCTCCAAGTGAGCAGAAAACGTTTTACTTTGGCTTGCCTCACTGCCTTCTGCTGTCAATTCCACGATGCTTCTGCTGGCCAGCAGAGGGAGCTGCTAGCCCAGGAATACAATATTTACTTGAGATTTTTGTGTGTGAGAAATTGGGTGGCGGCCTTTCTTTAGTCACCTAGAAACCCTAGGAAGAAACTTGGGGTTGCCAGCTGACTAAAGAAAGCCTCCCCCCCCCCCATTTCTTTAACTGCATTGGTCTTTTCTGAGCCAAGGAGTGTTTAGAGTTGGGGAGCCCGGAGCCTGCTGGACTGGCGTTGGTGCTCCTGGTCACTTCTCCTCTTCCTGGACACTCCAAGGTGAGACAAGGCTGGCAGATTCTGAGCAACAGCACAGGGGTGGGGGGTATGCAAGGAGGGGATGGGCAGTTCTGCCAAAGCATCTTGGAAAGCAAAACGTTTACCACCCTAGGGAGACAGGACAGTGTTGTTCCCTTCTCTTCAGCAGAGGCCATGGGCCCATCCATCTGCTTGGATCCCTCTTAATCCAGAGCAGGGGAAAACAAGGGAAATGTCCCCAAAAGATCAGGGATGCTGCGTTTCTAGAGAGAAGAAAGCAGTTCTGGCAGACTTTTCCCCCAACACTCTGTGCTGCCATAGGTGAGGGAAAAAGCACGATCAAAGGATCTGTCATTCAAGCTGGATTATCAAGAGCCACACAGTGGTTTCTGCAGGGAGGAATCGCAAGTCCCAAGTGAGGCTTTAATTGGCTGGGAGGTCTGTGTGCGTTATGCATCTGTGAAGCAAGAGACAGGAAGAGCTTGTGCTCCCAGGGGCTGCAAATCCAGAGTTGCCTTTTGCGTGATGGGATGCCTTTGTGGGAGAGGTGGCCAGTTTGGTGGCTGTGGCTTACAGGCAACACCAATTGCCTGTCATGTTTAATGCATTGTAAGCTGCCCTGAGTCTCCGGAGAAGGGCGGCATATAAATCGAACCAATAAATAAAATAAATAAATAAAATGAACACCAGTCAAGGGAGACCACAGAGCAGATCTGACTGTGCTCCTCCCCCAACCTTGAGGCAGCCCCACTTTCACTCTGCAAGCAGACAGCAACCCACCTCCCCACAACAGCCTTTTGGAAGTGCAGACTGTCCCTACTCAATGCTGAGTACAGATGCATGAAATCCCCCCCCCCCGCTGGGGAAAATGCTCACAGCTGGATGTCCAGGAAGATTCGCTTCTCCTCCTCCACATGAACCTTCCAGATGCAGTCCTCGCCCTCTGCATAGGGCTCCGGCCAGTTGGGGGACAGGATGACACCAGCCGCCGTGGAGAGTTCTCCTCCGCAGGTGGCTGAAAGACCAAGAGTCAGGATAACCTGCTGCAGCCCCCTCCTCGAGGCAGAACCCCCCGCTCGGACATGACCCACCTCGGCACAAGGGCTCTGTGTCGTTCCAGTAGGGGTCCCTGAGGTTGATGCACTCAATGACCGCTGGCCCCTGCTCCAGGCTGTGGCCGGGATCGCAGGTGAACTCCACAATTGCCCCAAGGTTGTAGGTGGCATCAGAGGTGGTGAAGTTGCCATTCTGCAGGTGGGGCTCATAGCAGTGGCCCTTCTCAAAGGCTGGGGAGGGAACAAAGAAGGGCAGGACTGGCACAGACAGACCCTCCAGCACCCCCTTCTGCAGGCAGGCCTTGCGGCTCCCCACCCAATCGGTCCTTTTGGTGCAAGGAATGGGCCAAGTCCAGCCAGGAAGCAGCCTGAGGCTGGGGGCAATTATTTTGCACAGGGGTCTGAACTGAAACTAATTTTTGCTGGAAAATTAGAAGGATTCAATTTGTGTTTTGATTCCATCAGTTGAATTAAACTGTCCATTTTATTCACTGTTTGGGTTCAGCTTTTTTCGCTCATGTGCAGCCGACCATTTTATCTTTTCACCCTGATCTGATCCGGGAAATTGAGCCAACCTGCCCCGTTCAGCTCAGGGCTTTTTGCGCTTCCCTGGGCCTGTGGAGCTCCAGGAGCTCTCCAAGGTGCTGGTTGCTGCCAAAGGGTCCTGCAGGGCACCAAGTGGGTGCCTGCAGCGCCCTGGGCATGCCCAAGTGGCAGAGGGTTCCTGAGGCAGGCAGGGAAAGAGCAGAGAACCCAGGGAAGAGGACGGGGTCTGCAGGCTGGATTGGGTGAGGAGAAGCAGCCTGCAGACAGAGCAAAATCAAATTATGTTCACCGTGGCAGAATTTTAAGTGGAGAGAAAGATGAAAAAGGAGGATGGAGCAATAACGATGATGCAGTAAGTAATCATCAGAAGCAATAAAGGCCAGAAAATTAGCGCTTCGCACTTGAGAGATAAGAGAGTGCCTTGACCAAGGGTTCCTTCATGTCATCTGCATCAACCCGATTTTCCTCCAGACATTTTGCTCCTGTTTCTGAGAGGCTCCAAAGCAGCTGGGAGCTCTTGGGTTCCTCTCTGCTAGATTCCCTCGAGATGATGGGAGGGAGGCTGAGCTGCTCCCCCCACGCCAGGCAGAGGGACTGAGAAGGGGAGGGGGCTGATCCAGCCTTTGGAGGAATTTGAGGATCGCCTCACCCACTAGGAGACCTCTGGAGAGGTCAGTCTGGCAAGCACTGCAGAGAGAGTCCGGCCTCCTTGGTACCTCCACCCAATGGGCAGCCTCCAGTTGGTCCTGATCCCTAGCACCAAGGTGAGAGGGTTGGCCCCACTGCAAGCACCCTCCAGGGCCTTGACCTGCCCCTTTTGGAACAGGGAGGTTTGCACCCCTGCTCTTGCTTTAATTTGGCACCTTCAGCAGCAAGAGGAAAAAATCCCCTCCCCCTTCTGGCTCCCTCCCCCCATCCAACCAGTTTGAGGAACAGGATGAGGTGCATCACCTTCGAATCGAATGTTGAAGGTGGGCTCTCCGTCGGGGTCCTCCGAGATGAAGTCGACACGCAAGGCGTTTCCTTCGCTGATCACTCCTTCGAAGGGCACGTTGCTGCCCTGCTGGGAAGCGTAGAGCACAGCTGAGCGGTTCGATTCTCCACTGTAGACCACCATTCTGGAGCACAAGGACAAGCAAGATCAAGGTTGGTGGGGGGGGGGGGATTGTACACAAGAGCGAAAGCCCTGGAGGATGGTCCTCAGGGTCACCTCGCTGCTCTTGCACCCAGTCCAGCTGGGGAGGGAACTCATTTTTCTTTCCACCTCTGAATCTGCTCTTCAGTTCTTGGGGTCACATTACAAGAACTTCAAGTACAAGAGGGGCAAAGTCTGCCAAGGCATGCCAGGGAAACTGCCATGTTTTCTGGGGTCATAAATGGGTGTTTTATTCTGGAATCTCAACACACCTCATAAAGTTGTTTTATTGTCTGTCTACCAATTCCTTGTTTTTATTTTTATTTTTAGAAAAGCTGCTCCTTTGGACACCAGCACCTGCCACTTCAAATGCTGTGGGCCCTGCAGTGCTGGCAAAGTGTGCTGGGGAGCCAAATGCTCCAGATGTGTTTTGAAGAAGGATCCTTATTTCTGGACAGCTGATGCGCAAGTTGGTGGAAAACAGCACCAGGATTTGATTTTGGAAGCACACAGCTTAATGTTAGAAATCATGGCAGACATTTTGTGTTGCCGCTGTTGTTGCGTCTCAGAGAACATCAGCCCAGCCTTTTCTCACCCCACAACCTCACCGTTGCTTGCCCCCCAGCACCAGCCTCTCAAAGTGCAGGTGAAGTTTCTGCCCCTCAGGGGCGCTGACCGTCCACACACAAGCCACGCTGCCCGAGGGGCTCCTCGGAGAGGTTGGTGCCAAGATGCGGCCAATGGTGGCATTGCGCACGGTGCCTCCGCAGGGGGCTGAAAGCAGAGACAAGGGGGGCGGATGGTCAAGGCGTGGCCTGCCCGCCTCTGGCCACCACTGCCCGCCCATCCCCCATACCTGAGCAGATAGGTTCTGGGGCGCTCCAGTGCGGCTTGGAAGCATTGAGGCAGGTCAGGCTTTGGGGCCCCTCCAGCTCATAGCCCAGGTGGCAGTTAAAATGAGCCAGGCCCCCCGGGTGCAG
Organism: Masticophis lateralis; assembly: GCA_030761175.1. Taxonomy (NCBI): domain Eukaryota; kingdom Metazoa; phylum Chordata; class Lepidosauria; order Squamata; family Colubridae; genus Masticophis; species Masticophis lateralis. Next base: position 16,844,227 of record JAUDYJ010000014.1, on the reverse strand, counting down.
ACCCATGACGGCCACCTCCCCGAAATTGGGCCTCTGTGGGAAGCTGCAGCTCAGCATAAATACTGTTGGGAAAAGTGCGCAGATGACGTTAAAATGACAGGCGGGGGAGCATTCGCCAAGCAGCACGGAACGGAGGAATGCTGCCAACCGACTCTTTGGATTCTGGAAGCCCTGGAGGTCTTCTGCATGATGGGGAGATTCCACAGCCCGCCCTGCCGAAGGGGAGCCGGACCAGAGAGGCTGCATTCAGTCCTCTGACATTGAGCCGAGAATGGTCCCCCCCCCCCACCCAATCCAGAGATTTCACCAGGACTCTTCCACCTGGGATGGCTCTCCTCTAAACAACTTCCAGGGCTTCCTGGAAACCTCGCCCGCAGCCTCCTCCCTTCCCACAGCCCTACATGCCACCTCAGCCCTTCCCTCTGTGCCACCGGGCACCATCTGCAGTGAAAGGCTTTTAAGCCATTTTGCCCTCTCTGCAAGCGCAAAGGATGCCCGCTTCCCTTTCGGCCTCTCCCTAAACACACCTGCACTTTTTGTGCCAGGAGGAAATGACAGGCAGGTGCATGGAGGTGAATTGCCTGTCTGGGAAACAGGCCAGCAAGAATGATGGGCTGAAGCCCCTCAAAAAAGCAAAAAGTCCCTTTCCTTTGGCTGCAGAGATCCTAAAATTGGCCTGAGCTGATAGCCCTTATCCAGGCCGGAGAGACTGATCATCCCCTGTGAAAGGCTCAGCTGCGGGGCAGCCCGATTTCTTCCAGAGAAGGTTGGGCCATGTCTGGTGGGGCATCTCAGGCCTTCTTTAGACCCCTCTGAGCCTTGGCAGGAGGCAGAGTCAGCGAACAAGGCCTGCAAGGAAGCTTTGGGGGGGATTTTGGATGGGGAGGGGGCTGTCCCAACTGGCTTACTTTGATAATGCAGCTGGAAAGTCCCAAGGCCGTCCGGGAAGGCTCGGAAGAGGACCGAGACGGTGTTAGTTGGGCTGCGGATGACTTGGCCTTCTACCAGGAGGGTCTGGTTGGCCAGTGTGACCAAGTGGCCATCGTCCTCCCCACGAATAGCCAGCACTTCCCCCTCGGACAGGTTCACGCTCTTCACCTGCACATGGGAAGGAGACCCGTCAGATGAGAGGAATCTGAAATTCCAGAGTGCCTGACTCAGGAGGGAAAAGAATTTCCACCAGCGGATGTAATTATGCCCTGAACTGAGGCACCTGACCTATTCGAGTCCCCCTGGGGTGGAGCAGCCAAACAAAGGGTCTGGGAGCCAATAGATGGGGCGGGGCGGGGTCCCTTTTCTTTTGAATGAGCTCCATGGTTCTTTCCTTCACCTGAAGGATTTTCCTGCTCTACATGGCAGCCTCTGAAAACTTTGCTCCTGCTCAGGCTGGCATTTGGGCAGCCTGAAATGTCCTGCTTTAGCAGCCCCAGAAATTGCAGCAGCCCCAGCTCTCCAGGCCCGGCAGGCAAGCAGAAAAGAGCAAAGATGGAGACCCCACTCAGCATCAGGAATCTGTTCTGGATGATGAACCACACCGGGGGGGGGGGATGTCCTCGGGGTCATAGCCGGCACGAGGGAGTCTGTCCATTAGTCTTTGGGTGCCTCATAGGAATGTAACTGGAGAGGTATTTCCCTTGGAGCAGGCTCACCCAATCCTGCTTCCTTCTGGATGTGGTGGAGGACTACAACTCCCAGGATAAGCAGCAGAGGCGGGAGGGTGTAAGACCCTCAGGAAGGCTCCAGATTGAGCCGCAATTTCTCTGGGTCCCATTTCAAGGCTACATTTTGCAACTGGGTGGGAAGTCAGGTGCCCAGGGAGGGAGCACATGGCCAGGGTGCCCTCAGTAGCCGTAATAGCTAGGTGTGTTCAAGAGGGAAGGCTCACCTGGTTCAGCAGCCCCCTCTCATGCCAGCCCTCCAGCAGCCCTTCCTACCTGCAGCTCCACACCATATCCGGTGTACACTGTCACACGGAAGGTGCACTCCAGGAAGTCGTTCTGGGGCACCAGCGGAGCCTCAGCTGAGTCGATGTAGCCCTCCGGTTCAGAGAAATTCATGCTGCAGAGACCTGGAAGGGAGGCCAGCCAAAAGCTCTCTCATCTGGCCTCTTGCAGAGCGACTGAGAGCAGCCAGGATCAGCCCCCCAGCAGGCCTGGACAGAGCCTTACTGAGTGCCGGGGGGTCCTGGGCTGGGAGCCCACATCTTGGAGGAGGCGGGCAGACCAAGGAAAAGGGCTCCAGCAAAATGTATTGGAAGGTGCATACATGACCCCCACCCCAACCCTTCCCATGAGCAGGGTGGGTGGAGAAACAAAAGACCAGGCAGAAGGCAGGAGCAGCAATGGGGAGACAGCCGGCTCAGGCGGGGCAGAGATCACTTACTTGGCAGCTGTTCCAGGGGGCTCACGATGGCAGAAGTCACTTCTTGGCTCTCTTCCCTGTGAAGGGAGGAAGATCCCCCCTTCACAGCCTCATCCTCGGTATTCTGGGGGGGGCTGTTGGGCAGGATCACGGCTTCCTTTTCAAGGGTCTCGGTCACCCCTTGAGGAGAAGCACCGGGACCCCGGGTCGCTGGCAGAACTGTGAAAGGAGAGATCTGGAGCGAGGAATGGCTGATCACACCGAGGCTGCTTTCCCTGCCGTTCCCCACAGGCACGGTGGGCTTCTCATCCAGAGGTCCAGGGAGCCCTTCCCCCAAATCCTCCGGGGGCTGCTGGCTCTCCACAAAGGGCCTGGGGTTGGTGGCCAGCTTCAGCCGCTGGTTCTCCTGCTTCTTCCTGGCAGCAGGGGTTGGTCGTGTGGCGGGCCCCGAGAAGGCCCCTTTTGAGGGCAAGGCCAGCTTGGGAGCCAGAGCATCCAGGGGCTCTTCTGGCATTTGCTTCAAACTCTCCGGGGTGGGATATCTGGAGGGCCCCGTCTTCCTCCTGAGAAAGGTGCTGTTTGTGAGCTCCTCATGGTGGGAAAATGAGCTGGTGGGCTTCCCTGCAGAGTTTATGCCTAGAGCAGAAAAGGGGAGAAAAGGAGGCATTCTGTCAACTGGAAATGAATCCGCACCAGAAGACTTGGGGTGGGGGGGGGGAGAAAGACACTGGGCTCCTGTGGGCATCTAAGGGGTTCCAGGCAGGGCCAGTTCTGGCTCCAGAGCTTTGCCAGAGGGGCCCCACCAGGTCCAGGTAGAAGATTTGAAATAGGTGGTTCTTGGCTCTTGTAAAAAAACACAAGGTGATGAGCTAAGAGAGTCCATGGGCAGTTTCCATGAACCTGCTACCTTATAATTGGGAGAGAGTTGGAGGGGGAAAGCAGCCCAGTTACAGCGACATGCCACCCCTCCCCACCCACCCCTGTGGCAGGAAGCCAGCGAGGTGTTCCTGATTACAGAGAGCGGGCTCTTCAGGAAACCTGTCCACAGCCGTCTGATCACTGCCGTGGGAGCCCGGAGATTAATTGCTATGAAATCCTGATTTATCTGGGGACAAGCAGCCCTTGAGGCGAGAGATGCTGGCTACGGAAAGAAGAGGAGGCGGTGGAGGCATAAGGAGACATTCCAGCCCAGAGCTGAGCTGAGCTGGCTGCTCCCGGGAAGGCCGGGATCCCCGCAACAGCTGCTGCAAAGGACAGAAACTTCTAGAAAGAACAGTACTAGTTTGGTAGCTCAGGAGAGTGAGGCAAGGTGTGAATCCCTCCCCCCCACCAAACATCACTGGCTAAAGGAAAAATCACAGCTGGCAGTTTGGTCCCGTGGCCCTCCTCCCTTAGGCCCTCCGCCAGGGGGGGTCCTCAGAGAGGCTTCTGCAGAAAGGCCAGGGCCTACCACAAGAAGGACAGGTGGCATCTTCACCCCTTCCGGCCTTGTCTTTAAGTTAAGGCCTATCATTTTAACCAAACGCCCCTGGAAAGAGGGGGGGGCTCCCCGCTTCCCTTTTCTCTAGCGCTGCCTTTCATGCTCAGCGAGGGGCCGCACTGCCAAGCCTTTCTCTAACTGCCAGCAGGGGGCGCCACGCAATTACTCTATTGGATGTGGAAGTAATGACAGCTAAACTGCCACACTTTGCCTGCTAAAAATCGCAACCCTCAGAGAGTCCTTTGCTAAGTGCATTTAAAAGAGATTAAGGTGGGAGGGGGCAGAGTTCCTATGATCTTATTTCTGAGAAAGGTGTGGGGGGAAGTATACCTGAACACAAAGAGGTTTCCCCCCGTGGTGGTAAAAATAATCCCCTTCCTTTGTGTGACCCTTCTGAAAAGCAAATGTTGCTGTTTAGAATAACAGCCTCTAGAAAGTGGAGCAATTTCTCATTAGGTGTGAGGGTGGGTGGGCAGTGGGGGCTGGAGGAGCCTTGAAACAAATTCCAGCTCAAGGAGGCAGAAATGGAAGCGACCAGGAGCCAGATTCCCTTTCTGCGGCCTCTGAGCCTTGCAGGGCGAGGGGGCAAGGTTCCTGCAAGATGGGCAGAGATTTCTAGGTCCCTCGGGGGAAGAGGGTGACTTTGCCCGGCTGGGAAGGTGAACAGAGGAGCAGAGCCCTCTCTTGCTCTGAGCGCTGGAGGAGCCCCCAACCCCCGTTTGGTTGGCTGGAACAGCATCCCCCAAGACTAATGGGTGATTCATGAGCTCATGTGGGGGGGGGGGAACCTTTGCACTCTTTGTTATCCATCCCCCCACTCCACCCCCAATATTCTTTCCCACTCAGCCAAGGCTTCCCGCCAGGCGCCCCCTCCCTTGGACCAGAGAGTGGATGTCCCCCTGCATCATGGTTTGGCCCAGTGGGCAGCAGCGTGGCATTCTTATTTGGCCCTGTGTTATAAATTGGAGCCTTGTTTAGGGGCAGGACCCCAGCCTTTTAAAGCTGTGCTGCCCAGCAGATGGGCCTGGCTCAGCCACCCCAATTCCAAGCCAGCCCCTGGGTTCCATCTACCCTGTCACCATAGGGAGCCAGCAGGAGGACTCCCAGGAACCCACCAGAGACCCTTTTCCTCCGGCCTCTGCTGTGCCGGCTGCCCTCAGCCACAGAGGCTCCATCTCCCCCACACCCAGCTAATAGCTCGTGATGGCTCATCCTCTAGGAATCGATCAAGGGCTGCTGACTTTACTTGCCTGGATATGCAAACGTGCACAGAATAGTTGGGAAGCCTGGCCAAGTGACAAAGCAAGGCAGGCAAGGTCAGAATGACCATCGGCTAGCCGGCAAGAGACGTGTCAGTCCCCCAGGCAAGCCAAGGGAGCAACTGGAACCCCACTCACCCCACACTTGCTGGTCGAGTGTCCCTCCCTCGCCTTTTCTTCCCCGGCTTCACTGATAAAATGCTGTGTGTTTCTCTTGCCAGGGATAATTAAGCTAGCCTTGCAGGGTCTAATCTTGGCTCTGCCTTACAGCCACTAATAGATCTTCTGTTCCTGCTTATCTCTGGAAAACAATGCCATAGATCACTCCTGTCTCCTTTGGAGGGAGGTGGGGGGGGAAAATCCAGTGGGGGCCAAGGCTGGTCTCTGAATCAGAGTGTAGCTCAGAATCTGACTTCCAGCCCTTCTGACAGTGCGGCCTCCCCAGAAGGCCATCAGGGAAGAAGGAGAAAGAGGCCCTTCTGGCGTTGGAAGAGAAGAGAAGAGAAACAACACAATTTGGCAACAAAAGCTTCCACTGAATCAGCCCTTCGGCCCAGTTTAGGACAATGGCTGGGAACAGGGTTCAGGACCAGAACTTGCTGGCTTGGGGCCCAACCATCCGCCGGCTGCAGGGCGGGCTGAACGGAGGCACAGCCAGGAGCAGCAGAGGTGCCCTTCGCATCCTACTTGTCTGCATTTGACCATTCCTGGTAAGAAGATCAGGCTAGGAAATGACAAGGTTTGTAACTGAATCCCCCATATAAGGATTATATTCTCAGGTTTGATTGCATCCTAGTTGTACATTTGCTATCTTAACGTGTGGATTGTTTCTTTTTTTCTTTCTTTTTAAATAAACTCTGTTGCTATCTTCTTAATGAACTCTCCTGCATCTTTACAGAACTGGACACTGCTTCTTAAGGTTAGCCAATCTGAATTTGTCTCTTTCTGAGTGACTGGCCAAGACCCAGGGGGCCACCCTGCACCCCACGGAGAGGCAGAAGGGGCCAACTTCAAAGAGCTGCTTCCTTGCCTTGAAATGGGGGGTGGTGCTGGGGTGGGGTGGGGACTCCCAAGAGCATGCCTGTTCCAGGTTCCCTTCACTGAACAGGCTGCTGCGCTTTGAAAATAGGCGGCTATTACACAGTCCCAAAAGAGAATACAATATGATGGCAATTTGGAAACTGAAAGACTAAGAGACCCCAACTGATCAGCCCTTCTTCCTTCTTTGCGCTGAGTGGGGCTTAAAGCCACTTCTGCAAGAGAGTTTTCTAGGTCAGCCCATCCCCGTTGCCTTGTGCAGGAACTTTCCCAACTCGGATCTCTTGGCTAGATTAATTAACTGGATAATGGCAACAGTAATGAAGGGGAGGCACAGCATTGTCCCACATCCCTCTTGATGAGCAAAAACTGCCAGTGACTCAGACTTCAAGGGACTCCTGGCAGCTTCCCCACCCCCCTGCAAAATTAGGAAACAAAACAGAAAAGCTCTCTGGCCCCAAACTAAATCCAGAGGGAGACTCACTTGCCTTGGTAAATTCAAATCCTGGTTTTTGAATGATTTCGGGATCATGAGATCCTGCCATTTTGCAGGAAGGAAGGGAGTTTTTAAAGGTCTCAAGATATTACTTGCATCTTTTCAATGCACTTCAGAGTGGATGCTCTTTTTCAGTGGGGAGTGGAGGGGCTGCCAGCTTGGGCGACGGCATTGAAAGACCCAGATTCTAATCCAGCTCCATCAAGCTGAAGCTTTGTTGGTTGACTCCTTTGGTTAAAGAGAAGACTCTGTCTAGCTTCTTTTCTGCTTGGAAAGAAATGAAATTTTAACTTGGGTTTTGATGATTAGACTTGTTTAGGATGATAGAAGTACTGTTTGTTGTGGTTTAGTCTGGTTCGTTGATTTTTATGCTTTTCTTAAATTTGCTAATGTTTTTAGGAAAAAGAACCCCCTTTTTGGGCCCACAGCAATGTCCAAATCTACAAGGGTTGTAACGCTTCAACAGGAAGGGGAAAGAACACAGGACCCCTGATCTGAGTTCTGAGACATAAATGTGTTTGAAGGTTAAAAAGAAAGCCTTGCTGCGTATGAAAAAGACCTCCTGAATTGTTTTTACTCAGCTGCTAAGACGCCCAGGGAGGCTCCCACTGAATACGCTCATCCCACTTATTGCAACAGCTGAGAAAGGAAGGCTACCTCCTTCCTGAAACTGTCCAGACTCAAATTTCAGAACAATCTCACCGTTTACATTTTGCAAAATATATTTGTTGCTTTCTATTTTTCTTTATGATTAACAAAATCATCTAACTCTTTGAGAGGTTCATGGGCAAGAAACCAACAAAGCAAATCCTTGCAGAAAAACTCGGCAACCCCTTTTAGCAGTGACCAAATTAAAACTGGCACATCGGAAAGCTAAAACTGCCTGCTTGGAGGATTCTAAAAAGAAGCTTTTGCTTTACATTGTCAGCTGCTGTTTGCTGCCCCCTTTTCTTGACTGTAATCCAAAGAAAACATGGTTGAAGGGACTGGAGTTCAAAAGTGCCTTGCAAACAGTGTGCGTGTGTATCACTGCCTCTTCTAAATCTGACCCAGTGGTTTTCTATGAATCAAAACCTGGGTTTTCTCTACCAAAATGCAATACTGACCCGCCTATCCTGCCCCATTGCACCTGTCCTAGGAGACACTTTCTCTTGGCTTCTCTTTGGCAGCCCCCTTTCCCTCCCTCCCTTCTCCCCAATCCCTGCCTTGCCAGTCTTCGCTGCACCAATGTGCCCTGCAAAATGCTGCCCCCCTCCCCCAGGAAGACTTAGAGATTAATGGATCTGAACAAATTCTTCTTGGTTTTGCTTCTCAGGACCACGGGGAGACACTGGTGGGTCCTGAAGTGGTGGGGCCTGTGCAGGGGCCTCCCTTCAGCCAAGGGGGCAGGCACCTTCTGGGCAAAAACCTTGGGGATGCCGGCAACCAACATTCAGCAGGGCAGGCTGAAGAGGTTGTAGAAAAAATGCTTTTAAAAATTAAAAAAAAAACCTCTGATGATTGTGTGGCTCAGCTGGGCATGGGTTGGGGCAGGGATTTTTGCTACCGGTTCTCCAAACCACCCGCCTCCATCACTATTGGATTGGGCGATCAGGTCCGAACTGGGAGCATTTCACCCCTGATATGAATGTTAATGAGATGCCAACCGGCCGCACTGTTAGGAGGAAGCACTACCTCTGTCTAAGATTGCCCACATATAATAACCCAGTGCCAAATGCCAGGGGGCACTGCCTGCGGACCCCTGTGGCTCACTGCTGTGGCTTGGCTATTTCCACCATTTAAATGCTAAAATAAAGGCCCCGGGAGATGGAAATATCTGAAGATACCCATTTGTCAAAATTCATCATTTTTTAAAAAGGGCAGATTTTACTCCTTCAAGATAGCCCCATTTCCAAAAGAAAAGAATGCTACAAACCAGGCCCATCAAATCTTGGATGGATACCTCCCCCACTCCTCCCCCCCCCCACTTCCAGGTGCTTCAGCGTTCTCTCTTTCACAATCACTTCACTGGGACTTTAAAGTAATTAAAGTAATTTCTGAAAGTTAAAACAATGAAGATGGTTTTCCTTTTCTCCTCTGGATGAAGGCGGCCAGGATTCCCACAGGAGACTCACGCCTTCACCACCTCTGCTTTTTATTCTGCTCAATTGGTCTTAATTATATTAGAAAGGATAATTATAGCCCTTTCCCAGGAGAGGGAGGGCCACTTGCCTGGCAAGGACTGGTAGGGCTAGGCTGAGAACAGCCAGCCTGGCCAGAGGGAAGGGGACTGCTGGGGGCCTGGGCTGAGCCAAGCAGGCCGAGAGCCAGAAATATGCCCTCTGGATGGCCTTGAAGGCTGGCTAAGACAGGGCTCCCCCAGGCAGGCGGATGGAGACATGGGCCCCGGAGCAGGAAGGGGAACAACACTGGACCCTCAGCCCAAACTCATCAGCCTGTCTGGAGGCTGAAAGGCTGGAGTGGCCCAAACAGTCTGAGGAGTTTGGAGATAGGGAAGGAGCAGGCACCTGTTCTGCCATGGAGAGGGTTCTCTCCTCCACCTCGCCTTTCCCCTTTCTGCACCACTCGTCCATCTGCAGCTTGCTCCCCGCCGTTGTCTTCATCGGCCAGTCCAGAGTGACCATTCCTTATCCAGGACCCTTACCACATGTGCCACAAACAATCTATCTAGTTATCCCAAGGAGATTGCTTGGCTGATGGGATCGGGCTCACTCTGAAGAGGCTGGGATCTTTGCTGGTCCCAAACAATCAACTCTGTTACCCGCGTTTGGTCTCTGCTCACACGAGATCACACCGACCAGCACAAAAATCTGCATCATCACCATCATCATTCATATTGGGCTGAGGGGCCTTGCCTAAAATATAATTCTGGGAGAGGCCCTTGAATGGTGCCCAAAGAATGGCCGAAGGGAAGGGACGGCATTGCCATGCAAAGCAAGAAAAGGGCCACTGTTCTTCCAAGGAAATCCCAGCGCTTTCCAATGGCCTTCTGCTCAGCCCTCTGTGTGTGGCTCAGGAGCCCAGGTCCTAAGCTCCCCCTCCTCTCAGCAGGACCCTCTTCTTAACCAAAACCCTGAAACATCCCCTCCCCCACCCCCACCGTGTTCATTATAAAACCTCCCTTCTTCTCAATTGTGTTAATTTTTGGCACGGGGACCCAGATGTGCTCTTGGGCATCCTTTACTGCCCCACACAAGGCCACAGGCATGCAGGAAATTCCCCCTGTGGGGTAAACAAAATGCCAGCACCATCTCTGTGCCCAGCAGCCACCCACACACCTCACCCTTGCCTGTCGACCTCGCCTCTTCCCTACCATCTGTGCACCTGGCTTTGTCTGGTTCCTGGCGCTTCTCCTGGCAGGTGAAGGAGCAAATCTGATCGATATTCCATTGGAGCCCTCCTGAGCGGTAATCACACTCATCGTGAGGAGGCGTCTGGAGGAATGACGGCACGCGACAGAGACAGCGCTTTTCTTCTGCATCGTTTTGGCCATCAGTTCCAACTGCTCAGTTCTGCCACTTTGCTTGCAGTTCCCTCTGTCTCTGAACCCCTTTTCTGCTGGCCAAGATGGCCAGAAAGCAAAGGGGAGGGCTCTGGGGGAGCTAGGGTCTTAAAATGAAGACACACACCCCTCCGGATAAAGTCTGAAAAGTGTTGCAGGGCGAGATGGGTTGGCTGGGAGAAAAGCAAAGTCCTGCTCATTCCGAGGAAGAGAAACACGGGTGGCCCTTAGGCTTAGAGTCCAGCTGAGAGGCATCTCTGGGTCTCTCTCTCCGGAAGTGGCAGCAGAGGGGATCCAGCCTTCTTCGGCCCTTTGGAGGTCTTCAGTTCCAAGGAATAAGCCTAAGAAGCCCAGCAACGGCCCCAATGCACTACAAAGTGGTGCTAAGTGGGTTTATTCCTAGTGACAACACAGAGCCTGCAGAGGCTTTCAGAGATGAAAACCTATTAAGCAGATGGTTGCAGGGCGTTCTGTGTATTAATAAAACTGAGGGGACTTCAGATTATTAGTCCACCGCTCCGGTGCTGCTGCAGGAGTAATGAAATGCACACTTAACCATTTATTAGCCCATCCAGGGAGTGCCTCCCTCTCTCGGCCAAGAGGCTTGCATGGAAAAGATTGGCAGCGGGAGGTCTGCTAACAGGTCCTCTTCAGCAGCGTAAAATCTGGGGGAAATCAGTGTTTGTGACTGGCGGGAGTTCAAATGAAGCCAGTTCCCCACTGCCAAGTGAAGGCTCTGCTCCGGGAAGGCCTCCCCTCTGCAACCTCTGCTGGGCGGCCACAGAGAAAGCCCTGCCCTGCCCAGCTCAGCGGGGCAGTCAGTGCCACGCCACAATCTGCAAGGCTTGTGTAGTGTGAAACATAACCAGAGGGGCTCCTTAGGGTGCCGTCGGTCAAACAGTGTCGACTGGCGGCCTCCAGGGGGAGAGCCTTTTCTGTGGGGGCACCTACCATCTGGAACGAGCTCCCCCCTGAGATTAGGAGGTTACAGGACCTGCGTACTTTTCGCCGTGCCTTAAAAACGTTTTTATTTGAACAAGCTGGTCTGGCTTAATCTTCTTTTATATTGGGTTTTAAATTTTTTACAATTGGATTTTTAAACTGTTCGAGCCAAATTATTTAATTTGTTTTAAATGATTTTTAACTTTTATATTACTGTATCTTATTTTGGCTGTTCACCGCCCTGAGTCCCGTTTGGGAGTAGGGCGGTATATAAATTAAATAAATAAATAAATAAATAAATAAATAAATAAATAAATAAATAAATCTAGTGGGTGGAAAGCCAAGCTCACCCGAGTTCTCCTCCAGCTCCCTGGGAAGAGATGTTGGGATGCTTGGCGGCTTGTGTGAAGGCCATGCATCGAAGGACCATGGGTGGACCTCGAAAGATGCATCCTCTCCTGATTTTCCTTGGATGGATTTCATTCCAAGTAGCCCTCCTTCTCTGCCTCCCCAGCTCTTCCCTGGGAAGTTCTCCAAGGCAGGAAAGAAGCAATTTGGGAGCAGCAGAGAAGGTGAGGCCGTTTTCCATCCACACTGCAGGTAGGTAAGAGGGCTGGGCTGGATCTGAAGAGGGCAAAGGGGGGAAGGGTTTCTAGGAGGGGCTCAGCTTCTCCAAAGCAGATAACTTGGTGCAAGGACAGGATCCTCAGCCTTGAAGAGTTTGGCCCGTTTCTCAGCTCAACTCTGCCACCAGAGGAACTTCTCAAAATGGGGAAGAGGCTACCTGACGTTCAAAAGTCCCTGGGAAGGGGGAGGGGGGGCTTTCCAACTTTCTCCTGATCCTGGCCAGGGTGCTCTGAGGATATGGCTGAGCTGCTGTCTGAAGCAATTGTTTCCCTCAGGCTAAGGATAGAGCTGGCCTGGCTCCAGCTGAGAGAGCAGCAGCCAATCTACGGCCTTAAAACAGACGCATATGAGAGCTGATTCACCTGGCAGCCAAGTGGCTTTGCAAGCTGGACACAGGAGAGCCTCTTCCCACAGGCCCAGCACGCCTGACCACTTCCCTGCCTGCCCAGCCTCTCATGGTTGGGCAAGTCCAGTTCCTGCCCTGGCCTCTTCATCAGCGGGATCTTAAAAAGGTCCTGGCCTTCCCCCAAACATTTGTCCAAGTACAGCCCACCCCCTCTCCTGCGACTGACAAACTCCCTTCCATTGTACCCCACCCACCCCTTTGCAGGTACCTGTCCCAGAGGAGTCCAACAGCCCTTACAGAATCACAGAGAGAAGCCAAAGAGAAGAGGGTCACAGGCAAAAGCCCATCTAAACAAAGAGGCCACACACGCAGCAGCTTTCACCTGGATGGCTTTTGCTCCACTTCCCTGTTTCTGGCCTGCAAACAGGGAAGATAGAAAAACGCTTTGAAATTCTTGGGCAGCTTTTCGATCCAGAGAAATTGGATAATTTCGTTGTGTGACTGCTGGTTTGGTCACCAGTGCGTCAGTTTCCTCCATTTGGTGAGCAGCTGCTCTTGTCCCCCCTCCCCCTCCCCTCACTTCCCTCTTTCGGTCCTTTGATTTTAAAAGCTAGGAAGAACCAAGGGTGTTTCTGCTTCCTATAAGCACTCTTGTTCTCCAACTTGTGTGCATCTGGTCAAAGGAATGGGAAGGGGGCAAAGAATCAAATCCCCGTCTCTTGTCTGACAGAAATGGCCATTTAATTCTTTTCTGATCTTCCTCCTCTTCCCCTCCACCCTTCAATCTGGGCACTCAAGAGGTCACAGGCTACCTGCTGCCCTTTAACTAGGGAGAGAGGCTGATATTGCTGCCAATATCATGGCTGCAAAACAACCGGCATGGAAACACCACCCAAGGCGGCTCCAAGACCCTCCCCTATTGCCAGATTTTGCTCCAGCTGAAGACTCCCGCATCGTCTGATGGGCAGCCTTGTCCCACCAGGAGGCACCATGTGGGCAAACCTTTGGGTGGGTTAGGGTTGTTTAGGATGCCAGCTCTCCCACAATCCAAAGAGTGCAGGATTAAGGCTGTATAGCAAATTTGATCCCAGAACAATCTCATTGCAGACCTTCAAAATGGCTTTCTTGATTTTCTTGGATCTTGGAACTGTCCCCTTCAGGAATCAGTCCCCTTGCAGGACCGCCTACTACCACCAATAGCCTCCCACTGGCCGGTGCGCTCTCATAGAGAGGGGCTCCTCCGGGTGCTGTCAGCTGAACAGTGTTGGCTGGCGACCCCCAGGGGGAGACCTTTCTCTGTGGGGGCACCTACTATCTGGAACGAACTCCCCCCGGAGATACGGAGGATCCCAGATCTGCTCACCTTCCGCCGCGCTCTTAAGACCTTTCTATTTCACCAGGCGGGCCTGGCCTAACCTCTCTTCTTTTAGCATTGAATTTTAATTTGTTTTAAATTGTGTGGGGTGTTTTAATTTTGTCTGGGCCAAATTTTATTTAATTTTATTTTATTTGAGTTTTTAAATTTTATATATATGTATTTTTATTGTTGGCTGTTCACCGCCCTGAGTCCTCCGGGAGTAGGGCGGTATATAAATCTAATAAATCTAATCTAATCTAATCTAAATCATGTTGCAAGGACAGCAGATCACACCCAGTAGCCAAGGAATGGACTCTTCCTGGGAAATCGTGTCCCTCTCCACACTTCCTCTTTTCTTGGGTGCCTCCAGATCCGTCTTGACTCCTGCCTGGGACCTGGACCAGCCTCTCTGGTTTTCTTGGCACCATTTTCAGAAGTGGCTTGCCCTCGCCTCCTCTTCCTGGTTCTGGAGAGAGCGACTGGCCCAAAGTCACCCAACCGGCTTCATACATAAGGCAGAACTAGAACTTTCCGTCTCCCAATTCCTAGCTCAGGACCACTCAGGGTCCCCTACAGCCCTGCTCGAGCCAACCACAAAAGTATTGGGGCAGACCGCAACCATTTTCTGCTTAAAGGAAATGGTGGTGCAAAAACAGCCCAGGTCACAGCCTCAGAGCTAGCCACCTTCTTCTGAAAACCCCAGGCACTTCTCTTTGTGAGCCACGTTGAACTCCAGCCACAAACAATTTGCTGCTGCTTCATGGCACACACACACACACACACACACTCACACACACACACACGTCCTCACTCTCTGCCCACCTTGGCTCCTGCCCTGCAGCAGGAAGTGAACCATTCAGAAATGGCCGGTGAAAGCAAGGAGGAAGCTCAGAGGGAGAAGAACCAACTCGGGACCCCCACCTTCCCTCCCAAATCCTCTCTCCCTCCTCCGCCTGCCGCTGCTGTGCTCAGACTCACCAGAATAATGTGATTAAACACACATTTTAAAAAAATGTCAGATCATTTAAGCACATCAAAAACTTCCTGCAACGCGTGCCCTGCCTGACGAGCCCCACAGAAGCACTTCACCATCCTTGGGGGGCCGGGGGGGGGAACCAAAGCAAGAATTCTGTCAGGCCGGACTAATTTGGGGGGGGGTGTCTTTGCAAAGCCAGCCCACCTTCCCTTTTCCCTATGGGAGGAAGATGCCCCCAGGTACCCGCCCCAGCTCTGAACTGTCTCCTGGGAATGGCAAAAGTCTAATAAATAAAAGAAATAAAATGAACATTGGAAAGAAAACGTCAGAGTCAACAAGGCCTTTTGATGTGAGGTACACACAGAATCCGAGGCAGGCTGCAAGGACTTTGGTCTGCCTGGTGAGTTGGATGGAGGCGGCTCCTCTAAAGCCCAATTTGGGGGATGGGACAGGGTGGAGGGTCCTTAGGCTTCCCTCCCCTTTTTCCAACCCTCCCATCTTTTGAACCCCCACCCTTTCATCTTGCCTTTCTCACGACAGAAACTATATCCGGGAAAGGGATCCTTTGCATCAGCCTGTTGCTCCCCCGAGCTGGACGCAGAGGGAGGGGGGACGTGGAATGGGGGCGTAGAATCCGGCCCCATCTCCCTGTAGTCCGCTCTTCCCTGCCGCCTGGGATGGGGGTCCCATGGAGCGCGCCGGCGAATTCCGGCCTCCTTTGGTTCTCCAGGCGGGGCAGCCATAGAAATGCCGAGTGGCCCCTTCAGCTTTCAGACGCCCCCGATCTCGGCTGTCCCCCAACACTCCAGCCACCCCAGAGGCCTCGCAAGTTCCCGGTACCGGAGGCGGCCAACCCGAGCGCGCGTATGTTCGCCCGCGCTGGCTACTGAGCGGCGGCGGCGTCAGCGCTGATCTTGAACGAGCCACGACCCGCCGCTTCCTCCCGCGCGGCTCCGGGACACGTTTGGCTGCGGGGGGTGGGGGAGGGAGGGGGGCGGGGGCGGCAGAGAAGTTCCCCGGCGCTCGGGCCGGGCAGGAAGGAACTGCGAGGCCGGCGCTGTCCGGTGCCCTGGTGCTGAAATCAGGCGGTCCTGAGCGGCGGCGGCTCCCTCCACAAGCACAGGCGCTCAGGGCGGGGGTCCTCACAATGCCGCGAAGCCAAGGGGAGCCTGTATTCATGGGGGTCAGCGACCCGCCCCTCCCCGCTCCGCGTAGTCTCCCCGCTTTGATGTTCGCCTACGAACTTGCGCCCGGGATGGGCAGGGGTGCCGCGACGCAGAAGCCGCCCGCACGCGCCCTAGGGCTGCGGGGCTCCAAGTCGGCGGTGGGGAAGGGCTTCGAGGGCTCCTTTTGAGCCGAAGAGGGCCGTCGTAGCTGCTTCCCCGAGGATATGAACGGACTCTGCCCCTCACCCCCACTGCCCGCTTGGTCCTACCTTGGCGGGTCCACTCGGTGCGGCCGCCCAGCAGGCGGAGGAGGAGGAGGAGGAGGAGAAGCGCGAGCCCCCGGGGCCCCGTCATGGTGCTGGGATCCCGCTCCCCGTGAAAAGCTGCTCTCCAGCCGAGCCGAACGGCCGCTCCCTGTTCGCGCAGCCCGGCTTGTGGCGGTGGCGGCCGCGGCAACGAAGCCCCTCCTTTGCCAATCCGAGCTGGCGCTGCGGGAGGGGGGAGCAATGGGCTGCCGCTCTGCACCGCCTCCTGCCCGCCCGGCAGGAAAAAGCCGGGGCTGAACCGGAGCTTTTCGCAATGGAGCTGGTCTGAGGAAAGAGGCAAGAATGCCACTGAGCGCGTGCAGAGTATATCGAACCCCGTCCGCTGCCGCAGTTCAACCCTTTGCTCGAGATCGGAGGAGAAACCCCCTTTCCTTTTCTCAGTCCCCCCCCCCCCCCACTCCCCGCGGCCTTTGAAAGGCAGAAGCGGGCCTTCGTGACCACAATCCTCTCCAAAGCCCGGCGGGTCCCCATGGGCTGGAAGCAGCAGACGCTTAGCAAAGGCAGCTGCAGCCAGGCAGGATCAAAGCTTCTTCTCTGAGGAAATCTCCTCACACAGAGACCCAAAGGGGGACAAACCCCAGATCAGGCTGAAGAGACACCTGGTCACCACAGCTGATCTAAAAAGCACCCAGCAGGGATGCATGAGAGACCACAGGCAAGTTCTGAAGCTATAAGACACCCTAGGAAGAGGGACACCCCTCTCCGAAGAAGACATGGCAAGTGGTTTCCATGCCCGAGCCAAAAAGGGTGCCCAGAACTGCAGTTCAGCATCATCTGGATGGCACCAGGCCTGGATTTTAAGGCCAGCACCCTTTGGCCAGACAGCGCAGACTATCCTGAGCCAGGCCTGGGTGAAGGATGTTGGCTGTAGTTCCTTCTGTTACTTCCCCTCTCAACTGCTCATCTCCATCCAATGGGACTCAGTTCCAAGGCTGTGTCCCTCAATTCCATCCCACCATCCTTGCCACGGCAGGCTTGCTGACCCCTGGGCCCTTCTGCGCCTCCTTGTGTCTTAATTGTCCTCCTAGCAGACCCTCCCTCATTAAAATCTGACCAGCTCAGCCAGAGAGAAAAGAGGGACTGATGGGGATGGGAAATCAATGGCAACAACCCACAAAGTCTTCTCCTGGCCTTGCTTCCATGGGCAGCTCAGGGGCTCGGCCACAGCCACCGTCCTTTCAGAACCAGCCCCTGCTTCCTTTGGTAGCCTCAGTGAGTTTTGTCCTGATTTCTGCTTAGAATGAACAGCAATAAAACCCTCCCCTCTCCAGAAATGTTATTCTGTTCTTTTGCACGCATGCGCACAGACACCCCAAAGCCAAAAATGGGAGCCTCAAAATTTTTTTGCCTACTTCAAGCAGCTGCTTAGCCACAACGTAACCCAAGAGCAGTTACAGTTGGCTCAGTCTGGGTTAACATGCCATGCCGGGCAGTTCTTTCCAGGGGTTCATTGACTCTGAAGCCAACAAGGGAAAGGACCAAAGGATCAGAAGGAAGCAAAGAGCCAGAGCTGAAGAAGCTTCTTGGATGAGGAACGAAACGTCTTCCAAGAAAAACCAGAAAGTCCAGTTGCCTCTTGAAAAAGCACCTTTGGGACAGCCAGGGGTGAGTTACTTGAAGGCCAGCTGGTCCAAGAATTGTAATTGTTTTCAAGCCTGTGGGCAAATGCCACCCCTAATGGGTCTTAGGAAGAGTGGTAGCTTTCTTCCACCCTCCTGGCAGAATTGCCACTGGGGCAAAACCAGGCAGGAGGGAAGAAATGGCGGTGTGGAGAACAACACAGGCAAGTGACTGAGACAAGAACCGATGCCAAAGAAGTTGGAAAACCAAAATGGCTTCAATTCATGTACTGAAAACGGCCCAGAACAATCCTCCCAGGGAAAAGGTCTTTCCATCTTCCCCAGAGGGAGGCTTTTCCTGCCTGGGTGGCTGCTTAATGCGGCCCATTAGCCCTTCTCTTGCCCTCCAGGTGTGGGGGGGAGGCTGGGGGAGGCCGGGGAATATTGCAAGGAGGGGGAGGGAAGTGACCCCTGCGTGCTTCCACCCAGCCCTGGCGAATCCCTCTGCTCTGACAATGCACCCCAAGGCAAGGGTGGCCCCCAGGCAGTCCGAAGGACTGCATTGTCCGCTCCCAGCACTGGGAAGGGGATGAGGGGGGGTGGGAGCCCAGCTCCTCCGGAGGCTTCAGCAGCACCAAGAAAGAATATCGGTAGTTCAGTGTTGGAACGAGGGGTTGGCTCTTTTCTTGCAGATGTTTCATGGCCCAAAGTAGGAAACTAGCTTGCCTGCAACGCTATTGAAAGCTTCCAGGGCCAAACAGCTGAGGGTCCAGGCAAAGGCCCTACCTGGAGGGGGGGGAAGGCAACTAGGTCCCCTAAAGCCTTTCTTATTTCCAGCTAGGAAGACGGAGCTGCGATCGTAAGCAGCCTCCTTTCCAGTGCTGTCTCTTGCCCTGTATATGCAGAGCCAGGACCGGTGCTGAGAAGTGGCGGTGGAGATGCTAAAACTGTTTTGCAATTATGTTTCAGACCCAAGACGGGCTGGGGCTTGTTTGCCATCCTGTCTTCTAATCCTCCGTTTCCTAACATGAACTGCCTGCAGGCCACAAGGTGCTGGCTGACATCCACCGCCGGCCTCGTGGATTGTAAATCTGTTTAACAAAAAGGGCCGCCTGGGTGCCAATCCCAGGCTTATAAATATGGAGACAGGCAGCACCAGCGCTTCAGCAAAGCCAGCAACTGGGGGAGGAGGAAGGCCGGAGGAAAAGGAACAAGCCTGATGCCAATTAATGAAGTCACAGATTTTTGAAAAGCAGCCGTGCAGGGAGGGATGCTGGCTCTGGGACCGGCCCCTCTTTACAAGAATCTTCCAGGGACTCAGCCTGCCCCCACCTGGATGGGTGGGGCCATGCCCTAGACAATCCCCCCCCAAAGATCCCCATTGGGCAGAGACTCTGTGGCGGGGGGGGGAAGGAAGCAGGGGAACAGCAAGCAAGTGGCCTCTCTCCACAGTGGGGCAGCTCTGCCTGGCACTGGGGCTGCAACTACAAGAGGACCTCTCCAAGGACGGCTGTGGTTCCCATGGCAACCCCATCACTGCCACTGTACAGATCGGCCATCGGGAGGACTGGCACCTGTTGCAGAGAGAGGGGCCAGCCAAGCTCTGTCGTCTGCTCACAAGAAGGCCCCTCCCAGATGGCTTCCCCCTTTCCACTGCCTCCTACCCAAGGCTGGACAGGAATAACGTTCTGCTCAAAGCCTGGGGGGCAGGGGGGGTGGAATTTCTCTGCTTCCAGGAAGCCTCAGAGGGCTGAAGGCAGAAGCAACCTTGAGGTCTCCTGCACCTGGCAGCAGAGACTGCCCACCCCCCAATTTCCCTTCTGGAGAATAGATGGATGGATGGGGAAGTTGCCATCCTCACTTTGGATTAGCAGGGACATTTTTCCAATAGCTAACTACAGTCCATGTTGTACCATCTTAAGGCAACCATGTCAAGTCAACACAATTCACACATCTGTTTTTTTCACTCTGCTACCACACCCGTTTCAATCGCAGAGACCAGCCTCAGGAGCACGAAGGAAGCAGCAGCTCATCTCCGCGGCACTGGCTGGATTTCAAGTCATTTGCTGATGTTTCCAATCAAACCTGACATTTCCAGGCAGGTGAGATTTATAACATTTGGAGTTTATTCCTCACTCTCATCCTTCTGCAAAGGCTTGTGCTCTGTTTTGCACACACAACACACACACAGACATTTCCCTGGGATAAGCCTCGGCCCATCCAACCAGATGGAGCAATGTGATTTCCTGTGGGGGTTTTTTTCCAGTGGAAAGGGAAAGGAAACCTACACACAGGCTCCTCCAATTTTACCTGCCTTGTAGAATTAGGGGGCCTGTCCTGGTGACCAACAATTGATCCCACCAGATCCTGGGTTCCACCCACCAGTTTGGCCTGAAGTTGGAGAGCTTATTTTGCACTGAGTGTAGAAAACCATTGAGCTGTAAACAGAGAACAGGAGTAACTTCAGTGGCCTGCAATCAGCTGCCCTTTGGTGCTGACAAGACTCAGCTGCCTGGGGAGTTCTTCCATTCAGCCTAATGGAAGGCCAGCCGGCTCTGTCATCTCCCTTTTAGCCTAAATTGTCTGGAATGCAGCAGGAACAGGAGACAGCCCTGTAGCAGAGAAGCCACAGGGCACTGCAGTCTTCCTGCAATTCAGAATTCATTAAGAAAGGGAGAGTTCTGAGCATACCAGAAGCAAAGAATGTAATCACTGGCATTATCAGCTTAATTGTTATGGCAAGTGAACTGCTGCAGAATCTCTGCTGTAATTGTCTTAACCACTTTGTGGTCCCCCTCTAAAAGTATAGATGGGAGTATTTGTTCAGAAAGACCCTTCTGAGTCCAAGTAAAAAGGAGCAGGTGGGGGAAGGACCACTGCAGAATCTGGGGGTGGGGGAGGGGCTATGAAAAGCTCTCTGAAGTGGACCCTCGGAAACAGCCACATACATCTCTGGCTCCACCCATCTCCCCATCGGAGCAAATGACTTCTGCAGTGGAAAATGGAGAGAGACCTACCCCTTTCACTCCAGGATGGAAGCCCTGCTCCAGCCCCGATGGGAGAGGGAGGGGGGGAATGGTTGGACCTCCAGCCAATTAGAGCAGGGGGCAAGAAATGCCCCTGAACACCTGGATTCCTCTTGCTTGCTTCAATTACTTAAGGAAGAAGAGGAGGCATGGAGTAGCTGCAGAGTTGCTCAGAAGCCATCCAGCCAGAGGAGAGGAAACTGGGCATCCTGAAGTAGCCATGGGAGGAGTCCATGGGCTCTCGCCTGCACAAGCAGGCAGGATCAGCCCCTTTCAGGAACTGGACTGTTAGATCCCACTGGTCATTCCCCAATGTCTAGCGCATAATTGGGGGCTTTGGCCTTCCCACATGGCTGGCTGAATGCTTGGGGGAGGGCTGCACACGGTGTGTCTTTGGGTGCTTTGCATTTGCTGCTCCAGAACCCCCCCCCCCAGCAGCTCCAGTGGGCGAGAGAGCTGCTCACAGCCGCAAATTTGTATTCCGTCCGTTCAGCCTGTTTGAGCATCGCCTGAGAAGCTGCTGCTGCATCGCTTCGGTTGCTCCATTTGTCTTCTTGACGGCTTCAGCCCCTGCCAGCAAATAGCCATCCTGCCCCCCACTTGGCCCCGTGGTGGGCAAAATGGGGCAGGACATAGGGGGGCATGGCCTCAGCCAAGAAGCCTCCCAAAAGCACCTTCCACAGAGATGTGATTTAAGGAGCACATTTTTAAACTGTTGGGAGGGTCTTCATTAGGGCTAGAGATGGATTTCCTGTCCAAAGGCCGAGAGCACCTCATCCCAACTACCTTTCCCACAAGCTGGGTCAGGACAGGGCATGAACATCCAGCCAATGCCATGGGCCTCTCCAAGCCCTCTTTTGCCCCACACTGATGGGGGGCAGCGATGGGCTTTCTTCTCTTAGGAGGCTGCTTTACTCACAAGACTTCAAGTAGTCGAGTCAGGCCTCCATCACCTGCCTTGAGCAGCTCCAGCGATGCCATCGGGGCTCGGCAGGAGACCCCTGTGTGTCCCACTTTTTCCAGGGCTGCTTCCTCCTCCTCCTTCCCCCCCTCTTCCACCAGGGATGGGGCAGCTCTGTCCCCCTGTGGCACAAGTCAAGCCGCCTCGTGGCCGGGGTTCACCGTGGGCCCAACCTTTGGCAAGATGAGCTTCCTTTTCACAAGAGAGGAGGTTTTATTTATCAGGGCGGCATGAACACATTATGGCTTTTAATTTAAAACAAAAGCAGAAGACCTCAGACGCATCCCCCAATCAGTCCAAGGGCATCTTGGGTTCTTGTTTCCTTGAGGATGGTCTCAAGCTCTGCCAAGGAAGAAGAGGAGGGGATCCTGAGGCGTTTGGGCAGCCAGGATCTGGCCAACATGGCATGGAGGCCGCCTTCTCTGATTCAGCAGCGTGGGAAGGAGGGCCAAGAGTGGGATGGGCCGCCCTGGGATGGATCTGCCCCACCTGTTATGCCTGGGCCAGGGTGGGACATGGGGTAGTCTGTGGAGTGGATCCAGAGTGTGTCCCAGAGCTTGCGGCCCAGAGTGGCTACATTGCTCAAAATATTTAGACTGCAGACTGGAGAGACAGAGAGAGAGTAATGTGCCCTTGCATGCACACGCACACATACATATAATTGCTCTGGAGAAAGGACCGAGAAGACGCACAAGCAAGAAATGTGTTTGCCTGCTTTGGACCACAATGGTGGGGCTGGGGAGGGGGCCAAGAGGAGGAACCCCCCAGCAGAGACCCTCCTTGGCATCCGGGTCAGGCCAGGCATCAGGTGGCCGCAGAGGAAGAAGGTCTCAGAGGCTCTCGAAGGAAGGAAGCCGGCTGGTGGAAAGCCAAGGGTGGCGAGAAGGAGGCTGCCTCCCAGAGGGTCCCAGGCCCCAATTTAATGCCCAGATAAAAAGACCACGGAGAATCCTCCGCCTGCCCACCCTTCTCCCTCCCCCTTGGCAGACGGCCACACTGGTCGGCCGAGCACCAGGCTCCCATGCAGGGGCTCTGCTTGCAATGGCTGCTGCAGACCAAGCCGAAGCCGCAGGACCCAGAGCAGCCAGGCCACGACCCTCCCGCTGCCCACCGGCTCCTCTCCCCCAGCAAGCACCATCAGGGAGTTGCTCATGGACAGCGGGGGGGAGAGGGCTCTATTTTTAGCACCCCTGCAGAGGCACAGAGAAACCTCCAAATTTGTGCTCTGAAGCCCATTAAGCTTCAGAACAAACTGTTCGAACACGTCTTCACCACCAGCCGCCAGGACCATCTGTGGTTCTGAATGCAGATGCCGCTTCGTGATCCGCTTCCTTCTCCTCCCCACCCCCACCCCCCGTCTTGAAGGAGGGAGCCCCCACCCTGGCCACACTAAACCAGCACCCCCTCTCAGGCAGGCAGAGTTGGGGACTGAGTCCCCCTTCCTCAAGCTTCTCAAGCCAAGGGGGGCTACTGACCAGTATCTCCATCCCCCCCATCAGGAAACCTCCCCCCCAATCCAAGTGCAAGAGGAAATGACCACCCCTGGAAGATGGAGGAGAGAAGGACTCTCACTGGGTCTGGCCAAGGCAGCCTTGTGCTGAAATATCAGAGCACCTGTTGGGAACCTGGGGGCCTCATCACCTCCCCCCCCCCACCTTTCTCTGAGCAGCAGCCCAGATCCTGGGAGAGTGGGAGGGAGCTGGCTTCCACGTCCTGCTGGGCAGACAAGAACTGCATCTGCCCCCCCCCCCCCCAGCATCTCTATTTTTACACTCCCTCACCCACCTCCTCTTGCAAATAGGGCGGGGGTGGGGAGACTCCAGGAGCCTGGAAGCAAGGAAGAGGGACCCGGGTTGAGGAGCCCAAATTCTCCCGGCCTGCGTGGAGCTGAGCTTGCTCTCCTTCTACCTGCTGCCTGGGGACAGTAGTGGTCCAAGCTGTGGGTCCCATGGAAGGCGTGGTCGAGGGTTTTCCAGAGGGAGGGGAATCTCCGCATCAGCCCCAGCAGGAGAGGAGAGCTGGAGAGGAGTGGGGGCCCATTCAGCAGTCTCTCCTCCCCTCCCGGAGCAGCTGCAATCCCTCCCTCCCATTTTTGCCTAACAAATGGCATTTATTCTGATGAAAAGTGCTTACAGTTGCAGAAAAAGCAACTCCTTTAATTGAAGCACAGCTAGCAGTTTAATAAAGCCATAAAGAGGAGGTAAACAGGGACATGAAAGGGGAGGAGGGGGATGCTCAACACAGGGAATGCTCCGGGGGGGGGGGGCGCTCAGGAGCCAGCTTAGCAGAAGGGCTGGAGGCCCCCAGGAGAAGACAGGGGGGCTCTGAGCCATTCTCCCCCCCCCCAATGGCCAGGAGGGCTTGGATGCCCCCAGCAGTCCCTCTGGGGCGAGTGTTTGGCCACTGCTAAGTGCGGGTCCAGCCCCATCAGGATGGGGATGCAGCTGCCCCAAGAAGCGGGAGGGGGAGGGAATCTGCAGCCGCCTCTCCATGAGCTTGAAAGGGGGGGGGGGGGGGTTGTCCATTCTGGCCCAAAGCCAGAGCTGTCCATGGGGGAGTTTATAGCAGTGGAAATGGTCGCACCCAGAACTGCCTGCAGTCTGAACTCTTGGGGTCCCAACGGTGGGAGGGCTGCCAAGGGGGGGGCAGGAAGACAAGGGGGAGAGGCCCCCTGCATCCTCTGCAGCCTTGCCTGGGGATCAAGCTGTGGCCCTGGGAGGCCGTTGGGTCCAGGCCCCCTGTCTCATTGCGGCCCTCCCCAGCTGAAGACCCTCCCACTCTGGACCACGTTGATGCTTTGGCTCTGGGCCACACGTGCCTAGACTGAGCTTACCAAAGGAATTTTGTTCCTAGAGACAGGCGAATTAACATAATTAAATAATACTTTTTTAAAAAACCCTTTTAAATGAGGATTTAAAGAGAGAGGCGAGATGTTTAAATTAGGCTGCGCCCAGGCAGCTCCGACTACGGCCAAACTGAAGGAAGGGGCACAGCCAGAGGCGGTGTGTTTTGTGCCCATGTGGGTGCCACCAAGCTCTGCAGTTCTGCTCTGAAATCACACTGGGCAGCACCCAGACCAGTCCCTGGGAACCTTCGTACTTCAGCCGTCTGCTCACATTTGGGCTAATTTGCTATTCCGAATGAGAGATCTCTAGCGCTGCCCCCCCCCCCCCGTTGAGCAGCAGATGGGTGCCAGCAGGATGGGGAGAGCCCATCTGGGTCAGGTTGGCCGGTCAGCTTCTCTCAGCCCAGCCTGCCTTGCCAGGCTTTTGTAGAGAAAAGTGGTGGAGGGACAGTATCCAGATAGCGCCTTGAGCTGCCTTGGGCGAAGGTGGGGGGAGAAGCAGAACCCACAAGCCCCCCCCCCCCCCGGAAGGCTAGAAGAGGAGTTCAAGGGAATGACTTAAAGGGGATCATTTTTTTGTCTCAGCTGACGAGAAAAGAGACCCCGGTGGGGAGTCAGGCGAGGCTCCAGTGTTCCATAAACGCCTCCTCTGTTAGCAACGCATGTCAGTTTCGACTGATGTGCTTACACACAATACCTGCAATTTGTTCCAAACTCATTCAAAAGGTTTCTTTGTCTGCTCCTCCTCCAGGCTGTGCTGGGGTTTATTCCTTGTCCTTTGCTTCCTTTTGTTGTCATCACTCAGTTACTTTATTATTTTTATGTTCCAGGATTCTTTTAAACTCCTACAAGAAAGCTATAAACGGAAACATTATTTTCAGGGCTAATACTAGTTAAACAAACAGCCTGTTGTTTCCTCGGAGGAAAACTCCCCAGCTACAGCCCAGCCCTGGAATAGCTACAAAGCAGGGATCCCGATTGCAGCAACCAAAGGTTAAACCTTAAGGGCAGCCGGCTGGACCCGGGCCTGGCAGCGCAGTCAACCTGGATTCTCCAGAATAGCCAGGGATTCCGGAATCCCTGGTGGCAGCGGCAGCTCCCAAGCCCAACATGGTTTGATCGGTTGCTTCAGAGGATCTGGAAGCCCCGAGGGTGGGTCAGTCTGGGCAGCACCCAGAAACCAAGGCTTTGATGGAGGTTCAGCTCAGGTGGTTTCCTTCGAGTCAGGGGGGATTTGGCTGTTCTCTTCCTCTTTGAGGAGGGGAGAGGCTCATGGGGGACCCGAGGGCTCTGCTTAGCCCAGGCCGGGCTGCTGGCTCTGCCGCCACCAAGAAATGAAAGAGCCGCTCAGGACATCCCAGCTTCACTGATTTGGGCCCAACTTCGCCTGTTCCCACAGAAGGCCTTCATTGCCCCGGACTAACCGATGCCCCCCTTCCAGGCTCAGGCAAGCAGCTTTTTCCCCACTGCGATGCCCTTTGCTGGCCTGGAAGGGTATTTTTGCCCAGTTTGCGTGGAACCAGAGTGGACCTGCTCCTCCGCAGTGAGGGGGAAGAGAGCAAGGATTCAGCCACAGGTTGAGAGGAAGGAGCCCCGGGCTGGGTTGTGTGTGTGGAGAAAAAACGGAGAGCTTCCTCTTTGTTCTTTCTGTCAAGAGCTTCTCTCTCCCACCCTTCCCACCCTCCCACATCCACCATCTCCACCTCAGACACCCCCTCTTGTCCTCCTGGAGCCCCAGCAAACACCCCCCCCCCAGATATTCCTAAGGCCACCGAAGCCAACACTCAAAAGAAGCCAACCGAGGCTCATCTCCAAGAACCAAAAGGTTTTATTTGGCGTCAGTCCAAGAGTTTCCCAAAGGGCTCCTAACAGGGAAGGCCTGCACATCCGCCTCTTTCACACCACGTGGTTGTGCATTATGGTTCCGGCAGCTCATCGTCCACAGAAGAAACCCTGCTTGCAGATCCATTTTCAATGCCGCTGAGGAAATCCTGAAGAGGGAGAAGAGATGGCATCTGAAAGAAATCCGGGTCTGCTGCTCCCCTCTTGGCTGGTGCCCTGCCTCCCACCCCCACCCCCACCCCCAAACCTTCCCCCTGCCTTGGAAGAATACCTGGGAGAGTTCCCAAACCTCCTTTGTGAGAAAGAACAAGCCCCGGATTAGAGGACCTGCTCAGATGAAAGCCACCCTGGAAACGTCCCTCAATTGGCAGAGAAGCAAAGAGGACATTCGCTAAGGCTGAGCTGCTCCCGTCCAGTTTCTTAATTGGCTCTTAATGAGCTCATTGCCAGCGGAGCAGAGCAACATGCAAAAGGCTCCAGCTTGACTAAGAGGAGGCCAAAATAAAGTTAGCCAGGAGGAGGAGGAGGAGGAGGAATAGAATGTAGGAGGACAGAGTTGGAAGGGACCTTGGAGGTCTTCTAGTCCAACCCTCTGCTCAGGCAGGAAACCCTACTCCATTTCAGACCAAGGGTGGTCCAATCTCTTCTGAAAAACTTCCACAACTTCTTGAGGGAAGACCTTCCACTGATTCTGACTGTTCTAATTGTTCCCCAAGCAGGACTGACTGATTACCTTACTCTTTCCCAAGGTATTTCATCATGATGCTGGTCACATCGTCTTCTCTGCCTTCTGCCTCGGACCTTGGGTGAACTTTTGCCCCTTCGGAGCTCCCTTGGCCCACGCAGCCTTCCCCTTCCTGCCTCTGGACTTGGGGCCGGCACTTGATGCTGTCGGCGCTTTTGAAAGACGCCACCGAGCCAGAAGAGGAGTCGGAGGAGTCGGAGAGGTTGCCGGGGTCCTCCTTTGCTTTCGGCTGTGGGGACAAAACGGTCTTCATCTCAGACAAGAAAGTGCGCTGAGGCAGGGCGGCTTGGTCTTCAAAATGGACACTGAGAGGCCGCTGCCCGTCCTTCCTCTCCTTGGGGCCTCTGGACAGGCTACTGGTGGACTGAGATTTCCGGATGGCCGGCAGGAAGTCATCCAAGTCAGTATCTGTTTTCTGCTCGTAACTTAGTGTTGGTATTTTCCAAGAAAATGGATCCTTTCCTTCCCTTGGGATCTCCCCCAGCCTCTTGCTTTGGAACATCAGAGATTCCTTCCCGAAATCCAGGTTTTCTTCCAAGGAGGGCTCCAGGCAGCTCCTCCACGGCCTCCTTGGGCGCGATGGGCCGACCACGTCTCCATCCAGGATCGGAGAGGCAACTTTGGCATAAGGGTCACCTGTGTTCTGCATGAGGGAGTCGTAGGAGCCAAACCTGGAGGCCCCTTTCAGAACTGGGGAGAGGGACGGCCGCAGCCCACAATCCGATGAGATGCTTCTCAAACTGGAGGAGCGAACCAGGTCAACTGCGGGGTTTGCATCAAGGTCATCCAGGCTGATTTGAAAGTCTTTGTTGTCCTTCAGAGTCCTGCATCTCCTTAGGAAGGGAGCCCCGGTTGTTTGGTAAATGGGCAAGGAGGAGGCCTCCTCCAGAGGCTCTTTGTCCTTCAGCCGCTTCCTCCGCAGCTCTTCCACGTACTCCGAGAGCGCAGAAGAGGACCGAGACAGCTTGTCCTCGGCCAAAGGAGAGAGCTTCCTACTCGGGGATGGAGACAAAGGGAACTTCTCTTCGGCTGCGGCCGGAGAGGCCACGGGCCTCTGTGCAGGAGGTGATGCAGCCTCTGACTTGGGGGGGCTGTGGAATTCCTCTTTGGGCCTCCCATAGTCCCGCCTCAGAGAGCCAACGGAAGGGCTTTCCGGGCCTCCTCCACATTGTCCGTAGTCCTTCCTTTTCGCACTTAGCCACGACATCGGCTGCCAGCTTTGCTCCGGGTCTTTGTTTGCCCTATGAGGAAAAAGTGGAACAAGAAACGCTGAGCTGACGTTAAGCCAGGCTTCACCCCACAGCTGCCGGATTTGCAAAAACACGCCTGGCGGGGTACACAAAGGAAATCTACATTTTGAGATGACAGAAGCTGCTTCCCCATTTGACGGGACACAACCCTCGATCACAGCTGCTCCCTCTGGCTTTTGCTCAAGGAACCCTGCAGGGCCAACCAGAGAGGCAATCGGAGCCCCCTCTTGCAAGGGCCTGCAGGGTGGGGATCCCAAACTGCCAGGGAGTTGGGCTATTCCTTCTCCTTTGCTCTGGGCTGGGGGTGGGGGGTGGGGGGCAGCCAGCATCACAACAGCCTCTCAAAAGGAGAAAGGAAGGGAGAAAGGCCATGCTGAAAAACTGCAAAGGGTTCCTTTCTTTTTCCTACTTTCTGCTCTGTTTTGAGAAATACACATTTTAACAACATTTAGCTTGGCAGTAATAGACCCTTCTGGCTAAGGAGAATGGATACCATTTCCATAGCAACATTACACAGCCTGTAATCTGCAGAGTCAAGACCTCAGCGAGGTTGACCTGAAATGAAATATACACGGAGGGGTCTCTCAAGATGACCTCTCTATCTATATCTGTCCACCCACCCATGTCTCCCGGGAAGGCTACGGAGCTTGGGAGGACCTTGGGCAAAGCGGCAGTCGGGCAGCCTCAGTTTGCAAGAAATCAACCAGCAGCATAGAAGAAGCCTACCCAGAGCCTCCCCCAATTGATCCCAGACCCATAGCGGAAAGAGGAATCCTTGGACTGGTCAAGGCGTGCCTGCGACTCAGTCGTTCAACCACAGCCCTCCACACCTCTTCTGCCACTCCAACAAAAGGAGCTGAAATGGTGTGGAAAAAATGATCCCTGCTGGGCTCCTAGCAAATGACCCCTCCTTTAAGCAGGCCCATTCTTCTAAGCACCACCCCCATGCCCCCCTGTCAGGCTCAGGGCAGAGGAAGTACCTGGTGGCCTTTCAGGAGGATCCGGCTTTGAAAGCTCCTGCCAACCTCTCCAGGTTAGCCACAAATGTGAGGTGGGGGAGGGGGGCTCCTACTACCATCTCCCCCCACCTGCTCACTAGTGCCTTGAGTCACTTGCTTCTCTGGCCGCCTCCTTGCCAAAGACTGGCACAGCCTGGATTTGCTTCTCCTGCCCACCTGCTTGTTTAGCATCCCAGACCTTGTTTACAGGAAGGGCTGGGCACCCTGGACTGCCACCCTCTCCTCCATCTCTCACAGTGCCTGGGCTGCCTTTGGGGGCTGGGGGTGGGCAGAAAGGGGAGCACCAGAGTGCAGTGCGAAATGACAGCAGAACCGATGGCAGGCACTTCACTGGGCCTCGTAGGTGGGCCTTGTACCAGGACCAGAAGAGTCTAGGCAGCCTTGGCTCTGCTTAGCCGAGCCAGGAGGGTCCAGGGCAAAACCTCTCTGCACCTTTGTTGCCTTAGAAACGGGTTCTCTCCCTTCCAGTCTATCGAAGGGACCTACAAAGGGGGCTGGGCAGCAGAGACACCCAGGCTCTCCTCCCACTACAGCCCCTCAGCCAGAGCACCCACCTAAATGGGCAGCACGTGGTTCCCAAATGCAGCCTCTCCTTTGCACCCGAAGAGACTCTCACTCACTGGCCCCCCAAGATAGAGCTTGGTGCTGTCCAGCCAAGCAATGCTGCTCTGGCCTGGCTCACAGACCGACATCACCTTGCTCACCCATCGAAGGGCAAGGGGACCAGGGCCATTGCCCCCGCAGCCACCCCGAGGGAGACCAGCAGCAACAGGGAATCCTTGGAGGGAAGCCAGAGGGACAGGAATCCTCTCGAGCCAAGAAGCAAGAGGGGGAGGGGGAGGTTGGTCCCAGAAGAAGCCTTCATTCCTCTAAATGTGAGCAGCTTGGTGGCCGAGCAAGACCCCTCCCCGCCTCGCAGGTACCACCAAGGGAGTTGGCCTTGGGGCAAAGGGGAAGGGGACCCTTCGAAGCCAAGCTTCTGAGAGTCAGTGTTTGGCCCTCTCGGCCAGTGAGAAGCAGTCCTGTCTTCTAGAGCAGAAAACGTCTTTCTTCTTCCAGTCTAACGAGCGGAGAGGCAAATGTGGCCAGAAAAGGCCACCCTGCCTCTCCTTCCTCGTTTTTCCTCCCCAGGTTTTTTTAAGGGAGCGCCTAATGGGAGAATCTGAAAGCATCCCTAAACCAAATGGAATTTTTGCAGTGTGCAATCTGCACCAAAACAAATGACATACAACAGTAATTAGTGAAGATTACACAGCAATTAGGATGATTATTATGCTTATGCTAGTTGAAATAATTTATGCAATAATATCTGTACTTGAATTGAAGCACAGAGCATGTCCAGAGACAAAAGGATAGAAGCGGTAATTGCACAGAGGGATGGACCAGCTGAAAAGGCCAGGCAGCAGCGATGATGGTTTGTGCTGGTGAGAAACACCAGCCCTGCCTGGGATGCAATACGGCGTCAGCCCTCTGGTTCCACCAGAAGAGGAAGAAGGGAGTCAACAGCCAGCACTCCCAGCCTTTGCAAGAGGCTCCACCCAGAGAGTCAAGCAGGCATGGGGTGAGGAGAGGGTCGCCCCTTCCAGAGGGGACCCATGCTCAGAGGCTGCAGAGGCTAGAAAGCAAAATGACCCCACCCGGGACCACTTCTTGGCGGGGACGCAGTGGGCCAGAGTGGGACCCAGCCTCAGAGGAGGCTGCCTTTGGCCATGGGGCCCCCAAGGGTCTCCTGCCCCCTTCAAAGCCCTCTCACCTCAGGCTCGGGAGGCTCTGGATGTCCAGCGAGAGCTGAGAGCTGCTTCCTGCCAGACTGGGAGCTGATGGGGATGTCCAGCCTGACCCCGTCTCCAGCCACGACCGGACGCTTCCTTCAGACTCCAGATTTAAGCTCAGTGATGAACTCGAAGCCAGACTCATCTGACTCTCCCTGCAGGGAGAAGAAGGAGAAGAAGGAGAAGAGGAGGAGGAAGAGGAGGGGGAGGAGGAGAACTGCACCTTTGGCTTCCTCTAAGGAGATACAGCTGTTCTCCGACAGGCAGAGCAAGGAAGGGTTGGACACAAATGTAATCCCAGACCCTCTCAAAGACCCCCTCGCCTCCACACATTCAATGAATTATTGTGATTATGATTTAAGTTGCTGAGTGGGCAGATGTGGGCAGGGAGAGGCTTTTTGGGCAAAAGACTTGCAAACATCTGGACATCTGCACTGTTGTTTCTCAGCCTCAGCAATTTTCAGCTGTGTAGACTTCAACTCCCAGAATTCCCCAGGCAGCATGTCATGTGTCACTTGAGACCATCCTCCTCCTGCTGGCTGGGGAATTCTGGGAGTTGAGATCCACACAACTGAAAGCTATTAAGGCCTCTACCCAATGGCATCGCATTAACAGCCAAAGTGGGCTCCTCAGTGCCCTAAACAGGAAATGGTGCAAGCTCAGGACAGACCGTCCCCCCTAGTCCACAGAGGCATCTCAGCCAGTGACGGGTACACCCCACCCCACCCCCCGCTTTTCTAGCCAGTGTGCCGGTTAGAAAAGGCCAAAGCATCTTTTGGCCAGCCAACTCTGCCATTGCTGCCCTGAACTGCCAGGAGAAACTCCACCGACTTCTAGGAGGGAGAAGCTGCCAGGCAGAGAGTTGGGAAAGTGAAGTGTGAATTTTGAAGTGCAAAATGGAATTAATCCAAAATCGATGACAATCTAATATGTCCTTCCTTTCTACTCAGTAAGATTCGTTTTTCACAGATGCCGATCCAGGGGCTTTATTCTGCAGCCGCCCATCAGCCCCAGCCAGGACCCCCTTTGGCTCAACTTACGTCTCCTGCTGTGCACTGAGGGAATCCTGGGCCGCCTGGAGGCTGTGAGGAAGGAGAAATCAGTCCCAGATCCCAGTGACTGCTTGCCTCCCCTCAGGACCCCCAGAAAGCAGGATCGGGCCTCTCTTGAAATACATGCACTCACCAACATTCACGCAAGGAAAGTGAGACCAGCCTCCCAGGACAGGGGAGGGTTCAAAAATGGCTCTTGGTTTTGTTTTTGTTTTGTTTTTAAATCCTCTAAGCATGTCTTTCTTTTGAAACTTCAGATCCGGTTGATTTTTTTCTGTACGAAGTTTATAAACAAATGGATATTGGCTTTATTAATATTAGATAAACTGACCTGCGGTTCTCTCCCTTCCTACTCAAAACCTGAGGGTGAAGTGGGGGGAAATGAGCCGTCCTGCCGAGTTGCTAATGCTCTATTAACAGGCTTAATCACTGCTATCACCAAGGAAAATCATTCTGCCAGCCAAAGTGACGTCAAGGCGGAGGACGGAGCAGACCGTGGCTGCACTCGATGGGGAGGAAACCGCTTCTCCTCCGCCATCATCTCCTGGCCACCACTGGGAAGGTCCAGGAAATCACCAAAAGGTTTTTCATTCTGGTCCCTCAGAGAAGCATCTTGGTCAAACTGCCACCCCCGCAAACATGCAAACTGCATTCACTGTTCTCTATGGCTGTGACCCCCCCAATACTGCGGGGCCCCCATATTTTTTGCAATCCTCCCTTTTCCCCCTCCCATCTTTGGCTCCAAGTCACACACACACACACACCATCTTGTTGCTGGACTTTGCTTAAACTGCTCTGATGGAAGCAGGTGGGAGGAGGGGGGCTAGTGCCTGCCACCCCCTCCTTTTTCCGTCTTCCATTTCAGTCACGCTCTGCAGCTCAGCAAGGCCCAGATCACAATTGGCCCAGTCTTTACAACACACACATACATACACGTCATTCTAGGCGGTCTGTTCTTGAGAAGGATCCTTTTGTGGGTTTGGCTCCTGGGATCAATTCCCTTTCCTGTTCATTACACAAAGCTGAGCTGGAGAACAGGAAGGTGGGGGGGGGGCAGTCAAGGAGAGGCAGCCTGGCTCTGCCAGGGGAAACAGAGGCCCTGTGTTGGGCTCACTTTCCCCAAGCCTTCTGCTGCGGCCATCACCACGAAAATGGCCAAACTTCAAGCACAAGGAGGCTGGAATGGAGCTTGGCGTTAAACAGAGGTCTCAAAGGAACGCAATCCCCACAGCTGAACCCACAAATCCCAGGATGCAGGAAGGGGCCCAGCTCCACAGGAAGGGCAGAGACATCTGTCCAGGACCAAGGAGGGTCACTCCCTGCATGATAAACACAATCCCAGAGCACATTCAGCTGGAAGGGGGACCCCAGCTGGTCTGGACAGTGGAGCCAGTTATCAAACCATTCCCCAAAGCATGTGGTGGGGATAACTGCCGCTGCACCCCACTGACGGTTGGGGTTCTTGCAGCATAGGGGAAATCTCCTGGGCACTGTCCATGGTGCTAAAACTCTCTCTCTCTTGGTTCAGCCAGGCCCTGATTCGGCTTCCCAGCTTTTCTGGCTGAGCAGCTGACAGGGCCTTGAAAAGTGGACAGCTGGGCAAAGGCCGAGCCCTGGTAGGAAATGGGGAGAGCTGCCCAGGTGACTGCCGGGCTGGGCTCTGGCGCACTCACCTCTCCATCTCACTCCCCTCGCTCGACTGCACCTCTTCCAAAGCCACCTGCAGGTCTGCAATGCGCCGGATCGAGGTCTCCAGGTCTGCCTGCAAGGTCTGCCTGACCGCTGAGAGCTCGTGCACTTGCTTCTCCTGGGGAAACGGGAGGGGGATTCAGGGGGGGCAAAGGCAGGAGGGGGTGGGAGGGCTGCTTCCGGAGAGAAGCCCCTGGGGCCTTCAAAGCTCTTTCAGGGATGCATGCGGGGAGACAATGCAGGACTCTTGGCTGGGGTCACCCAATGGCCTTAGCTAAAGTTATTGCTTTAGCCCATTTTCTTAGTTAACCCAAAGCTGACCGCGGCTGGTTTGCACAAGACCCTTGCTGTGCCTGCTCTACCCCAAAGCAACAGCGCCAATCCGGTTGTGTCTCCAGCCCCCACTGGCACCTCCAGCCCGAAGCATAGCAGAACAAGGAATCCTCATGCCCTGCTCTCAGCTGGGAAATGGGACTTGGCCAACCTCTCCCTCCCTCCCTGCCTGCCTGCCTGCAAAAGAGCCACGGGCGTGGCCAGCATGGCAGAGCCTGCAATTTCTCTTGATTGAAGCTGCCAGCAATCAAATCATCATCACGGAGGTGACCAAGAGCGAGGCACCCACAAACAGCGGCAGGCCTGGCTGGGAAGGCCTGGGAGTAATCAGAGAAGGCCAGAGGTTTCTGGGCTGGATGAGTCAAATGGAAACAGAACTGGGACTGGAAAAAACAAGGAGGACAGGAAATGCCGAGTGTGGAAAAGGAAACCTTCCAAAGGATGCCTGCCAGTTGCAGAACGGCCCAGCGGTGGATGGGTGGGTGGGAGGGAGGGCCAGAAGAGCACCGAGCATACTTCAACAAAAGGCAGATGCAACCACCGGCCCATGAGGAAGATCAGGGCCCCACTTGCTCTGGAAGGGGAAATGGGCCAGGTGCAGATGGGCAGAAAGACTCCTCTCCTTTTTGCAGGAGAACAAACTGAATGGAAGAAGTTGGACTCTGGGCCTGACTCTCTGCTCAGGGTTGTCTCTTCCATCCATCCAGAGCATGGGAGGTGGTTCCTTGGTGGCCAGAGCTGGAGGGGAGACACAGTACTGCCTGGCCTTTGGAGTGGGAGGGCAGCCTTCAGCTGGGACCAAGGAAACTGGGAGAGCCTCTGCCGCCACTTCTCCAAGGCAGAGGAGTAGGAAAGCAGCTCTTTCAAGCCCACCCTCTTGGGAGGGAGAACCTCATAGATGCTAACAGATGCAAACAAGCATGGCCTCTTCTGGGGTTTCCTAGAGAGCAGGAGCTAAAGTGGCCATTTGGAAAGGAGAAATCAGGAAGGCAAATAGCCTATTGATCCTCAAGCCGCTTAACTCATTTCCTCATTTCCTTTCTCCAGAGAGGAAACTCAAATCTCATGGAAATGGTCACTAAGGGGGAAGGCCTTATGGTGCTTTTGTGTTGCTGGTTGTGGCTCCTTCAGGGCTTGGAATCGGAAAGAGGCAGCTTCTGTTTCCTGTTGGGTGGTTTGGAAACTCGATGTGTGGAGGCCGTCACTGTGCAAACGAGAGATATTTTAATGCCACCGCCTGAGATACGCGTGTGCAATGACAGGGAGATGGGGCGTGGGGGCTGGCCTAATTGCACATTTCTAAAGATATATTTCTCTCTCTCTCTCTTTCTCCCTCTCTCTCTTTCTTTTTGCCCTTTGCTATTTTAAGTCTACCTTGGAATCTTGAACTTGCTCAAAATCTCCCTTTGGAGCTCTGAGAGCAGGAATTAAATTGGCCATTTGGAAAGGCCCTCCCTCTCCCCACACCTGCTACGTCCTCCCAACAAACTTGTGAGGTAGGCCAGGCTGAAGGGCAACCCCGATTTCAGAATTCCCAGAGGCAAATGGAGTGGGAATTCCATCCTCTCTCAAACTCCTTACTATGTTTTATTCTTTTAAAATAAATGCACATATTGTCGTTCTTTTTTAAAAATCCAATGATTCAAAGACAGATTTTACAGCCTGCTTTCTGTCTTCTTCCAAAGACAAGAAGAAATGGCCAGTTATACAAGTGGGGAGGCCAAACACCCTCCCCTCCCAAAGGAGCAAGAGAGAAACACCCTTCCTTTCACGACAGAGACAGGACAGCATTGTCGGTTTCACTTAGAGACCGATGATTTCCTTGACGTTGTCTCTGGGGGAGAAGGATTTTCCTTAACAGCTTCTGAGCCTCGATAGCAAGACTGAATCTGTATCTTACATAAAATCACTTCTACAATCCCATCTACAATTCAAATATTTTTTAACAAAAAACCCATCAATTCTGCTGGTGCTCTAATCAAGCTCTCTAGACTGAACCTCAGCAGTCCAAGAAGCAGCTGGAAAGGAGCAGGCACAATAACCGCCAAAATGGACATTGAAGGATAAACCCTCTTTTCATAGCCAATCTACCTACAGAAAGAACCACAACATAGCACAGAAAAGGAAATGCACCCCACCTACAGGATTAGGAAAACTTTTCCCAGCCGTCTCTACAGGGGTTTTTTGCTGAAACTCTTCTCCATCCTAAGGGCTCATTTCCTGGCCTTCCTCTCTTGGCACCATTTCACAGCACTGTTTCAGACAACCGGTTAACACTCATCCCTGCAGGAAAGATCCTTCATTGCCGCAGCGAAGTTGAGCCATGCCCACTCAATCCCGGCAAGCTGCTGCCAACAGGGACCACCACTCAGATCCTCTCTTAAGCCCCAGGTAGGGGAATTGGCCCACTCACCCCTCCTCCAGCAGCACACCTGCTCAGGCTCGATTACACCCGTCCGTAGCCCACAAAGCCTTTGCCCACCATCAGCCTGAACAAGGGGCTGACCTGGACCACCTGTCAGGTAAAATCCAAAACCGATTTGGAGAACCTGGCAAGGGAGCTGTGGCCCAATTTTCTTCCATGCATCAATCTTGTTGCATCCTCAGCAGCCAAGTCTCCCCACAGCCCAGTGGTAAAATCCAATTTTTTTTACTAACGGTTCTGTGGGCGTGGCGTGGCGTGGCGGGCGTGGCGTGGCTTGGTGGAAGGATATTGCAAAATCCCCATTCCCACCCCTCTCCTGTGGGAAGGATATTGCAAAATCCACATTTCCTCCCCAGCCAGAAGTGGTATTTGTTGATTCTCCAAACTGCTCAAAATTTCCACTACCGGTTCTCCAGGACCTGTCAGAACCTGCTGGATTTCATCCCTGCCAGAGTCTCCCTTCCTATGGATCTGAATTGTCTGAAGTTATTTTATTTCTGCCACTGAATGTCCTGGGATTTTGCTCTCTCACTCTCAATCTTTTTCTGTTGGTGAAATGAGAAAGTGCCCAGTTTTTTTCAAGGCTCAAGTGAGATGGGGAGGGAGGAAAGTCACTTGCTGCTAAACCTTAGAGCAAGCCCACGGCTGCAACTGGTGCAAGACAATCATCGGGGCTGAGAAAGAGCCCCACTCCCAGCCTTTCCTTCCCCAAGACACAGAGAAAGGAACCATGGAAGGGGCAGCTGAAGTCATCCCTCGGTGTGGTTTCCCTCCAATTCTGTCAAAGAGACTCCCCTAAGCCTTCCTGATCTCCCCACCAGCCCACAGCTTGCACTCCGAGGCAGGGGCAGGGATGGGGCACTTCCAAGGAGCTCAAGCATTGCTCATCAATCCTCCTTCCCTTCCCTTCCCTTCCCGCCATGAAGCCAAAGCTGAGAAATGATTAAGGCATGTAAAGTGAGAAGAACGGGGGTGAAGAGGAAAGCACCAGGCGAAGAAGGTGCTGAGATAACAGCTCCAGCAATTAGGGAGAATGTCTGCTGTCAGAGAGGCCCAGTGGCAGGGAGCCCAAAGGGGGATGGGCGGGGGGAATAGACAGATTTCACTGTTTGCTTATTTCTCTTTTGGACTCTTTGCTTTCTCTCCCCCAGAGCCTTGGGATAAAGGAGGCCCAAGCACACCCTTCAGCATCGGTTCCTTCTCTTGCATCTCCTACACCACAGCTGCTTTGGAGGCAAACCAAGAGGTGGGAACGTAATCACAGGTTGGCACCACAGCTTTGGTTTGCCGAAGGCATCCTTGGCTCCTTTAATTGGTGTCCAGACCAGAAGGAATTGTGGGCAGCTTTTCACCCACTGTCACATAAGGATTAGCAAGATTTGGAAGCTCAAGGCACAAGCTTCCTGGAGCTACCCAGCAGTAAAGACACGATCCTCATGCCAGCTACATTTCTTCCACACACCCATTTACCTGGGAAGTCCTCTATCAACTCCGCAATGAGTAGATACTATGGCACCATGCCACTAGACTTCCCCCGCCCTGATCATGCGCTGGGTAGAAGAGGCCCCCGAGAGACTGAGTGGGACTCCTGGGGCAGGAAAGCCCTTCCAACTGCCCAGCAGGTGCCTTGCAAGACAGGCCTTGAAATCAGCCCAGCTGCCCAAGTGCCCAACAGCGTAACAGGCACAAACCACAACTGACGTGTCTGTGCGCTAAGGAAAAGGGATCTTAGCTTCCCAAGTCAATAAAGGCACCACCTACTGCCATGTGCCATAACCTATCCTGGGATCGGTGGTGCAAGTAAGCGTCTTACGAATCTCACCTACGGCATGAACATAAAAGATTTCTAAACCAGCTTTTCTGTATGTCCCCCCTGCCCTCCCACCCCCATAACCAGTCCAAGGCCAGTGGGGTTGCTGGTCAAAGCCGGACCTCTCGTGCATGGACGCCCTCCCCCTTACTCTTACCAGATCCACCCGCCTGCGACTGGCCTCCAGCTCCCTCTGGGCTAGCTCGCTCATGTCAGCCTTCACCTCCTCCAGCCGCAGCCGGTAGTAGTGGACGTTCTCCCTCTCGCGTGCCTCGCTCTCCTTCGCCTTCTCCAGTTCCTCTCCCAACTTGATCACGCTGTCCCGGAGACGGAGCACCAACACCTGCGGGGAGCAGCCTCAGGGGAGTTGAGCAACCCCTGTCCAGGAAGGCCCACCCTGCCCCGGTATGGCCAGTGCCCTACCTCAAAGCGCTTGATCTGGACGCTCTGGAATTCCATCTTGCTCTCCAAGTCGCAGATCAGGGCCTCCTGGCGACTAACAATCGACCGCTCCACCATTGCTTGCTCCAGGTAGGAGAGTCTGGCCTGGGCTGCCTGCAGCTGTTTGCGGAGGGGAAGGGAAGGCGGATCTCAATCCAGGCGCAGTTCTCAGGTCAGGGTGGGGTGGGGTGCGGGGTGGAGGGGAGCGGCCTTGCAGCAAAGCACCATTAAAACTCAAGAGGAGAGCCATCCCTAAACCACAATAGGGCGGGCGGGGGCACCCCTACACCAGCCGCCCTCTCAGAGAGCCAGACAGGAATTGAGGCCCCTGGCTCCAGAAAGGTCTTTGTTCCGCCTGCTGACCTCCCCTCTGCAGCCCCTCCCCCCATGCCCTGTCCAGCACCCCCAGCCCAGCCGGCATGCGCTTCCAGCTCTTACTCTCTCCTGCAGGGCCTGCTTCTCCTTCTTCAGCTCTTCCAGCTGCCCCTGCAATTCTCGGATCTGGGCAATGTCTGTGGCCGACTGAGGGGGGAAGAGAAGCCAGGCCTCTGAGTGGCTGCGGGTGGGAGGCCGAGAGGGAGGAGCCCCAGGGCAGGGAGGACGTGCTGGCTGACCCTTGGAAAGGGTGGGCAATCTGTCCAAGCCCACCTCAGAACATGCTTGCCACAGTCACCGCTGACCAGCGACATCAATCCTGATTCCCACTAGGAGGTTCCCTTCAGCTCTGCTTTTTATCTGAGCAGGGGGGCTGCTCTCTGGAGAGGTGGGGGGACGCAGGCCAAGTCTGGGCCTTGTGAATGGTTGTGTTTGCTGAATGACAGCAAGCTCCCAGTGGGAGGGGAGGGGGCACCAGCTCCTATGGGGTGCCCAGTGGAAGGCCTAGTGATGGGGAGTCCGTGCCCAGAAGAGAGGGGGAGGGAGGGGTCCTCGCCCCTCCTCACCTGTGCAATCAGAGCCTTGTGCTTTGCCATCAGCTCATTCAGGTCCTCCTGGTCCTCCTCGAAGCGCTTGAGCAGGTCGGCCTTCTCGTGCTGCAGCTGGTACAGCTGCTCGTCTACCTGCACAAGACACAACAAGGCCTCTAGGTGGGGGCTTCACAGGGGCAGGGCACATTTGGGTCAAGGGGCAATTATTCATTCGGGTACCAAGTGTTTGTTCCTGGTGGCCGTCTCCAGCTCCGAGTGCAAATTCTCCACCTCCAGGGACAGCTTCTTCTGAGACTCCTGGGCTTCGGCACATCTGGCTGCGCTCTCTTCCCACTGTCAGAGCAGGGAGGAAGGACATCAGTGGACGCCGTTGCCATGCTGGCTTTCAAATGGCCCCCTTGGCTCTCCCATAGCTAAGCCCAGCTTTGCCCCCCACCCCCCCATGCAAGGGAATCTGGGGGGGGCATCCTCCTCCTCCTCCTTCCCCTTCCTGCCTGGGGGGAGGGGGGAGGAACAATGGGGCCATGCTTTTTCTAGTGGCTGAGTTGAAAAGACGGGCTCATTAATTAGCCAATGAGGTGAATCTCCTCCAATCAGCAGAGATTAAAGCAACCCACAAGGCAGAGTTTATAAAGGATTGTTTCTTAAGCAGCATCGGCTGCAACCAGCAGGCACAAACCCAGGAGACCTCAAGGCTCTTCCACTCCGGAGCAGCCCCCTGCCACCCCATCCAGGTCTGGCTGGGCAGCCTGAAGCCCCCTCCGCCTCCGTGCCCGGTTTCTCCATCTTGTCTTCTTTATTCCTGGCGTTTGCCAGCACCTGGTCTTGCCCACAGCGTGCCCACTGCTCCTTTGCTCTACTCATGCCCAACCCCTGCCCAGCCTGGACTCAGCCGCTCCAGCTGGCCTGCCTCCGAAGCCTCCAATCAATCCTTGCCCCCGCCAGTGGGGCCTTTGCCTGTTTGCTGACTGGAAAGGCTGGGTCTGCAGCTGGAAGCTTCAGTGTACGATTCTTGCCCTAAAACCAGCATCATCGGCTTTTTACGCAGAGGCTTTGGAGATGGTAATTAAAGCCTCCCACCCAGGGGCTGCCTTTAGCCAATATTAAATAATGGGGATTGTAAGAGCAGCAGAAAATTCTGCAAGGGAGGGACTCGGGCGGGAGCAGCCCTGAACTGCAAGCCAAGAGCATCCTGCTGCACCATCCCTGGATCAGAGGATTTTGGACGGAACTGGCAAAGATGCAGGCGCTTGGCAAGCCTGAAGGGAGCCCCCATGAGCTCCATGGGGCTGCCCCAGAGTCCCACGGCCCAGATCTCTCAGTGCAGAGAAAATGAGGCCGGGCAGAAAGGGGACTCTGCCCATGCAGAACCAACCCAGAGGGGGAAGGACAGGCTCTAAGTGCAGAAGAAGCCCCTGAGGCTTACTGGCCCAGCTGGCTTCCTGTCCCCCTCCTCATCTCCAGAGGCCCTTGGCTTCACCCTCCTTTTCACCCAAGAGCTGGCGTGGCTGGATGGCTGCAGCCACGTCGCAATCTCCTGATTTTGTTTAAAGATTCTGCTTTCCAGTCCCGCTTGCCCCAATTTCTGAGGGGAAATGGATACGGGACATGCAGAGCACCCGTAATTCAGATTATAAACCCCAGAGCTCTGAATGTCTGATTGCCTTTCCTGAAAAATTTAGCCCCCCTTCCTTCCCTTCCTCTCCCAGCCCTTCATTTGTCTGTTCTGCTTCTCTCTCTCTCTCTCTCTCTCTCTCTCTCTCTCTCTCTCTCTCTCTCTCTCTCTCTCTCTTAAATCTGCATAATAATTTTTTCCCACTTGGGAGCAAACAAACTGAAATCCCCATCAAAAAGGATACATAATGTATGAACAGATCAAACGTGTTAAGTTGGCA
Source organism: Masticophis lateralis (assembly GCA_030761175.1). Taxonomy (NCBI): domain Eukaryota; kingdom Metazoa; phylum Chordata; class Lepidosauria; order Squamata; family Colubridae; genus Masticophis; species Masticophis lateralis. The sequence goes on along the minus strand of JAUDYJ010000014.1, from coordinate 16,802,761 downwards.
GTGCTGCCATCTGTTCAATGCCTCTTCTGCATGTTGACCAAAGCGCCCTTCTCAAAAGGCTCCATTGCTGGGGAAGGGCAGGAGGGGAACCTTGGGGCCAGTTTTTAATTCTCACAGAAAGTTTTTCCTTCAGCACCTCACACTCCCCCCAGCCATCCTGCCCCCCCCCCTGTTTCCCTGCTGCTTAAACCTCCTGGGGGACGGTGGAAAGGAGAAACCTATTCCCTGGGGTCGGGGGCTGAAATTCACACCAATCTCAGGCCCAGCAAAAGAGGGGCTGCTGCCCAGGGCCTCCCTCTCCCAGCATCGCCTGTCTAGAGGGAGTGAAAAGGGGACGATCCTGAACATCAGCAACATGAGACTGGACAGCAATAGCCAGACCTCTGGTGAACCTTTCATCTGCCCCCTTCTGAATAAGTGACTCTTCCACATCCAGGAGCAGTATACCCCTAATCCCAACGTGGACAAATGAGGACAGGTTATCTCCGCAACGGCCACTGGCAGGCACTTAAAGGCACCTATCAGAAAGAGAGGCCTTGCAGTTTCATCCAATGAGATGACCCTCTGGGCGGACAGTGGGCGGTGGCTTCTGACCAGGATAACATTCAGGAGACAAACTCACACCCCAAGGACTCCATTGGCTGCTGCACTGCTGACCCAACCATGTTTAGCTATGCACACTGCGTTGCAGTGACACCTATTGAGGACGTACAGGCATTACAGTGCAGTGTACCACAGGAAACATTTGGAAAAACAATGGGAAATTAAATTAAGAGCACCTAAATTCAGGGTCTCTCTTGAAAGGCACAATTCTGAAAAGCCAGCCCTCTGTGAGAGCCAGTGGACCAGATAGGAAATATATTTGAGGGTGAGGCAGGTTGCTCTCTCTCTCTCCCCTCTCAACCATATACCTGAAACTGAACTGAGGAAGGGGCTGCAGCAGGCAAAGGGCAGGCTAAGGTATCTTCCAATCTCTCCCCCCCACACACGTACCTTGGTTATTATCTGCAAAGCCCCCCCCCCACCGAGGGCTTCCCCTGTGCCATGAGCAGCATCTTTCTAGTGCCTGAAGGGCAGCAGGACAAGAGCCCCTGAAGGGACTTGCAACTCCCCTCCCGCTTCTGCCAAACCAGGTAGAAACATCTGCAGTTCACAGATGCTGTTTACACAGAATTATTATCCCAATTACCAACGCCTGTGCTCGTTGTAATTGCTTGCATCTCCGGAATGGCGTGTTTTCGATGGAAACAAGCAAGGGGGATTATTTATTGAATGTCTCCAGAATGCTTGTGCAGCTAAATTGGAACTACTCTTCCTGGTGGGAGGGGGGGGGGGCAGCCATGCCCTCCCCTTTCAGGGATCAGATGAGTCACCAAGACTGGCTGCCTCCCTTCCACCCAGCTGCCTGCCCTGGGGCCCCTCAGCTCTGCTGCTGCATCCAAAGCCAGCCAAGGGGCTCTCCGCCCCCAAACAGCCATGCAGGGCCCCTCCATTGCTGGGGAAGATTGCCAGGAGCTCCAACAATCCCACACCCAGCTTCTGTCTGTCCCTGATGGGCCCCAGGACACTTTGGAGATGCCTTTTATTAGCCAAATTCTCCTCCCCTCACCCCACCCTCAGCTTTCCCCAGCGGCTACACCTCTACCCAGAGGGGCCCTCTTCCAGAGCCCCCTCCCAAGAACAGATGCCAAGCGAGCGCAAGGCTTGGTAATTACAGCCAGGTAGACAGACCCCAGGGAAGACCCTCTCTTAATCTAATTGCCCTAATGACAGTCCCAGCCCTTCCAGAGGAAGCTTCCTCTCTGCACCACTTTAAAAGGAGAGCCAGAGGATGAATAGGAAGCAGCTCAGAGGTTCAGGGTTCAAGTGCCATCAGAGCCACCCTCTGAGCCACCCTCTCGTGATCTGCTGTGCCGGAAGAAGTTTGAAAAGTGGGGAGCCTTTAATTCAACCTTAGGATCGATTCAATGACCTTGGTGTGGAGCCCATGCAGGCAAAGGCCAAGAGGCCCTCAGGCCACCGGGCCTCTTCCGGGGGGCTCCCCTCACCTGGCTGCGAAGCTTGGTCCACTCCTCCTGGCTTCCTGATGGGCCTGGGTCTGCCACCCCAGAGGTCTCCAGCAGCAGCTGGACGTCTGCCAGCAAGGCATGGGTCCTTTTCAGGTCGCGCCGGAGTCGCTTCTCCACGTCGAAGTCCCGGTGGCCAATCTGAAGGAAGGGGGGAGCTCAGGGAGGGCTTGCATTTGGGCCTCTATGTGGGGTGCCCAAGGCAGGGAACCATGTCAGAAATGGTAAATGTTGTTGCATCACCTTTTCTAAACAAATGCTTCAACCACCTGACATGGCAAAAGATCCAGGAGAAAACTGAGCAGACGATTAACCTTGTTAATTCTGTGTGGGGGTGGGTGGGCGGGGAGGGGATGTCTTCAGCCACAGGGGCTCCCTTCTGCATGGTGAAAGGGGCACACCAGATGCCATCCAGGCCTGCTGTTGCCCTGTGTCCTTTTGCATTTGGCCTGCAGCTGCACTGGCTCCCGGTGGTCTTCCGGGTGCGCTTCAAGGTTTTGGCTACCACCTTTAGAGCGCTCCATGGCATAGGACCGGGGTATCTATGAGACCACCTTCTGCCACCAGTAGCCTCTTACCGACCAGTATGCTCTCATAAAGAGGGGCTTCTCAGGGTGCCGTCGGCCAAACAGTGTTGGCTGGCGGCCCCCAGGGGTAGAGCCTTCTCTGTGGGGGCAGCTACCATCTGGAACGAGCTCCCCCCGAAGATATGGAGAATCCTGGATCTATGCACTTTCCGCCGTGCTCTCAAAACATTTTTATTCCAGCAGGCTGGCCTGGCCTAACTTTCCCTTTTAAATGGTTTTTAAATTTGTCTTATAAATTGGGTGTTTTAAATTTGTTTTTTGGGGCCAAAACATTTAATGTATTTTAACGGGGGTTTTTTACGTTTGTATTATATGTATTTTATCCTTTGGCTGTTCACCGCCCTGAGTCCTTCAGGTGTAGGGCGGTATATAAATAATGAAATGAAATGAAATAATAAAATAATAAAATAAAATAAATAAAATAAAATAAAATAAAATAAAATAAAATAAAATAAAATAAAATAAAATAAAATAAAATAAAATAAAATAAAATAATAAAATAAAATAATAAAATAAAATAAAATAATAAAATAAAATAAAATAATAAAATAAAATAATAAAATAAAATAATAAAATAAATAAAATAAAATAAAATAAAATAAAATAAAATAATAAAATAAAATAAAATAAAATAAAATAAAATAAAATAAAATAAAATAAAATAAAATAATAAAATAAAATAAAATAAAATAAAATAAAATAATAAAATACAGCCTCTGGGCGCCTCTGCCGGGGTGAGTCAAGCGGAAGGACCCCGGTGCTGGAGGTGCCCCCCGTGCCTGCAGGCAGCTGCTCTTCCCTCACCTGCTCACAGAGGGTGGCGACCAGGCCCTCCAAATCCCGCTTCTCGCGCAGGAGGCTCTGCTTCTCGTCACACTCCTGCTCGCACTGCATCTCCAGCTGGCGAAGCTGCAGCCAAGCCAAAGGGAGACATGAGGGGGGGCTCACAGGCTGGGGGGGGAGACGTGCCCAGAGACCCCCCCTCAGGCAGGCCATACCCGCTTCTGGCAGGACTTGCGGGTGTCCTCCAGCTCCTCCTCCTTGTCTTCCAGCTCCTTCTGGTGGATCTGCTTCGTCCGCTCGATCTCTAGCTCCAGTCTCAGGTGAAGCTGGAGGGGACAAGCAGGAAGAGGAGAAGCAGGTGCTGTGGTGGGCCTCCCCCCATCAAGGAACACAGGGGCCTGAAGGGTGACCCGGGGGGGGGGCTCACCTGCTCCAGCTGCTCGACAGCCATGGTCTGCTGGCTCAGCTCCTGCTGCTGCTCCCGGGTCCTGGATTCGAGATCCCACAGCTTCTTCTGCAGGGCAGCTGGAGCACCCGCGTCCAGGCTAGCAGAGTTGCTGAGCTCGTCCACTTGGCAGCTGAGCATTGTGATCCGCTGGCCCAGACCCTCATTTTCCAACTCTTTTTGCTGCCGGGGGTGGGGGTGGGGGTGGGGGAAGAGAGCAGGAAAGTGGACACCTTCCAGCTGCCCGTGTGGAGAAGGCCTTGGAGAGCCAGCCTCTTCTGGACCCTGGGCTGAGGTCCAGGGGTCTTGACAGCAGCCCCCACACACACTTGGGCCGCTGGGATTCAGTCTCCACTGTGCCCACCCAGGCCTTACCTCGAGGCTGCGTCGCAGGCTGCCCAGCTGGAATTGGAGGCCGGAGTTCTCCTGTGCCACTTTCTCACGGAGGCTCTTCTCAAACGCCGACTCCCCCAGCGCCTGGGCCAGCTGCAGGTCAAACCTGCCAGGAAATGTGGTCTTGGGAATGTGGATAAGGAATCAACCTCCCTACAGAGTTGGTCCAGTTTTCGGTAAGCTGTGGGGCAAAAAGCCCCTGAAAATCCCTCCCCCAATGGTCTCCCTCCCTCCTTCTTGGATCCTGCTCATAACAGAACGCTGCCATTATTGGGGGGGGGGAGACCAGGAAAGACCCGTAATATATGCCCCCCAGCCTCATCCCATCCAATGAATATACTTGGAGCATCAATGGCTGCCACTTGCTGAAAGAGCCCAGGGAATTGGGGGGGGGGCCTCCGGTGCTCCCCCTAAGGCAGGCTCTTACTTCTTCTGCTTCTTCTCCAGCTCATGGTTGCGGCTCTGCTGGTTCTCCATCAGCACCCGGGTGTCCTCCAGCTCGCAGGTCAGCTGCTGGCACTTCCGCTTCAGTTGCTGGGCTGTCCGCCTGGCCTCCTCATACAGTTGCTGCACCTGGCTGAGCTGCAAAGCAGGGAGGCCCCCATGAAGAGAGACCCATCCCTCTCTAGGGAACATCACGGATGCCACACACCTCCCGCTGCCCCCACTGCAGGGCCGCTCTAAAGCTGCCCTGTGCCCACGCCATCCATGTGGTCTCTGGCACGGATGAGGAGTTTGGGCGTTGTGGTGCGACTCCCAAAGCTCCTGAGGACTTTGCATTGGATTAGCACTTCTGGGGGTCCAGCAGGCTCTGGCTTAGCCCCAGGCCCAGCCAGGGATGCCATGAGGCCAAAGGCAGCAGCCAGGCGGTAGTGGGAAGACTCCGGGAGGGCCGTCTTTGAGCCCTGCGCTCCTCCTGCATTCCCACATGCGCGTTTACACACACGTGTCTCCTCTCTGTGGCCTGCCTTTTGCTCCACGTCCACTTTGGACTGCTGCTCCCGCTCCAGCCTCTCTTCCAGCTGGCCAATTCTTTTCCGCAGAAATGCCGCCTCGGTCTCTGCACAGTCCAGGCGCATCTGCCACTCGTGCCCTGTCAGTGCGAGAGGATCTGCATTTGCACGGCCAGCCGGCCAGCCGCACCCAGCCTCAGAGCAGGCTGCTTGCACACACGCAACAGTGGCCTGAAGGCCGGAGGGGCTCAGGCATCCACTGCCCTCCTGGGCAATTCCAATTGCCAGAAAGAGAGCAGAGGGTCTCAAATGTTTTGGCCTCAGGGACCTTTTGCAGCCTTAAAAGTGAGCCCCAGGAATTCTGGCTCACGCAGCTGCTATCCAGAGCTATTCCCTGGATCAGAAAGGCCAAGTGAGCAATGAACGGGTCTCAGAGCTCCCCAGGTGTTCCCAGAGCCCAGCATTGCTGAAGCCTCCCAACCTTCCCAAGCAGGTCATCCTCGGAGGGAGCCGGGCGCCTTTCACGCCACGCTGGCAATAACCTTGGATGCTGTGCTCAGCCTGGCTCCCAAGACTTCCTAAGACATCCTGACAGATCTGGGGCAGAATCCTCTGGGGCGGCCAGGGGCGCCTTGTGGCTTGACTCAAACTGACATACCCCAATCCCCCACCCCATCAAAATGAGGGGAGAGACAGGTGTCGCTTGGGAGAACTGTCAGGCGCCCCAATCTAGCAGAGCAGTGGGGAAGGGGGGAGTGCTGTCCCACGGCGAGAGGCGGTCTCAAAGACGCCCTTGATTCACTGCCCCACAATCTTCAAAGCCACTTGGTTTTGGGGGAAGGGAAGGACAGCACCCATCAACCCTGGCTCAGGGCTGCCCCAGATCCTGTTGAGGGGCTGAGGGGCTGCCTCCCACCTTTCCCAGAGCTCTTGGCCTCGATCTCACGGAGCTGAAGCTGCTGCTGTGTTTCCCCCAGCTGCTTTTCGGCCTCCTCCAGCCGCTTCTGAAGCTGCATCTGCTTGACCTGAAAGGGAAGAGATGCCTAGGAATCCATACGCATGTTGTGTCACGAAATGCAAAGTTCCCAGGAGAGGCTGGAATTCCCAGGAAAAGATGTCCGTCTGTCGGAAGGTCCTCGGTTTTGAAAGGAAGGAGGACTGGGCCTTTCTGGGGTGGGTCGGAGGTGCTTGACCAAGCAAGGCTCTGGGAGCAGCCCTTGTCACCCCGCTTCCTCCACTCCCATGGGGGCTTTTTCAGGGGCACAGCTGTAAACGGACCTTCCTGCTCAATTGCTCTGGGGTCAACTGGTCAGGCGCCATCTCTGCCACGTCAACCGCGGCTGCACCGGCCCGTGTGGAACAAACCTCTGTGAGGCTGCCTCTGTGGCTGACCCAGAAATGAGGCCTTGGTGCTGCTTCCTCTGGGAGGAAGAGATGGGTTCAAGCAGGGCCTCCTTGGTGGCGGGACCGCAATGCCTGACCTGCCAGCCCAAAGAAAAGGGGCAGCTCTGCTTCCTCCTTTCAGAGTCCCTTTTCAAACCAGCTTCAGCTGATTTTCCAGCAGCTGCTCCAAACTGAAGACGGAGAGCGAACGGATGCTTTTATTGCCGTTTTGGTCGTTTATGTGCAGGCAATCTGTACTGGGCACCAGGGAGGCTTTTCAGTGGCTAAACTCTCAGAGCCCGGCAGTGTTTATGCTTGGCGCATTCAGGCCCCACTTTGGAGCCTCCCAGGTAGATGAGGGGTGGGGAGAAACCGCAAGCGAAGTGAACCAACCCCAGGGGGGTTGAAAGGAGGGCAGCTGTGGGGGCCTAGAGGGGTGAAGATTGCTGGGGGGAAATTTGCCCTGGTGATGCCAGGGATGAAGACCGCTGTTAGCCTCTCTGCACCCATCAACACCCCCCCCCACACACACACACCTGCAGCTCTTGGGCCTCTTTTGATGCCCGCAGCCTCTCGGCACGTTCCGCATCCAGCACCCGACAGGCGAGGTCTCCTTTCAAGCGTTCGTCCGACAACTCTGCCGTCAGGTCTATAACCTAAACAGAGCAGAAATAAGAGGAGCGATTGCAAAATGGTGTAGCATAAAAGGGGAGGGGAGGGGAGGGGAGGGGAGGGGAAAATGAAAGGCCTCTTCTTGCAAACTGCCCTGGGCACATTTTAAGAGACCTGGGAGGGTCTTCCTTGCTTTGGTCTCATGTGGAAAGGTGTTAGAAGAAGCTCTAGAGTTTTTGCACCTGGCCTCTGCAGCCCTGTGAGGTGGACCGACTGGGGGCTCTTGGGGCAGAGGAGTGGGGAGCAGGAGGGTCTGTTCCTGAAAGCTCCGATTCCTGCTCTCTCTGCCAGGCCCAGCCAGGGGCTCCTTCCCAGCTTCCCATTGAGATGCTGGAGTTTTGCCAGATCAGCTCCTCAGGCTTTTCCTCCCCCTCTGCCCCCCCTCCCCTCCCCCAAACTTGGCAGGCATTTGTTGCACATTCGGCTGTGCAGGGAATTAGACAACAGTTGTTTGGCACGCTCCCGCCAAAGCCTCTTTTCAGCAATTAATTAATTAACACTATCATCATGCCCCGAGCACCCGGGAGATTATCAAATTGTCTCAGGTTTCCAATAAACTTGTGGAGAGGATTTGTGTGAGGCGAGGAAAACTTCCTCCAAAGCAACAATCCCTCTCCCAAAGCACAGACAGGAGCCCAAATGGCCAGAGGGTCCCCCTGTTGCCCCTCCCCTCACCCTCCAGCTGAATGAAATCTGGTTTTCCCCGAGTCCCAGCCGGCCTCTCAGTCATTGCTGTGCAGCCGCTCTGGAAGCCAGTAGAAGCTGGCAGATACCGTGAGGGCTGGCATTACTGCCAGTGTGGCTTTAGTGAGATTTTTTTTTTAATTAGATTTATATGCCGCCCTTCTCGAGACTCAGGGCGGCTTACAAGGCGTTAAGCAATAGCCTTCATACTTCTGTATATTTTTTTATAAGAACATGATAGGAATGCTTTAAAAATAGTAATAATAATCATTAAAAAGCACAAGTCTTTTGTGTTCCTTAGCCTCCGAGCTGACAAGGAATCCAAGCAAGCAGACCCCCCCACCCCCACCCATCTGGGTGCTTCCATCCTGCAGGGCTGGATAAAGGGGTGGAGAGGCCTTTTAAGCATTTCTCCATGCTGCATCCCACCTTCCTCAGCGGAAGAACATGCGAAGCACCAAGGCAGGGCACCCCCGTGTCTCTAGCAGCAAGACCACGGAACCCCGCCCCCACAGCTGATGGAGAGGCCAGGCAACCCACCAGCCTGCCAAGAAAGGGCCCAAAATTAGTTGTCTGATTGGCAGAGCCTTAAGCCCAGCTGGCCGAGGCACCGCAGCCCTTCCTGCCAGAGAGAAGCTGCTCTCAAGCGGTGTCCTGCACTACGCCAGCCCTTTGGCCTGAACATTTCGCCCACACTGGCTGGCCATTTGGGGCTTGGGGGGCCCAGATAAAGGGTGAGGGAGAGGCAGCAAGAGGGGCAGGGGGGCCTGGGGCAACTGCAGAAGCAGGCAGAAAGTAGGATAGTTAATCTCCCTGCTGTCCGCCATTAGGTGCCATCTCAGCTCAGGCCATTCCTTCTGGGCCAGGAGAGGCTGGCATGACTGTAACCAAGAGGGGTAAGGAGGGAGGGTGTCACTGGCTGTAATTTCCCTGCTCCTTATTGCCTCAGTCCTGAAAATGGATTATATCTGGCCTGTTGTCTTTCCTTTCTGCTTCTCATCACACCCAGGAGAGCGTTCTGTGGCTCTCCTGCTCCCCACTGGGCCAGGCGCTTGTGCCAACTGCAGATGTGTCAAGTTCACCCTCCCTCCTCCATCACTCAATAGTACAAGTGCCCTTTGGCACTGGTGATTGCAATGCTGACCCAAGAGACGTGGCTGCGATGGGCAGCTGCTGATTTTTGCTCAGCCTCAGAATGATCGGGGGGTGGGGGGAGCCATCAAGGGGCAGAAGGAGAAAGACCCTGGCCCCCAAGACTGGCAGGAGGACCTGCCACCTGTTCAGTGGCCCACCAGTAGGAGAAGCCAATCTGTGGGGGCAGAGCTTCTCCATGATGGCACCATCGCCATAAACGCCCTCCCCCCATGCTAGAAAAAAAAAGCTTCAAAGCTTCCCCTCCCCTCCATTCCTTGTTCACATGAACACCTCCAAACATGCAATCCAAGCATCACCTGGATCTGCTGAGGCAGCACCCCGCCTACCTTGCTTTCCAGCAATTCAGTGCTCTCCCGAAGCTCCTGGCGAGCAATGTCTGAATTTTCCAACTTTTTTTGCAGCATTGCAAGTTCCTCCTGAGAGGGAGGGAGGGAGGGAGGGAGGGGGAGAGGGGGGGAGGAAGGAAGGAAGGAAGGAAGGAAGGAAGGAAGGAAGGAAGGAAGGAAGGAAGTTCTTCAGGGTTTATTCACCATCTGCAGTTTGAGTTCAGGATCACTCAGCATGGAGAGCAGTGGTGGGTTGCCCCCAGTTTGGATCGGTTCTATAGAACCGGTAGTAAAATCGGTGGGAGGCTCAGCCCACCCACCCACCCCGACGTCATCAGGAAGCTTCTGTGCATACAAGCGAAGTGAGCACACATGCACGGCCCCATTGCGAACGGGTAGTAAAGGTAAGCAGAACCCACCCCAATGAAGAGGCTGCATGGGCACCTCCCAAAATGGCTGCCTCAAGAAGAGGGTCAATTGCCCATCACCCCCATGAAAGGGAAGGTTGCTGGGTCTGCATCGGGCTGGGGATTGCAGCCAAGGCATCTGGGGGGGGGGGGGGAGTTCCAGGTGGGGGATGTTGCTAGAATATCTCACCTTCCTGCTGAATCTAAGGAAAATCAGGATTTGAGCCTCACACACACACACACACACACACACTTTTTCTCCTGGCAACTCAAGTACCTCCTTGACTCGGAGCTGGCCTTCTGCCAGGCTGGTGGTCAGGAGTGGCCGAATGCCACACATCAGCTGCCACCATGGCCAGCTCTTCACAGCTTGGTAGACGGCCAGGTTCTTCTGGATGCATCGGGCAGCCAGGCTCTGGATCTGAAGCAGGAGAAGGAGGGACACCTCAGGGCCAAGGACTAAGACCCCCACCCCCAGTGGGATCCTGAGCACTGGGATCCAGTGCTGAAGGCCAGAGAGAGACAGAATGGGAGCAGGAAGGGGCCACGGGAGACCCCCAGTTTCCCTCTGCTCAGTAGTGGGATCTGCTGAAAGCCCCCAGCCTCTGTGGGTCCTTTCCCAAAAGGAGACACCCCAGCCTCCCCCTTGGATCCAGGGGCCACCAGGGCTGCCCTCCCCCACTGCGGAGCAGGGCTACCTTTAACTTCCTGAACTTCTGGCGGGAGAGGAAGCCCCTGCAGGCCGCCTGGAGCAGGACCAGGCTCTGGGACACCAGTTTCTCTCGTTGCTTCTCCAGGCGCGGAAGGACGCCGGCCTTCAGGAAGACCTGCCCAGAGGGACAGAGGGTGAAGCCGCTGCCCGTTTCCCACCAGGCAGGCGAGAAGAACCTGGATGGCTGCTTCCAGTACCTGAGTGTGGCCCAGCGCAACACTTTTCTTCTCCAAATTGAGGGCCCGGAAGAGCTCCTCCAGAGCCTGCAGAGAGAAGGAGCGCCAACGTTCAGGAGATCTACAGCAGTGGCTGAAATCTCAGGGAGGAGCCCTCAGGCAGCCCCACATCACGAGGCCCACAAACGGCCGGGCTGCCCCATCTTGACTGCTGGCACCGATGTCTTCAACTGCTGCATTCAGCCAACATTTCGGCTGGAATTGCCCAAGTAGAGATTTGGATTCTCTCTCCCTCTCTCTCTCTGTCTTCAGCTGCTGGACATCTCTTTGGGGTCCCTTTGTGGGGAGACTCGGGCTCAAAGCAGCCCTGTGTTTCACTGGAATTGAACTTGGGAAGCTTCCCCAACCCCCCGCGTTCCTTGTGCCGCTCAGATCCTCAGAACTCAAGACCCCGCAGGGCAGACGAGTGAGCCGGAGCGCTTGTCGAACGAGTCTCCCTGCAGCGCAACCTGGCAAGCGTGGCCTTTCTCCACTGTCAGGCGCCTCTTGTTAAATCCTCAGCCAGAACCCTGCACGCTGAGAGGACCCACAGGGCAGCTGCTTTCACAACACAACGGCCCACACACACCTCCATCCCGGGCGCTGGGTTCATGGCCAACAGGAGGACAGGGGGCGACGGCTGGCTTTCCTGTCTTATCGGCTGAAGCTGCAGTGGCCGTCTGAGCTCATCCCTCCCTCCATCATCCCTCCCTCCCTCCATCGCTTCCCCTTCTGACCTTCTTCTCATCCGTCAGTTCATAGGCCGAGGTGAACTTCTTCATCTCTGGCTGAGCCAAGCCCTGGAAGTGCCGCCGGAACTGGGTCAGCTCCATGCGATCAGCATAGCCTGCCGGAGCATAAACGGAGGTGAACCACTTGGTACACAAGAACTGGCATCCCAGACCACTAAGACTCTGGTGCCCCCCCCCCGCCCCGCCCAAAGAGCCTGGAGGAGCAAGTCCCATCTTGCACATTCAGTTTAATGCGTGTCGACCAACCCCGAAGAGCTGAGTCCTGGCCAGCCCCCAGAAATCCCTCTGCACCCCCAACTGGAAATTAAACGGGGGTGTGCAGGGGGAGAGACAAAGGGCTTTGCAGCACCCCAGGCCCCAAGATCTTGTCCAACAGGGAAAGAGCTCCTCAGCCGGCATCCCCCGTAGCTTGCCCTACAGGCTGTACACAGTTAACTCCAGGCTGTCACTTGCACGGCTTCTGCTGGATTTCATTGACATTATAGACATTTTTGAGGTTTATGCTGCTCTTTTATTGAGTTTCATCGTGTTTGCACTTATTATTTGAAAGTGTGCGCTGTCCTGGGAGCCATGTGCAGAAACACTTTATAAATTCCCCCAAAACAAACAAGCAGAGAGAAGTGGCATTTTGTCATCGCAAACACTAACAAGCTGCTCACAAAGCAAAGAGATTTGGGGCAGTGAGAATCAGCCACCCATGTGGAGGGGAGGCAACCTAGTGTGTTCTCTGGAGACTACAGTGCCCAGAATTCCCAGCCAGACGTTGGTCTCAGCTTCTTCTAGGCTTCCTTGCGTGGTCAGAATCACAGCCAGCTTCCAGCCAAACTTCCCCACTTCCTGTATCCCTCAGTTGCCTGTTGTGTGACCTGCACCACAACTGCATTACCCAGGAAGGGTGGGCGACCCCAACCCTTCCTTGCACTTGGCAGGGAGACCCAGAAAACCTCCCTTTCGCACCAATTCTGTGCAGCCGCAAGGCCTCCAGGATCAGGCTGCCGGAGAGCTGGGCGCGCAGGGCGGGAACATCCCACGCCAGTCCTGGGGCGGCTTCCGAGGCCTCCGTGGGCAGCTGAGACTCCTGCGGCGTTCCCGGGTCAAGGCAATGGAGAAAGTGGATCCGAGACCGCTTGAGGAGATTGCTGAGAGCATCCTGTGGGGGGAGGAAGGCTGGTTTTGGAGGGATCCCTCAGCAATCATCTTTCTTGCCTCTTCTGAGGAGGGGGCCAAGGGCAGCAGTAGCCAGGCTCTGCACGGACACCCTACCCCCATCCCTAAGGCCATTCTGGGACATGAAGCCCCTGCATTTCCAAAAGCCGCTTTCTCGCTTGGCGATCACATTCACAAGTGATTTCTGTTGGAAGCAAAGGAGGATCTGCCCGCCTTGACTTGGTTCTGCCTGTCAGAATTGCAGGAGTTGCCTTTGCAAACCGACCAAGTAGGATGCAAATGGATCAACGGGGAGAAATCCACCAACACTGGAGAAGGATCCCAGGCTGCCCCCGATGGGCCCTGCCAGGAATCAGCACCTGAGCCCCGCCCAGCCCAGCCCAGGCCAGGTGCTTCACTCACCAGCTGCAGCTTGATCTGGGCACACACCGACCTCTTCTTCACGGAGGCCAGGCTGCCACTGAAGGTCTTCCTGAGGCAGCCGATGCGCTGCAGGGCCTGCTGTGAGTGGCCCTCCCAGCCTGCCACTGAGCGGCAGAGCAGGGGCACGTGGGCGCGTGGCAGAAAGACTTTCCTCAGAACCCCTCTGTGGGGAAGGAAGGGGGGCTCGTCAGCAGGAAGGCCATCTTCTCGGCCTCCCCAAATCCACCCAAATGGGCACCATGACTTCTAATTTGGCTCAGCCGTGGGGTGGCGGATCCAGCTATCTCTCAGCCTGGCCTGAGTCTGTGGGCCGCCTGGGGCTTCTGGGAAAGGAGACCCACCCAACGCTTACTTCTCGCCCTCCGGCCACCATTTCCCAGCCGTGCCGTTCCAGATAATAGGAGGTTGTCATTTTTCCATTGAGCTTGCTCTAAAAACTGCCCCCAGATCCAAACTTCCTCCAGGCTGAGCCGGATGCTGGGTGCTGACCCACATTGGCTGCCTTTTTAAACAGTGATGAAAACTGCGAGTTTTCCTTGGCAGCCCCCATTGCCCCTCCTGCCTTTCTTTCTGGCCGAATAGAAGGGGAGCCAAGGGGCTGATTTTCCACTGGGCTTTCATGCCCCCCCCATCCGAATGAACTTCCACCACCCCTCCCAGTTCAAATGAAGCCGGTGGTTCAGGAAAGAAAGTGCAGAAAATCCTCCCTTCCATCACCAACTGCCCTCCTGGCAAGGCCTGTGAGGCAGGAGAAGGCAGGACAACTGGGCCCGGCTCCAACCACCTCCTGGTCCTAGAAACTGCCCCCCTCAGTTGGGATCTGTGCCCCAGATACGTACTTCCTTGCTTGCAGTTTGGCAGAAAGATGGCAAGCACCAGTTCTTAAGTGGGAATCAACCCAGGAGCTTGAAACTGGGCCAGACCGCAGCCACCTTCCTTGCCACCCTGGAAGATTACTTGGCCACCCCAGGCAGGCAGGCAGTCCCTGAAGCGACCTCAGAGCCCAGGCTGCCTCCCTCCCTCTCTCCCCTGGTCCAGCCAGCCTGGCACCGCAGCCCCTCTGCCCTCCCAGCCACAGAGGGGGAGAGCCCCCCCCGCCCCCACTCACATCTTGGACTGCTGCAGGAGTTGGATGGCGTTTTGCACGGAGAGATTCCACTTGGCCTTGCCCACCCAACCGGTAGCATCATAGCGGACGGGGTCCTTGCCCAGCCGGTGGGTAACCTCAAACTGCAGGGGCTGCTCACACCTGCGCAGGACCCCCTGCTCTGCAGCAAAGAGGCGGAGTAAAGCTTAGCTGTTCTGCTGGGGGCGGGGGAAGGATGAAGGGGCCAAAGATGCCAAGATATTCTTGTTGGGCACCAAGTGGGCAGCACATACATGGCATGCCATTGAAGGGGAGACATGGAAAGCCCCCAAGGCCACCCATCTCTGAAGCATCTGGAGGGCAAAGCTGCCCCTTGCTTTGGTGGGGCAGAGCGAGAGCTCAGAGGGGCTGCCTTTGATGAAGGGAGATAATGCCAGCTGCCCTTCCCGATGCAGCTGGCATTACCCAAGCTTTCCCCTTCGGCCTTACCTTCCTTCCCGAAGGCTGAACACAGGCGGTCGAGGGCCCTGCTGTCGCTGGAGCTCTGCATCAGGGCCTCCTCATCCAGGATCCAGAGCAGGCCCTGGGGGCCCTCTGAGGGGCCCCCGGAAGAGAGAAGCATCTAAAGGGGGACAGACTGGCTTCAGCCACATGGTGTCAGCCCACCCCCCACGACATCCCCCCCTGGCAAATTTCCTGTGGTTTATTAATCACTAATTATTACTCATTTTAATTATCATTTATTTATTGGTGACTACATATGTATTATATCATTCCATCTGTACAGGAAATTGTACATTTCCCTCCTAGCAATCTGCAGTTTTACAGCTCCAGGTTGGGAAGCAGATTTGTCCCCTCCCAATAATTTTGTCACGGAAGGGGAAAAAGTCTGTTTCTCCCTCCCTGCAGGTGCCCTACATCGACTGTGGCCACAGGATGGGGGTGGGGGGTGCCACCAGGGCAGGTCAAGCACAGTGATGCAGACTGGAAACAGCAGCATGCCAGTTAATGCCATCCTTCTACGGTTTGAATCCGAGTCGGTGGCACCACTTGTAAGGCTGGTCTGGCATCAGAATACCTTGGGGAACCCTACCCCATGACTCTTTGGCCTCTCACAGCAGGGGCACAGAAAGCCTGGGTAATTTCTTATTGTGAGACAGGGAGGGGCACTCAGAGCCCCTAACTTTTTCTGTCAACCTCGTTCTGAGTTGATGGCTCCTTCCTAGCTGGACTGGCATCCTTGGGGGCAAAGGCCCAGAGCTTCCCCCCCAGATGTGATTCTCTGAGTGGGTTTTACCGTCCCCACCCTCCAACCCACCCACCTCTCCTGCTTCGTGCCAGCCCTGCTTCCAGCACTGCTCTTGGCATCAGGATAGCTTTACCCTGCCAACAAACCCTCGGCAAGCTGCCCCCACCCCACGCCAGCCTCTGAATTACCTGGGACGGGTTCTGATCTACGAGGGCCACCGTGGCGGCTGGCGAGAGTTCAGGCAGATCAAAAGGAACCTCAACATTTTCCTAAGAAACAGTGATGGGAGGTTGGGCCTTGGAGGTGAGCGGACAGAAAAATTCCCCTCTTTTCTGTTCTGCCCCACTGTGATCCCCCCATCTTTTCCTGAGGCTCTAAATTTTCATGAGCTAAAGGCCGCTCCCCCAACCATCTCCATGGCCTTTCCCCAAAGTCATTCTTGACCCAACGGGACAGCAATGAGGTCAATGTACCCAAAGCCTCAGAGCCGGGGAGGCTAGGCACTCTGCAGGAGATCCCACTCCTCCAGTCTGGGAGACCCTCCTGGGAGCAAAGCTGGACAGCCAAGGAAGCGCTGGGGTGGGCACCTCACCTCCCGGTATCTGCCCACTTCGGACTCCAAGGTGATCTTGTAGAAGAGTCCCTGCAGCCGCTCCTGCCCGTAGTTGTGGCAGAACTCCTCAAAGGTGGCCGCCCGCTCTCTCTTCTGGTGCCGGGGGCTGAGGAAGCCGGGGGTGTCCACCACCATCAAGGAGGCCATGGAGAGCTGGCTGGAGGAGAAGGACCTGCAAGGGAGGAGAAGGGCTCCCCGTTTCTCAGCCTCTCAAGGTCCAACCCCCGGATGTTGCAGCCTCAACCTCTCCCTCCTGGGTTTTTGCTTCCCCCTGGAGTAAGGGGCAAGCCCCAGTCAGGAGGCTGCAATGTGGGGTGGGGTCTGCTTGCTTTTCCCAGCCAATCTATGAACAAATTGGTGACCTTTGCCTGAATCCCGCAAAGTCACATCCATTATTAATAAGCAGCAGCCCCCCCTCCCATCCCCTTCAGCCTTCCTTTCCCACACCTGCCTGTGGCACAGTCCCCACCACCTAGAAGCCCATCTTCGCTAGGGGAAGGTCTCTCCTGACTGGCCTGTTCGTCATTTGTCTCCTATCGTTTATGTGCCTTCTTCATCATTAACTTTATTTTTATTGATTTTAATGCAATAGTTTAACTGATTCCCAATTCTCCTTGGGAATC
Source organism: Masticophis lateralis (assembly GCA_030761175.1). Lineage (NCBI taxonomy): Eukaryota > Metazoa > Chordata > Lepidosauria > Squamata > Colubridae > Masticophis > Masticophis lateralis. The sequence goes on along the minus strand of JAUDYJ010000014.1, from coordinate 16,786,066 downwards.
AGGCATCCTACCCATTGGATGGATTATTGCCCTCCCCATATTGGGTGCCAAAGGGGTGCCCACCTGTTGATCATCATCACCACGGCTGCAAAGAGCTCCTCATACAAACCGGCAGCCATGCCTTCCAGGCACTCCACCCCGCTCATCTTGGGGCCTGAGGAAGAAAAGGACTAGTGGGTGGAGGTCCCCTGCACAGGACCCCCCAGCCAAGCTGCCCACAAGCCCCTGTGAAATCAGAGCAGAACCAAAGACATTAAGAATCTGCTTAGCCCCCCAAAGGGACACACACACATCCGCCCATCTCTTGAGTCGAACAAAAGAATAGAACAGAACAGAACAGAACAGAACAGAACAGAAATAGGAATAGGAATAGGAATAGGAATCGGAATAGGAATGGTTACGATAGGACAGGACAGGACAGGACAGGACAGGACAGAATAGAATTAGGCTGGGCATACAGCTGACTTGAATGCATGGATGAATGAATGACCAAAAGTGGGCAGGAAGCAAAAGGGAATGTGACCCATCAGAGATTTCCCTTCTCTGTACCAGCCATCCCGTTCTCGCTTTCGGTCAAGCCGAAGAACCTGGGGCTGCGTGGAAAGGGAGGCTCTCTTTCTCCTCTCTCTCCAGCAAAAGGGCCGCAGGGCTACACAGGAGAAGGAATCGGGCACAACCCAAAACAGGCGCCATCTTGGGGAAGCTGCCCGGCCAGGCTCCATGGCACCAGATTGCAAACCACCCATCCTACTTTAGCTGCTGCCATCCTGACGCTGGCTTTGCCAGGGAAAGAGGGGACAAAGCCCCCTGTGGGGCAGAAACATCCCTGCTTTCTCCTCCAAAGAGAAGCGGGGGGCAGAAGACCTCTGCCAAACCTGAGCAGGGGCAGCAACAAACCAGCCGAGCAGGTCTCACCTGGCACCTGGTCTGGTTGCTAGGAGACCATCTGAGGCTTACTGGCTGCCTCCCAATTGGCAGCAGGACTTGGCCAGTCCCAACCGTGGGCTGGTTGCAACAGAGCACACAAAAGCCAGGCCTAATGGAGGGGAGGGGGACGGAAAGGCAGCTGGAAAAGGGGAAGGGGATTCGACCCAGGGAGGAGATCTTGGGGCAGCGGCCAGGGGCTCAGAGGCTGCCTCCTTCATTCCTTTCAACCTCCCAACTATCTCCCTGCGTGGTCGCCCTCAGAGGTTTCAGGACAGGGTGGACAAGCAGGAAGCATCAGGGTCTCTCTGAGAAAAGAAAAACAGTCCCCTGTGTTGCAAAGAGCTTGGAGCCCTCCCACCTGGGTCAAGGGGTCTGTGAGGACACCAAGGAGAAATCACACTGGGGGGCACAAAACAGGGGGGGGGGACAGCCGTACCGTCCAGTGGCTCCTCCGAGCGGGCTCCAGCAGTGACCTGCTGAAGGATCCGTTGCAGGTGGTGCTTGAAGACGGCCGTGGTCAGTTCCTCCGCTTCGCAGCCCAGGACATCCGCCGCCCGGTTGGCCCACTCAAACTTCAGGAACTGTTTCCTGCCCACTGGAGGAAGAGGAAGAGAGTCTGGCCATCCAGAACCTCCTCCCCTCGGGAGTCCTGGGATTACCCATCACCCCTTCCTGATCCCCAGTCTTGGGAGGGACTGGAACTGGGGGGGGCAGTCCCGTTTCAGCCCTTGAACCAGACTGGTCCTTCCTGCCTCATGCCAATACACCCAGGTTGATCCATCCGTCAGCACCTGGCTGGGTTCAGGGCAGCCACCCCAGATCCACTACAAACCCCAACTAAACCAAGAGGCGCACGGCTGTCCCTTGTGAGGGCCGCTATGCGAGCATGCCAAACCAAGATTAGCAGCAAGCCGAGGAATTTCCTCCACTGAAGCGCCAAGGAGCGCAGTGACCTTAAGACGAGTCTCAGACCTGCGATGGGCGCTGCACGGGGGACCCTGACTGCAGCGCCCCAACAACACAAGAGCCATGAAGGTTTGTGAAGCCTCCACCATCTTGCCTTTCCACCGAACCACCAAGAGCAGCCAAAGAGGGAACCATGGCTGCATGGGCAGGACACCAGGATAGAGGATCGGTGGCCGATGTCTGCTTGCAAAGCCTTCTTTAAAAGGAGAGGGAAGAAGGGAAGGTGAAAGCGGTCCAAATGAATGGCTGCTCGGGTGAAATGTGCAGGTGCTAATGAGCTGCAATTTGGATCTGGCCCCTTTGTGAGGAGACTGCAGCCTTTCGGTTTCCTTTTGCCTCGCAGGGCCACCTTCCCTCTCCAGCTGCAGGAGCCCCTCTCCTCTTTGAACCTGTCCTTGTGGGACCCTCCCTAGCAGTCCTGCCTCAGGAAACACCCAGCCCCACTTCCCCCCTACCCCGAAAAGCCCAGCTGCACAATGCACCTTTTCAGAATCACTATTTAACCGCAGGGAAATTATTTCTGCTTCACGGGCTAGAAAGAAATCCGTCAACAGGCAAGAGGCAGAATAAGTCAGGTTATAAAAGCAGCAACCACAGTAGCAGGAAACCAGCCTCAAGCCTTCTTCCGAGGTTGGAGAGAAGAGAAAGGAGAGAAGGAGGAAAGGAAAGGAAAGGGAAGGGAAGGGAAGGGAAGGGAAGGGAAGGGAAGGGAAGGGAAGGAAAAGGAAAAGGAAAAGGAAAAGGAAAAGGAAAAGGAAAAGGAAAAGGAAAAGGAAAAGGAAAAGGAAAAGGAAGAATTGCCAGTGGAGATCGATGGGGGCAGGAAAAAGGCTGCTGAGGGAGGGCAGAGGGTGATGGAGCCATGGCTGGGGGTCCACAGACCTTCCCCAGACCAAGCAAGCAGGGCGATGCAATACCAGGATCAGCTAATGAAGGCTCCGTCACTGGCCATTTCCCAGTCCTCAAAATTGAGTAAGGAGGGTTACTTATTTTATACCGGACCAAACTTTTGCTCTAAAAAGATACGTTTTTATGTTTTATGTTTAAAAATGAATAAATTTTTTTCAAAAAAAAAAATTTGAGTAAGGAGGAACATCTCCATGCTGCCAGCCCCCCACCTCCGATCACCTGGAAGTCTCCCACTTTTTAACCGGGATCCTCGTTTCCCACATCCACCTGCCTTCCTGCCAGTCCTGGCTCAGTTGCAAAGGCCCCGTGGCATACCGTGGTCAATGTTCCCCCTGAGTGCCGGCAGTGGCCACAGGTGCAAAATCCACAGGAAAGGCTCTTCTGCTGAAGGTGGCATGAACTGGGAAGGCCTGGGTCCCATACCACCCCCCCAATTCAGGGTCAACTCCTTCTGGACTTCAAAATCAGAGTAGGGCCATCCAGGCCAAAGTGAGAGATCCCAACGGGTCCCCAAAATGTGCCAATAATGTCTCCCAAAACATCCTTTGCCTTGATGGAGAAGCTGGCAGGGGCAGGATGCCTGTGCCTGGAGTACTGAGGTGCTAACTTCCTAACTTCCTAATTTCTTAATAATTAATAATTGATTCATGGGTGAAATTACCATAAGGCACAGTGCATGCAGATTCCCCAGTTCTGCGTGCCTGTCTCTTTGAAAGGGAAGTGCATAAATCACCAGGAGCGACTGCAGAGGGGAGCCCCCCACCCACCGCTTAAAGAATTTATGAGCAACTTCACAGCTTCTCTCTCTCTCTTGTGGCATCTTAAGAGGGCTTTGCAAACAAGACGAGTTTCCATCCAAGAGTCTCTCCCCAGTTTAATTCCGACCCAGACACAAGGAACTAGCAGGGAAGGAAGCAGAAAGATGGCTGGCCAGGCAGGCCAGAGGAAAGGTGGTGGGGGAGGGCTCACAACAGGGCGCTTGAGCCCATCTCTAACCCCTTGGGCCCACAGACAGCCCCCTCCCCCAAAATACGGCTCTGCCTGAGCCTCCAGGAAAGGGCTCAGGGAGACCTCGTGGATTGGATCTCTCTGGCCAGCTGCAGACGGAATTTTGGCTGAGGCCAGGCAGACTCTGGACTCTACGGCCATCTGCCTTGGCAACTCTGCCTCTTCCGGCCAGCTTAAGAGAAGCCAGGAGTCGCTTCACCAGCCTCGCCCAGGACGGTGGTGCCACTTGTCTTTGGAGGTCTCCTGGGCAGTATCCCAGAGAAGAGACTGGCAGGGCCAGAGGAGGACCAGCATAGCTTCTTCCTGGCTGTACCTTTGCAGACACCAGCAGCCCCCAGGTGATAAATGCCAGCCAAGACCCGCCACAGAGCTTCCTGCTCAGCCGCCTCGACTCCCAGGGTGCCAAGGGCAGCTTGGAGCTGTGCGAAGGCGGCCGAAGCCCCCCGCTTCTCTTCTCCCTGCAAGAAGGAAGAGAGTCCAGAATCGCCTTTAGGGAGGGTCCAGGAGCCATGGCACCCCTTCCCACCCAGCAAACACAGAACCGGCTAAGGGTTGGGCTGGGGGGCAGAGGAGGCGAAGGGGGGCTGCCCTCTCCCCTCCAGAGAGGCCTTCGCTGGCCTTCCTGCTGTTCTCAATCAGCAAGAATTGGACTCGGATGGAGGTTGCTAATGAAACACATTGTCAGTGGGGGGGGGGGGGGAACCTGGCTGACCCACAGGGCCCAGCATCAGCAGCAGCCTTCTCAGTGGGGGTCAAAGGGAGGCCCCGGTGCTGGGATCTGCTTGCAAAAGCACAAATGCCCCCCATCCCCACCCCCCGTGTGATCTGCACTGCAAAGGGCCGTCCTCTGCTCTCTTTCATGCCCAATGTGTCCCAGAGCCCACGAAAGGGCTCCGGCCGGCCACTGATGGAACTTGAAACAGCCTCTCAAATGGGGTGGGCAGCTTCCTTCCTCAGTGTGGGGCTTCTGTGGAGCCCAAGGAGGCACCAGGGTCCTCTATTCAGAATCTCACCTGCTCAGCTGCTCAGGTAACGCTACCATGGACCGTGTTAAATGCTGATGCAATTCCTATCAGGGGGCACCCCAATTCCCTCCCCACCCCTCCCGTCTGCAAGCAAGGCAAAGTGGAGACGCAATCAGGAACTGAAAAGGGGCAGAGACCCAGCCGTGCCCCCTCCTCAGGCTGCCTTCAGCCCCACTTACTTGGGGGACACCCAGTCAGGGGGACTGTGGGGACAGGGGGTGCCTTACCTTGAGGCTGGCTCTGATGCCAAAGCAGCTGTTCTCTGCCATTTGGTGCAGATGCAAAGTTGACCTATTGACAGAAATTTGGGAGTGGGGGAGAGAAACAGGACGGGGAGAAAGTGAAGCACTTGCAGAAAGTGCCGGTGCCCGGGGGGGAAGGGGGGGCTTGCAAGTATTTAGGAGGCTGTTAGCATCCTCACTGCCAGCCAGATCAACCAAGAAGGGCTCACAAAAGGGCCACTGGTCACCACCACCAGGCACTGCCAATGGTGAAGCCTTCCCAGGCCTGGTGCCAGTGCATGGCTGCCTTTCTTGGCTCTCTGGCCCCCTCTGCTGGGGAAGAGAACCTCTCTGCCAAGGCGGCCGAGCAGCAGCTGCTGTGCAGCAGCCTCTCCTTTGGGGTGGGAAAGCCATAGAGCCCCCCCCAGAGTCAGAGGAGGAGGAGACCCACCCTTCTTTACCTCACCCAGTTCCCACAGGAGGCTGATGTGCCCTGCCCGAGTTCAATGAATTCTGAGGGAGCCCGAAGGTCACCTCACTTTCACCCTCTGGCACCTGCCCAGCAGCCTACCTCTGATCGAGGTCCAGCCCCGCCAGCATCTGTGAGAAGACGTTGAAGGTGCCCTCTCCCTCGGGCTGCTGCGCCACCCGGGCTCTTTCTAGCAGCATCGTCTGGGCAGGAGAGAGGCAGGGGACTCCGGGTCAGCTGAAGGTGGCACCTCACCCGGGCACAGCGAGGGGTCCCCCGTTAAGGAAGTCAGAAGGCAGGGCTTGCGGTGCCCCAGAAACCCCCCAGCCGATGCCAGTCAACCCTCTTACCTGGAGATGGGCAGCTGTTACATGCCCAGAGGCACTGAAATCCAGCGCCATGACCATGGAGAAGCGGGTGGAGGTTCTGTTGGGCCCAGTGGACACCGTGCCAAAGGCTCTGAGCACCGTGAACATGGCCTGGATCTTCTCCACTGGAAAGCCAAAACACTCTGCAGAATGCAGGCATGCCCCTCACTGCCACCCTCCCTCCGGGATTTGAAGGCTGCTGGTCAGGGGCTGCCCAGAGCACCGCCTACCTGTGACCCGGTTGTCCACGCTGCCCGCGGTGGCCACAAGGTACTCCAGGATGTTCTGGCAAGCGGTGGTCTTCCCCGTGTTGCTTCTGCCCAGGGCCACGATGGCCTGGTCCTGCCTCTGCGCCAGCAGGGCCCAGTAGGCCCTCTGCGCCACCGCAAAGAGGTGCGGAGACATCCTGTCCCTCCTGCCTTGGAAGGCCTGGGAAAATATGAGCCAGGGTGTTCCGTGCACAACCACGGTGGGCCCCCGCCAGAGACGCCACAGGGCAAAATGATGTCTGCCCCCCCCCCAAAGGACGCAGCCCTTTGCCCAACCGCCAGGTTACTGTACCTTTCTGGAGCTGCTGGTCATGGAAGGAAGCGGCTTGAGGGCCACCAAGTGAGGGCCAGAGAAGGTGTAGGGCAGCTGTGACTGGTACCTCTGGTGCAGAACGTGGAGGACGCTCGCCTCATTCAGGCTGACCAGAGCAGCCAGGTCCTCGGTGTAGTCCAGGCTGGACGGATTGGCCTGTTGAGAGAGGTGGTGGTGGTGGTGGCAGAGAGCCACCTTCACCTGCTTTGTTCTCTCTTTTCTCCCCCAGCCAAAGGAATGGAAGAGACACCGACTAGATGCCTTCAGGGCAAGCAGGGGATCATGCCAAAATTATCCCAGTAAATATGATGGGCCTTCAGGTGGAGGACAGGAGCTCTCACCTTCTGAACCTCTTCTTCGTCCACCTCCACAATGGAGCCATCGGCATCCAGCCGAGCGCGCACAGTTCCTGGAGGCAGCTCCAGGGTGCCCACATCAGGCTTCAGTTCGGTGGCTGCAAAACCAAGACTAATTCTGAGGCCAAACCTCGGATCCGGTCCCTGAGCAGCCATTCTGCAAAGGCAGAGAACCTCCCCCACCTCAGCAGGAGCCCCAGCCCCAGAGGAGGTTCCCCGGGCTTTGTTCTGGGTCAGGACCCAGCACACGGAAAGTGTTTGTGGCTCTCTTCTTCAGTGACCCTGCCTGCCCGCCTTCCTCTCCCCGCCTGCCTCAGCTGCTCCAGTCTTCACCGAGATAGATTGTGCACTTACACACACACACACACACACACCAGTCACAAAAGCAAGCAGCAAGGGGAGAACAATCTTTGCCTTTTACTTATTTATTGCATTGATATTCCACAAGAGTTCAAGGACTCTCAGCAGCTTTTACGATATGAAAAATTAATTAAAACATCCACAGTACATGAAACATCGAAAAAACCCCTAAATTATCGAATCCTAAAATAATAAAGCGTCTCAGCGACAAACATACAAATAAAATAAGACAAAGCGTAAAACCCAGCACAAGACATGAACTCATTCCCTCCTCCGTTCTTCCCCTCCTTCCAAAGTCACTAGGGAGGGGGCTGCTCCTGTCTTCCCCCCTCCCTTGCTTCAGCCCCTCAGTTGCACCAGCCAAACCTACCAAGAGTGAATTTATCCTTCTGAATCAGCCAGATCTTCTCTGTTTCAAACCAGATGTCCTCAGAGACCTGCTGAAAGAGGAGGGAGGCTGAGTGCTCCCAGTTTGAACTGGGGAGTGAACAATATTACTGGTTTTCTTGCAAAGGTGGGTTGAAGCTGCTCAGGGACTCCAGCCTCTCGCCCCCTTTGCCTCTGAAGGCCTTGCCCCCTTAAAGACCCCTTTGCCTCTGAAGGCCATGTCCCCTTTTAGCCCTCGCTTGGGGTCTTCCCAGTTTGGCAGTTTCCTGGAGGGCTCTGAGCCGCTGTGGCTTCGTTTCCTCACTTCTCAACTCTTGCACAAAAAGGTCACACCTACAATCACAGCAGCCTTCAGGGGAGAGAGGGGCTATGTTTTATGGATGCAAAGTGCATCCGTAACAGAAAGGCAGAGGGGGAGAGCCAGAGGGCTGCACATCAATTTCAAACAAGGAGGAAAGAAAAAGAATTCTAAGCACCGTTCCCCATTTTGGGGGGGGCAAGAGGTGTGCAGTCTGGAGAGAAGACCCCCAAAAACCCTCCGAGCATTAGGTCCTGCCTGGCCAAAGCCCAGGCCCCAGAGGCAAGGATGGGCTGCCAAATGCCCGGCAGCTGTCTCACCTTGCTGGAATGGGAACTCTCTTCGGGATACTCTCGTCCTTCTCCCACCACTTCTTCCAGGCTCTCCTTTATCTCTGCTGCTGCTCCAGAGGCTCCCTGCTCCCTTCCTGCTCCGGCCGGAACTTCTGCTCGCAGGGCTCCTTCCCCTCCCTTCCCGGCATCTCCCTTTTCCCAGCTAGCAGCTGCCAAGGATTCTCCTGGCCCCTTCTTGGCATCGGCCACATCCACTTCTCTCTCTGCGCTTTCTTCCATCTTCTGATCCCCCTTCTCTCCCAGCTCCTCTCCCTCTGCCCCCTTCCTCTTCCCCATTCCTTTGGCCCCACTGCCTGGCTTGGTCCTTCCTTGGGCCGTCTCCTTCCTCAGGCTCTCAATGCGTTTGCCCTGTGCGGCTATTGTGCCAGGCCTGAAGTCCAGCGGGTCTTGGCTCGCTTCTGCAGCGGATGTCTTGGGACACGGCCCTCTGGCCAGTGGGACCTTCTCTTCTGCCTTGGGAGGAGCAGCTGGGCCCAGATCAGGCCCAAAAAGCTTTGCATTCCTCCTTGGGGGGCCTATCCTGAAGGGCAGGGTCTTCTTCTCTGGGAGCGCCACCATCCCTTCCCCTGCCGGCTTCTCCCCATTCAGCTGCCCCTTGCTGCTGGCCATGTCACCCCCCACTTCCAAGAGGTCAGCCTCCTTGATCGCAACCGGCTTCCCGGGAGGCTGCGAAGCAAAGAAAAGCTTGTCAGAACTTTTGCCAGGGGACCAAAGAGCACAAAGGGGGCAGAGATTTCTCCCTGGGGGCAAAGCACGGGGTGGGGGGGTGCAAGGTAGAAGTCCAAGCAGAGGAGGCCCTTCCTGGGGATTCTGAAAACTGGGGAGTGGGCTCCAGGGCCACTGACATATTGCAGGGAGATCCAGACTGACTCTGCTTGTGCGCCCCCCAAGGAGGGCTGCTGGGGCAGCCTTCTCTCCAGAGGAGACTCCCACCTCGGGGCAGATCTCCAGGCAGCTGGCACTCCACCAGCCGCCCCTCCTGGCTTAAAAGAAACACACACACACCGGCCACTCACATCTTCCTGGGAAATCGAGGCAACGTCCTCTTTCAGCCTCAGGGCCTTGGACTCCTTCTCGTTCTGTCGCACGAGCTGCTTGATGAACCCCCCAGGAATGATGGAGAAAGGCAAAGGTGGGGAGGTTGGCGGGGGGCTTCGGTCCTCTTCCCTAATCTGTTCACATCAAGTTGTTCAGTTAATCGGGGACAATGGAAGGTGCCCTGCCTCAGGGAAGAGAAAGCCTCTCCTCAACCCATAGAACCTCCCCGCCCCCCCCCCCCCCCGCTTGCAAAGAAGGTGCTTCAGAGACCAAGCCAAAGCCCCAGATGCGCTGCAGTGGGGGGCGCTCTGCACATGCTCTGATGGTTCTAACAGAACTAAAGAAGCTTGCAGAACAGCACTGCTCCGTATGTACACACACACACACACACACACCGTTTGCAAGTTTTAAGATATAGGAAATTGCCCATTTGTTTGGACAGATGATACTTCGACAGCCTTCAACTCTGAGGCAAAAATTCAAATTAGTTGCTAGTCCAAAGCAGAGAAGCTCATGAAAGGAAGCCAACAATGCAGAGGAGGAACCAAGCAGTTAATAGCAAGGAGGGCAGCCCAGCAGCCACAGGGCCTTTGTTTGGGCCTGTGAGGGTGGCGGGGGTCTTTTTAGGACACCAAAGCTCCCCCGCCCCCGCAGCTCATGCTGCTCTCCACGTTGCCTCATGCGGGCTGAGTCTGCCAGGAGATCCACTTCCCTTCTGCTCCCACAGAGCGAGTCGTGACGAGATGGCCATGCTGAGGTGGGGATGGGCAGCTCAGAGGGGGGCGAGCTTCACGGATGGAGACAAGGATGGCGGATGGAGACACGGAACAGCAGCCTGCGTCCGGAGGGAGTGCACACCCAGACAGGGGCCGGAAGAAGAGGAGAGACCGGTCAGATTCAGTCGGACCCCTTCACCCATTCGGAGACCCAGGCAGAGCAGGCACCCTAGACTGTGCCTCTGCTTTTCCAGACCCCAGGAAGGAGAGGCAGCCTCCCTCCCCCCCCCGCCCCCCCGGCAATCTCACACTGGCTGGCTCCTTTTCACAGGTACAACCTTCACCAACCTCTCCCACTCCAAGATTGGGGGGGGGGAACGGGACTGAGGGGACAGACACAAGGCTTCCCCTTCCCCCAAGGTCTCCACCCTGAGAAGCCTTGATCCCTGGAGGGACCCTCACTGGCTGAGCGGGTCCATCCTCCCGGTAGACCCTCGGCCTTTCCACAATATTCTGGCGGCTTCTGAGCTTGGACTCCATGCCAAACGACACAGCCCTCCTTCCCCAGCCCCAAGCCTCTGGGACAGGGTTCCCCGGATAACAGGTGACTTTTCCTGCTGTCCTCTTGGCAATGCAGCCTTTGCAGCTTCTAGCAGCCCCTGACCCCCACCCCCAGGCACCTCCGTCACTCAAATGCCTCAGCATTAAAGTCACCGTGCTGTGCCTGGAGCCTGGAGGAGAAGCCAAGTTGACTTCTTGGGCAACTGAGGGAGGAAGGGAGGGAGGGGGGCATAAAAGCTCCCTAGCTCCACCTAAAGAGAGAAGCCCCTGCAGGACACAATGGGGAAGGACTGCTAACCACCTGAGTCTTCTCCTGCGAGTTGGGGACACCCAAGAGAGAAATTCCTCAAATGCTTCCCACTGGTCTTAAACTGAGAGCAGGACAAACCCCATTCCTGAAGAAGCCTGACTTTATCAAGAGCCCTTGGAAACTGGAGGCCCTTACAGAGGTTGCCTCAGCCACCAACTATCCTCTCTGGATCACAGCACGGTGATCGTCCCTAAACCCACCAGAGCCTAACAGCTGCCAAGCCCTGCTGAGACAGTTTCCAAAGAGCCCAACCAGACCGGGCCTTCTCGTTCAAGCCCTGCTTTGAAATCGTCCTGATCTTTATTTAAAGGCACCAGGAAGCCTCAGGAGGAGCGGCATTTTGAAATACATCAATTCCTCTTTATCTTTTATTCTCAGTGTTAATCTATTCATTCCTGCACATTCTAAAATTTTCTTTATAATTTCTCCTTCCAACAGGATTTTATCTGCTTTCCAATTTGTGCAAATACAATTCTAGCCGCTGTTATTATATGAATAATCAAATATGTATCTTCTTTACTGTAATTCTCTGGTAAAATTCCCAGTAAGAATATCTCTGGCTTTAACGCTATATGTTGCTGCAACACTCCCTCTAACGATGTTTGCATTTTCACCCAATAATGTTTTGCTTCCTTACACAACCACCACATATGATAGTATGATCCCGGCAACTGGTGACATTTCCAACACTTAGCTGATTTATCTTTAAACATCTTAGCTAATCTTTCTCATGGGATATGCCATCTATAAAAAACATTTTTTCTTTATAAACTGTTGCCATTGTTAATTTATAGTTTCTTTCCCAAAATTGTTGTCATTTCTCCAATTCTATGGTGTATCCAAAATTCTTTGCCCATGCTATCATTGTTTCTTTTACTTCTTCATTTTCTATTCTGATCAGCAATAAATAATTATATAGTTTCTTAATTTCTCATCTGTTCCTGTCAATATTTCATCCAGTTCTGATTTAAAGTCATATTGTCTACGATCTGCTTCATATCTCGATTGTTTAAAGTCATATTGTCTACGATCTGCTTCATATCTCGATTGTATTCGCAGTCTTGTATACCAATCTATCTAAATCCCTTGATTCTCTAGTTCTTGTTTTTGTTTCAGTTCTCCCCGATCTGTCAATATATCCTTATATCTAACAATATTCCCCATATTCACAATATTTGGGTATGTCACCGCTTATGTTGTAGAAATCCACATTGGTATTTCAAGACATGGGAAAATTTTATGATAGGTTAGAAAGGAAATATGAATAAGGGTATAGAGATAACATAGATATAGAACAGATGGGAGAGAACAATTAAAAAAATAGATATCCAGATGATGCCAAGTAAAAGGAGAAAGGGGAGGGGGGGGTAAAAGGGGAAAAAAGTGAGATATTATAAAAATGTACACAAATGATGAAATAAAAATAAATATTAATTGAATAAGAAATTGAAATGAGAATAAAGATAATTAGAAAATCAGGGCTGCTCGAATACCACTTTAGATTGAACCGAAAAGGGAAATAACAAGAGAGAGGAGGGGAAGGAGTAGAGAGAGAGGAAAGGAGAAGAGAGGAGGAGAGGAGAAAGACGAAAGGGAAAAGAAGAGGAAGAAAAGGGAGGGGAAAGAGGAGGAGAGGAGAAGGTTAGAAGGGGGGAAGAAGAGAGGAGTGGGGGAAGGGAAGGGGAAGTAGGAAAGAGAAGGAGAGGAAGAACGAAGGAAGTAGGAAGAGAAAGAGGAAGGAAGAGAAGGGGAGGAAAAGAAGAAAGGTTGGAATAAAGGAAAAAGTAAAAATGAAAAATGAAAGTTAAAAAATAAGGTGAATGAAAAATGATGGATAAATGACTGTACATGTAAATATGTGTATGAGACATAAAAATAAAAAACTTTTTAAAAAAAGGAGCGGCATTTTACTTGGCTCAAAGGACAAGAGAAGAAGGGCTCCTGCTGGCTGTAGGTGGAAAGAGGGTGGTGGACCAGAGCTGAAGGTGGTGCCCCATTTCAGACTCCCAGAACCTCTAAATCAGGGGCATAATTATTATTATTGTTATTATACGCACACACACACACCCAGCCATGAATAATGCATCAGAAAACAAAGAGGATGGCAGCTTCCCCACCCCCCATCCAAGTGTCTTGAGGCAATTAGAAAGTGCTAAAAACTACGTAAATGTAAATATCTTTTGGTGGTTCCCCCTCCCCCTTGTAACCATGGAGACATTTTTAACTGCCAGCCAGCTGGGTCCCTCGACCACAGGCGAAACTCCTCAGAAATCCAGTTCAAACACATTTACACAAAAGAGTAAAAGCAGCAACAATCAGCGTAGGCAAGAAGGGGAACTCGAACAAGAAGCCCCGTTGCCACCCGGGCACTGCTGCCCTCGCCCCCTGGCAAAGCTGCCCTGCCACCTCCAGCTCATCTCTCTGGACGGGCTGAAATCGGAGCTTCAGCTACCCGAGAGAGCGGCAGGCGGGCATTCTCCAGAAACCCAATCTCTCCTCCCCAGCAGAGAAGCTGGAGGGGGCTGCCCTGGGCCAGTCAGGTCATTCTGCAGAGTTTGGGTCAGCCTGCCTGGCCAGAGGCCGGCCCTGCTCTCCAGTGGCCTTCATGGCTCCTTTGCTGCACCGACCTCCCAGCGCACAGCCCGGCCTTCACCCACAGCCAGGGACTCAGCTGGAATCCCCTGCTGGGAAGCCACCCCTGCTCTGACCAACGAAGACGTCTCCTTGTGTGTGGCCACTTCTGCAATCTCAGGCCCAGCCATGGCCCTCTCAGTCGCCTTGTGCCAGGCTTGGTCAGGGGCCCCACAGCCCAGAATCATCTCTTAGCCGTCTCCCTCTGCCTTCTGGACTAAGCCACCATTGCTATCACACAGCACCTGGATTTACACAATCCTGGTTTACACTCCAAGGCCTAATTTCATCAAACACCCTAAGGAGAAACCAAACACGGCACGGGGCACAGCATGAATCTGCCACACACAGACTGTGTGGATACAAAAGGCCTCACTTGGTTTCTGGATTAACCGATTTTCCATCTTTACAGAAAACACAGCAAAAAAATTCACACACACCCAAAGTATTTGGCAATCTGGCTCATGAGAAGACACTCGTGGGGAGCAAAGCAGGGTCTTGGATTATTTCATTTCACGAACCGGGAGTCTGTATCGGTTCAAAACAAAGGACCCCCCACCCACTGACCCAAGATCTAATCACACTTTGGAGACAGGAGGAAAAGACGATTTCCAAACAAGGCAATTCTGGTGGGAGGAACCTAAAGAGGAGACGGCCAACCTCTGTCTGGTCACTGATGAGAACTGGGAAGCAACTGGAAATCCATTTTCTGGGTGGGAAAGCAAGTGACTGAAAAGGGAGGAAATATTTTTAAGCACACACTTCTGCCATTTGCGTGGATTGCCTTTTCCCAGCTCGGCTGCTCAATCTGGGCCTTGGGTGGACGAAGAGCCCCCCCCCACCCTTCCAGCCTGGAAGAAGCCCAGCAAGAAGCTCCCTGGCACTGCAGGTCAGCCCCCTCCCCAGAGGGGTACAAGATGTGGACACTGATTGCGGGTTCCTGCCACACGGGAGCAGCAAAGAAAACAATTACCCAAGAAAAACATGGTGGCTGGTCAAATGCCCGGCTTAGCCTGATTCCTATAGTATTTTATCATTTTATCATTTTATTTTAATATGAAGTTAGTTTTAATTCTATGGCCATTTGTATTGTTATTTTATGAAATTTTAACTTTTGTATGTTTGTTTTTTAATTGGCTGTGCACCGCCCTGAGTCCGTAAGGAGAAGGGCGGTATATAAATCCAAATAAAGTAAAGTAAAGTAAAGTAAAGTTAGAAATCCTGAAAGCCTTCAAGGAAGCCCAACTGTGGCACCATCCGTTCCCACTACGAGAGCCAGCACTCTTCCCTCCATGAGCCCCCCCTTCTTTCCAGCACTTTATTCTTTTATACACAGTCACAATCACTGTGCCTGTCACCTTTTGGATTCTGACTTCTCCAGATTTGGGGTACAGAATGGCTCCTTTCTATAACAGAGAGGCACCCACATCACCAGGATTTTTCCATAAAAGGTGTAAAGCATGTTAAAGCAGCTTTTCAAAGGAAAATCGAGTTTGGACGCTTAAGATTCCATGGTGCTGATTTCTAACCCAGCCGCCCACATCATTTCCCCAGGCCAAACTGGGATCAGCCGCTGAAGGCCCTTCAAGGACCTGGAGGTCTCTCCGGATTTACAGGAAAAAGGTTAAACATTTTCAGACACACAGAATCCTTCCCACCCCCCTCCAGCGTTCAGATTTTCAAGTAAAGTCCCCTTTGTGTTTCCCAGCGTCTGAGCTGGGGGTGAGGGTGGGGTCTCCTGGGACGGCTTTCCCAGGAATGGGTCTGGAAAATGAGGGTCTTGCCTCTCCTGGGCTGGGTTGCCCCGTTTTCCTCGGGGATCGAGACCAAAGAGAAGAAGAAGCCCTGTCCACTTCTCGTGGACAATCATCCAGGAAGAAAGGAGGCCAGGATGGGACCTTCTTCCCAGCTGAGCTGCCTCAGAGCCTAGGCTGAAGGAAGGCCCTGCTCAACCATGGCTCTCTAACATTCCCGCAGGCTGTTCTTTGAGCCTCGCTAAAAATAGCCACCTGCTGACCCTCAGGCTGGCATTTGGGAGGCCAAGGCAGGGTCCACCCCAGACCTTCTCCTCAGCTTCCCCCTCCTCCCATGCAGCCACACAAGTCGCCTACCTTTTCTATCAGCCACCTGGCTGGCCACAGACGAGCAGCTTCCTACACAAACAGCCCCAGGCCCAGCAGCAGCTACAGGTTCCCACCAGTCAGAAAAAACCGGAGGAGGAGGAGGAGGAGGGCGGGAGAAGTTGCTAAGAGGACCCCTCCCCTTCCACCCACCCTAGATGAGAGCCAGCAGCTGAACAGGAGGCAATGTCATGGCTAAAAATACACCCGGGTGTCAGGCTGCCTGCCTGAGACAGAGGCACCCTGCCAACCAGCTGGACAGGGAAGGGAGGCCCTCTCCCTTGGGCACACTCTGGGGGCCAGCACCTGCACGTACGGCCTGGGCTGGGGCATCCATCCAGGAGAACAGAGGCTCAAAGGTGGGTTTGGACTCTGAATTCTGTCACCCAGGCTGAGGTGAGAGGGGCTATTCTCCAGCCAGCAAGTCAAAGGTCACAATTAACCACAATTCATTAAGTTAAATAGTATCACCCATCACCACCACAACTTCTAGATCTCACTCCCAAGAAGTAGCTTACTTTTGCCTAGAGCACTGGGGAGAGTGACTATTCCATTTTTGCCAAGGGCTGTCCCAGATTCATCTACTGCCCAGAAGTCTTGGTTAGTGGGCAAGATCATCCCTGGATCTCTTTCCAAGCCTCCCCTCCTTTGGCCCTCAGCTGGTAGAGCTCAATCGACACCCATACTGCTTGCTTTTTCAAGGGGGATCCTGACCCTGACCAGCACTGCCCACCCTGGAGTAAGTAATATGGCTTTGCCCACTTCTGCTGGACCAGAGAAGTTGGGTGCCTCTGCCAAGCAAACGATCTGTGGTTGCCGGACTTTTGACTGGCCTCCGTCCCTGTGTGTGCATAACAAAGTTTGGTTTGAAGGTCTTAACCTATAACACAGCTCACCGTCTATCGTAATCATGATGAGTCTGAAGACGATGGCTGTCATTACTGTTAAAAACAAGCATAATCTTAGAAATAAGGATGACTTACATGGAAGATCAAGACATTGATCCAAGAGTTCCCGGGGGTCTTTGTGCCGCTTCTGCTGCCCATCTGGCATCAACTCTTCCACCACACCCAATGCGGCCACTCACACCTTGACATCTTCATCTAGGGTAAACCGATGGCCCAGCTTAGAAACAGCCCTGCCGTGGGCACAAAAGCCACCCACACCCGGTGCCAGAAATGTCAGCAAGTATCTTGTACCACAAAAATGTAAATATAGTCTTGAAAATGCTCAACTTTCCTTTCAGAAGGAAAGGATGATGGGCTGAGGTCTCCTAAAGGGGGCTGTTCAAGAAGTTCCTTCTTCTAGTTTTCCAATTTACAAAAACATTTCCTCTCTTCTTTAAGCTCCAAAGAGGATAATGTTTCAGAGAACATCTGTGGTCACTGGATACCCTGAAAAACTGAGCTGTCACTTGTTTTTGGGGAGGAATGTCTAAAGAATTTGGGGGGAGCTGATCCAATAGCGCAACTGGCTACCAGCTGCTGTCCCTCTATTCAAAACATCATGCTCACAATCGGACATTGCTCAACCTCAGGACCTGGTTCAAAAGACCAAGTATCTGTGACTTGGCTACTGAAAAAGACCAAACTAAGCAAATGGCCTGAATCTCTGATGGGAACACGAGCAACCCTGGTGGATCAGGCCAAAGACCTCCTGGTCTCGTCACCAATGTCCCAGAATGGCCAGCCAGGTGTCCCTAATGGGATGAATCACACAGAAGGCCCAATGGAGGACAGCAATAGGAAACTGGCAACCTAATCTCACAGGGGCAAACTTCAGTAAGGGGCAAACTTCCATAGAAGACCCTGGGGGAGGAGCCTTCCTCATCAAGGACATCTGCAGGCAAATGCCACAAGGGGACTTTGTGGGTGGTCATTATGCTCTCAGTCCTCTAAGGTTCCCATCCTCACTCATTTTCATGTGAAAATGTGATTTTTTTAAAAAAGTTATCCAATAGATGGCAGCAGATATGAACTTTTCGGTGAAGAGAAACTTATGTAAAACTCTCCAGGGCTCCTTTCTACCTTAAGCAGGCAACCATCTGAAGCCAGGAACCTCCTGATCCTGTTCACCTCAAGATGGAATTCTTTTTCAGGGGTATTTTAGAAGACATTTTATATGAGAGGCTTTGCTTTTAAACTGGGAGAAGATTAAAAGAAAACATTATTTTAAAATTCCAGTCTGGTTATCAACTATTGAAGCATTCTCATATTCAATAACATTTAGAAAGGAACAAATTGTTAGATATAGTGAATTATTGAATGAAAAGGGTGAACTTAAATCTATGCAAGAATTAGAAGAACAAGGTATAAAGATGAATTGGTTTTCCTATTTGCAAATACGCTCTAGATACGATAAAGATTTTAAGACAGAAGGGTTTCATGATAATTTGACTAATTTAGATAAAACTTTAGCAGGTACTGATGAAAATGTAATTAAAAAATTATATGGATATTTATTAGAGGTTAAGTTAGAAGAAGAACAAGTTAAAGAAACAATGATTGTTTAGGGGAAAAATTTTGGACGTGGAATTGATTTAGAGAAAAGGCAAAAACTGTGGTTGCAAAATTTTAAAATAACAATGTCAACTGCATATAAAGAAAATTTTTATAAGATGTTTTACAGGTGGCATCTACTCCCAATGAGAATAGTCAGAATTGAGATATCTGCTTGTGAATGTATTAACAACGGCTAGGATTGTGTTTGCTAAAAATAGGAAAAATGAGAAAATACCAGTGCAGGATGAAATTATTAAGAAAATAATGGAATGTGCCCCTGGATATTCAAAAGATCCCCAACCTCCGCTCCTTCTGTCGTGCTCTGCAGACCCTATTGTTCTATCAAGCCGGTCTGACGGGTCAATAATTTTAAATGGGTTTTTAAATGGTTTTTACTTAGAGTTTTAATTGTGGCTAGATATTGAATCTTTTTCATGGTTTTTAATTTTTGTCCTGTTATTGTTTTAGTATGGCTGTGCACTGCCCTGAATCCTTCGGGAGAAGGGCGGTATAAAAATATAAATAAATAAATAAATAAATAAATAAATAAATAATTAATCTAGGTAAGCTGTAAATTGTAAGCTATGAATTTGGTGAATGATGCACAAAAGACTTGTAACCAACTGACACACTGTTTGCGATTGAAGATGGTTTTATGCATGTTTGTTTAAAAATAAAAATAAAAAGATGGAACTCTTTTCCTCACCTGGTCGAGGAAAGGGACGCACTGCACCAAACACCACTGCTCCATCATGCTTAAACGCACACGGCAGAATTGTTGAAAAATAAACAAACAACCTGGATCATCTTTAGTTGGTTCAAGACGGGAAGAGGCTCGACTGCAAGATGTTCAAGGCAGGCTGGGAATTACTATCCAATCCGCTGGCCTGGAGCTGCAAAGCCTTTTCTTTTCTTTTCTTTTCTGTCCTCTGGCAATTTTGCTTTGATTAGAATCGCAGAGCGGAATTTCTGACTGCACCAGCTGAGCTGCCCTCCTAAGGACTTCATGAGATCTCCATCGCGTCTTCTCCATAGCAGCATAGAAGGCAGTTGCCTCTCACTTCTTCCTGAAAGCCAGGTGTGACCCTGCCAAGGCTCAGTTCTGCAGACTGGCATTCAAGAACCAGCCTGCCCAGCCTGGCAAATCTGCAGGCTAAATACCAACGCCAAAATCTGGGACACGGTCCTGCTTGTGAAAAGGCCCGTGTGTTCACATGACACTTGAAGCCAGACGAGGGGGAAACGAGAGAGGTCCTTTTTCTCTGAACTTGTTTTATTGGGGATGGTTGGACAAAGGAAATCCAGCTTGAACAGCAAGTTTATGAAAACTGTAATAAAAAGTTATTGAACCCAACTGCAAAAGGATCCTTATTATTTAAATAACGTACAGAAAATGAAGAAAAAATTGTACAGGGAATTAAATAAACCAAGGTGTCCAGACTTAAAAATAAATAAGATGAAAATGCCTTTTAGTTAAAACATAATTCTCAGATTTTTAAAAATATTTCTGAAGATAAAAGTAACTTAATGTTGTACCAAAATAAAACTTTGATTATTAGTTTAACACTTTAAAAAAATAACAAATTATTAGATGCTCTAATATTCAGTAGTGCTAAACCATGTAATATTTACATCATGGAATATAACAGCAGGCACAAAAAATTTCTATGATCTTTTGGATATGCATACATTTTTCAGTGCTTTTAGATATATTTCTCCCATTTTGTGTAATACTGAAAGTAAGCAATGTAATCTTAAAATCTCCAAAAATGTATATTGTCCCAATATTTCTTATCTGTTTTTAACTAGAAGTTCTTCTCTCTCTACAGCAGAGTTCAAAAAGGGTATGCATATATCGTAATTCAAGATGGTTAAGGTGCTCTAAACCAGATCTCTAATATAGCAGTGCGTTGCCGAAGGGGGAAAAACTGTAAATTGCAATTTTCAGAATTTATTTCCCATCTTCCAACAATCAAATGCCCTAAGGAAATGCTTTTGTTACTAATTAGCATTAGTAAAGTGATAATAATTTGTATTATTATAATAATTTACCAAGCATGCCTCTGTGAGGCCCCTCGTTGTTATTTAACGGCTATGAAAGGAGGAGGAATTCTTGCCCAACCTCCTGGGGTTTTAAATGCAACCAGACGCCCCCCACCCACCCACCCACCCACTGTGCATCGGGGAAAATGAAATTGCTTATTCTTTTGAAGAGCAGCAGCCGAACTGGGATTTTCACCCACAACACAAACTTCTCAGACAATCTGGAGGGTAACAGCTCTGAAGCTCCATAGCTTTATCACACTTCTCTATCAGGTGCCCTTCAGCTGCCTCTGGAATGAATGAATGAACACACACACACACACACACACACACACACACACTCAGACACAGACACACATCCCCCTAAAATACCTAGGCTAATCTGAACAGCAGCTTATTCTGGGCCACCCTGAGATGAGGGCATTCAGCAGCACAGCACAGCCTCAGCTGGGCAACGTTTTCCGATTCTCCCCAGCCCCTTAAAAGCAACCAACTTGCCTCTTCTGCCTGACAAAAGTCTCTGGGGGAGAAACACCACCCTTGAAATTTGGCTAAAACCCAGCACGCTCCTTACTAATGCATCCTGAAAGCACCTCCTGACAGGCCCTCTCTGGCCGAAGGAAAAAAATCGAGGGAGCCGAGCCTGGAGCGGAAGGGAGTCCTTGCCTGGTTTGCACCAAGCTGCCAACTGGCCGGCCCAACCGGCGAAACTCCTGGTTAGCCGGACCGACACGGAGCTAATGTCAGTTTTGTTTAAAAATACAAATTCACAAAGAGCCTTCAGCTGTTTAAACACAGCCCAGTTCTTCAGCCGAAGGGCTCTCTGGTGCCTGAAGTGACCAGGAGAGGCAAAGAAAAGCTGGTTTCCCTCTGGCCTCTGCTTCATCATGCCCCCCCCCATTCCTTTGCAGCCCCTCCAGGACACAGAAGAGCAGGGGAGGCCGGTGGCTCTGTTACTCAGGGCCAGCAGATGCACACGTGCAGTAGGGATGTTGCAGAGGCCCTTGGAAAGCATTTTCCAATCCCATCTGGTATAAAGAGGGATTTAGATCTACAAAGTTCCACTAACCCCAAGCAAAAGTGGAGGGGGGCAGGGGGATGAGAGCTGGCATGGTGCCATCACACCAGCCAATTCATCCTCAAACCATGTGGCAATTCTAGAGTTCGGGGTCTCTGGTGGCCCCTTCCAAGAACAACTTTTTAAAAACTTTCACAATTGTCACAAAACAAGAGCGAACAGCTAGTCGTACACAGCTACCAACTGCACCCTGCTGAAGGGAGTTCCACATTTGCCTTCCCAAGGAGAGAAAGGGTGCTTGGGCTTGCTAATGCAAGCTGCTCTGAGCCCCTTCCTTAACAGACCCCAGGCTCCCAAGACCAAACCGCGAGGGGACGGACGCACCAGGACAGACCCTGAAACCGCAGGAGAGTTGAGCCAGGCCACCTAGCTGCCTGCAGGCTAATTCCAGTGTTTACATGCTCCACATCTGGTTACTGGATTTGTTTAAAGTGTTTTTTAAAAGTGCCACCAAGTCAAGAGTCACAGTAGCATTCATCCTGTGGCTCTCCCTAGCAACAGTTGTGTGAGAAGAGGAAGACAGGCAGACAAACACACACATACAAGTGCAGCACAATCACCGTATCTCCCCAGCTTCTACTTCTACTTGCACCAGTCCAAGCCAAGGTCAGAGAAGCAGAGCCCATGGCAGACACTGCAGGATAGGCAGAGCAGCTGGTGAGGGAGACGGAACGAGAGTCCAGAGTCACTTTTGCTGAAAAGCAGCAACAGCAGCAGCAGCAGCAGCACGAAACTGGAAGCCACACAAAACATATCGAGTTCAGTTGATCAGCGTGTGTGAAGGGACCCAGTGAGGCCCAGAGGTCTCTTCGGCCAGATGGACGCAGCCAGGGAAGCACCCCTGTGCCCCAAAGGTCCAGAGCGCCATCCCTGGCCCAGGCCAAAACACAAAGCAGGCAGGAGCCGTCCCCGATGCCACGGCCAAATGGCTGGGCTCCTCCAGGCCGGGCAGCAGCATCTCCCTTGGGCCACGTCACCTGGCAGAGCACATGCCCCTTGCGCTTCTCCCTGCCCGGCCCCTGCCCTTTGCAGGACCCAGCTCTGGGGCAGCAGGGCTCACCAGCCGGTCTCCTCCCCACCGGCCGCTACAGGCCATTGCTGTTCCTATGGCTCAGGGGGGGCTTGGTGAGCTCCACCCCCGCAGAACGGGACTTGTTTAGGAACTTGGGGGCCCTTCGCAGCAGCTTCTGGGCCTCTGTGAAGGCATCCGTCAGCTCTTTCTTCCACTGCACGAACTCGGGGTCACTCTAGGAGAAAGCAGAGGAGGCTTCAGCTCCCACCGGAGAGACCCTCGACACTCAGTCCCCAGGAGGGTTGGCTCCCTCAGGACAGAGCAAACCCACCGTCTCTGCCATTAAAACCATCGGATGCCACCTCCACCCCAAACCGTGGCTCTTCTCCAACAAACCCAGCTTGCTCTTTGGCTCACAAGGCTGAGAGGTCAGGTGAGGGACGGAAATAGTGTCACTGTCTCAGCATCTCAACCTCCTGATGGCGTAAGAGCCCCAAAGCCCCCCCCAAGGAATAGCCCCCATTCCCCACCCTGGTTACCTCGCACTGCAGAACAAATTGCTTCCCTCCTTTAATTCGGAGCAGGATGCACCTTTTATCCTTGACCTGCGTTTCCTCCACTGACAGGATCTGTTCCATCGTCAGCAGGTTTTGCTAAGGGGCGAAAGGAATCCAGAGGTTGCCCAGTTTGGGGGCAGGCAGGGGGAGGCGGGGGGTGGGAGGGGCCACTCACCCGGGACTCTCCTTCTCCTCGCCATTCCAGCCGGTTGGGGAAGAGGTAGAAGTAGCGCCGCTGCCACTGCGTCAGGAAGGGGTTCCCCAGCTTCAGCATGTAGCCATGCATAATGCAGTCCTTCCCCAGAGCGTAATCTGGGGGGGGGGGAGGGGAAGCTGCCATGAGTGGGGAAGTCAGAAGGGATCCCCTCAGGACACCCCCCACAGCTGGCATGGCTGGGATGGGCTGACGCTGAGTTGAGGCGGGGGTGCCAGACACTGCCCAGTGAGAGAACCACTGCCAAGGCTGGGCATAGACTTCTTAAGGAATGCACAACTGGCCAAGAAACCCAGCAGTTAGTTTTGTCATTCCTGGGAAAGAGCTCCATTCCTGGGCAGGAGGCAGTTCAGTGGCCCACCCTGCCCAGGGAGAGTGGCAGCCTGATCCTTGGGGCAGCCGAGCCGAGGGGTACCTTCCTCATGGCCCAGCTGCTTGTTCTTTGCTCGCTTCCGCAGCTCCACCTTGTCCGTGTCGGCGTTCACTGCCTCGAACACTGTTTCGGCCACTTCCTGCTGCCAGCGCTCAGAAATCACCAGGGGAAAGTTCTTGTAGAGCTCTTGGTCACAATCCAGCAGCTGGCAGGAAGAGAAGAGGAAGGATTCACTTCCAGAACCACCCCCTGGTTTGCAAGCGACACGCAGCTCGTCCACAGCACATCGAGGAGCAAATTGGCACGCCAGCCCTCAAGAGGTCCCCTTGCTTTAAACAGTCTTCATTCCACCATGTAGGCTGAGGTAGTAGCGGATGCCCAATGCTGTACCAGCCTTATCCTTTATGAAATGTCCCCAGACAGGCTGCGGAGACCTGCAGAAGGGGGCCACCCCCTGCCCACCTTGATTCCCTTTGTGTCCTCTTCGTCGAAGGAGCCGATGTCAAAAGCATCTGCTGCGTTGACTTCTCCCCTGGGGGGGATCAGGGGTGGGGAGTACTGGCAAAGCAAGAAGAGCAGAGTTACAAAGGAAAGTCTGGGCCTTTATCTATTTGGCATCGGAAGCTCCAACATAAACCAGGTCTTAGCAATTGGGTTCAGATTAGGCAATCAGGGAACAGCAAAGTGTTTATTCAGGATCTCGGGTAATGGGGTACCTGATGCTGAAGGGCCACCGCTGGGCTCACCTTTTGCAGGTAAACATGCTGCCAGTCAATTCCTTGAAAGAAAGAATGAGTCTTGACCTCCTGGGCACTGCGGGATGAAACACAAACGCAAACTGAGCTTCACAGCCCCAAAGCCTCACGGCTGCCCCATCTCCTATCCTGAATGGCCACATTCAGCCCGGCAGTGGGAAAAATGGATCTCTTCAATCCAATCCAATCCAACCGCAGTGCCAGGTTCCACCTGACAGGACAGGCAGGCAAGGAGGGCAGCTGCGAGAATGTCTGGGCTGGAGAAACCCGGTGTCTCCTTTGGAATAAGCAGCTTCAGGGGCCTCAGCCATGCTGGGACTCCCGTCCCCAAGTGAGCAGGCTCAGCCCGGCCAGGGGAGTTTTTGAAGCAGGAGAGGCTCAGGGATCCATCCCAGAGGCCCCTTTGTTTTCTGTGCTTCCCCCACCCCCCCATGCTGCAGGGAGAAGATGGGTCCAGGTGCAGGTGGGAAGTGGAGTTCCAGTCGATGGGACTCTTCCCTCTTGGCAATTATTTGAGTTACTAGCATCAGGATTTTTGATAAATGAAACTGGGGTTCTTCAGCCAATTAGATTGGGTAAACAACTGGCCTCCCACAGCCCTCTTTCCTCCACTTGTCCAGTGGGGACTCACCCACCACCTTGGCAGCCGAGCCGCTTCGTGACATCCCGCTGGAGAAGCCCCTCCAGGAGAGACTTGAGTTCAGGGGAAAAGGAATCTGGCAGCTCCACATTCTGGGGAGAAAGCAGAGAGGCTCTGGGAACCGAACCTGCCCTGCAACGGGGATCTCCCGAGCACAACAATGGAGCCCGGAGTGCACCGCGAGGCTTTCAGGGTCAAGCTCCTCCCTCCAAAGCCCCTTCCCCAAGGTAGGAGAACTGAAGCTGCAGCACATCCAGGCTGGAGCCCGTGGCTTTATCTGGATTTCCTTGGAGGAAAAGCTTCGGAGCCCCAGAATACAATGGAATGAATTGCATCTTGCTGCTGGCTTATTTTGTTCTTTAAAGCTGCTGGTGAAGCCGCTGAGCAGGCCACACGCAGAATGTACGAGGCGACTTCCCTGTGAGCCCACTTACCACGGTGAGCGTCATGCGGTCGATCTCATGCTTGTCTTTGGTTTTGTGTTGTCTGAAAGGGCTGTGCCTGCAGGGAGAGGGAGGAAGAGGAGGAGGAGGAGGCACACCCAGGGATCCAGCAGGGCAGAGAGGGAAAATGATGACTCTTATACATTAACATGGAGCTACTTGTCTCCTGGAGGACCCAACGGTAACTTTCCTCCCTTCCAAGGACTGTATCTTCAGCCAATCATAAACCCAGGTTACGTCCTCTCCTGCCTCACCACAACATTAAACCCGAGAGCACATCCCACCCGAGAAGGCTCAGCTGGTCCGAGGGGGCTGGACTCACCCTCTGAGAAGCTTGAAGAGCATGCAGCCCAGGGAGAACCAGTCAGCCGTGCTATCGTAGGCCGTTCCCTTCTGCAGCACCTCTGGAGCCATGTAGCCATGAGTTCCACTGGAAAAGGGATGCAAACATGGGAGGGGGTGGCAGAAGAGACCAAGGCCACTGCTCGGGGGGCTGGGCAAGGCTTGGGCCGACTCCTCAGAGCAGAACAGGGGGAGTGGCCTCCTTCCTACACCAAAGGGCCCCAGGCTCAAACTCTGCCATGGCCCACAGAAAGGGTCCAGGCGCAGCTGCTGAGGGGGGAGCTGAACTCAGGGCTTGGTCTAAACCATGGGGAAGCATTGGCGGGCTTCCCCTGCACAGTACATCACACGTGGGTGTTGCGTCCCCACTCACACACTGGCGTGGGGCTTCTTCTTGGAGAAATCACAAGCCAGGCCCAGGTCGGAGATCCGCACGTGGCCATGTTCATCCAGAAGGATGTTTGCTGGCTAGAGAGAAACCAGGAGGCACCTGTGACTCTGTGAGGCAAGCAGCCAGGTGCAGTAGCCAGACAAGGGCAAGGGCAGATGCGGAGGAAGGCACAGCCACTCACGGAGCCTTCGCTGGGATATCCCGAGGGGAGAGGGACGAAGCTCCGGTTCAAGAAGATGATCTGTAAAGCCCCAGAACCTTGCAGCCTTTGCTACTAACCAGCCCTGGCCCCAAAGAGAGCTCCCTTGGCAAACGGGGCCTGCTGCTTTCTTCCCACGTCTGTTTTGGCCATAACGAGGGGTACCCGGGACGAGCCCTCTTCGGGGACATGATGCTGGTCACAGAGGGCATTCTGCAAAGCCCCCGGTGATGTGCCTTGGCTCCCCTGGTGACCTCCCGGCAAGAGTTACCTTCAGGTCCCGGTAGACCACGGAGCGGCTATGCATGTGTTCCAGCCCAAGGATGATCTCAGTGGCGTAGAAGCGCATCTCCTTCTCCGAAAAGACCCCGTGCTGGGAGAGGTGGTAGTGCAGATCTCCACCTAAGGCCAAGAAGGCCCAACTCAGCAGCTGCTCTCTGGGCGGAAAATCCCCGATTCAAGCTGTCCTGTGTCCCTGCCCTGCTGGAGTCCTTGGGACGGCCTTCATGGACCACCACAGAGAGGCCCTGCGGTGGCATCCTCTGTGCCCTGGCCCTTCTTCTCTGCACGTGTCCAAGAGACAAACACCCCCCCCCCTTTGCTGGCCTGCAGCAGAGCGAGGCAGAAACCTCCCCTCCCCCACTCATTTACCATTCATCAAGTCCAGAATGAAGCACAGCTTGTCAGGCGTGTGGAAGGCGTACGTCATGCACACAATGAAAGGACAGTCCTTGGAGGGTGTGGGGGGAGACAGAAATTGGCACAATGCAAAGAGCCCCCCCAGACCTCAAGAAGGTAGAATGGGAGAACGGCTGGCCTGAAAGAGGCAGGGGAATCCAGCAGCCATTCACAGGACCCCAGGCACAATGGACCCCCACCCACCTACCCACTAGGATAGAAGTCCTGAGCCGGGCGTGGAAGGCGGCCTTGAGAGGAAGACCCCTGCCGTTTTTTCTCCCTGTCTCTCAACATGCCTGCCCAGCTCCAGATGGATTGACCAACCCGGGGGCCCCAATGGTGGCATTCTAGCTCCACGATCCCCCAGGATTCCTGCAGAAGATGTTCAGGAGTTCTCCTGCCAACGGCTCCAAAGAGGCTGCAGCTTTTCCACAAGAGCCCTTGGTACGTCCACATAGGTCCACCGATCAGCCACCATGGGTAAGAAAGCGCCCCCCCCTTTCCCCCTGCGCTGCAACTCACCCCGGTGCTGACGAGGGAGAGCATGATGCGTTCATTCAAGGCCAAGGTTTCCCCCTGCTTCATCTTGATCCGCTTCTTATCCAAACATTTCATGGCGTACCTAAAAAGTGGCACAAGGAGGCTAAGGCCACCCCAGGCCACCAAAGCCTCCCTCCTAACCCAAAGGGCAGTGCTGAGTCCTCGCTTGCTCCCAGGTGCCTCCCAGGACTTGTGCTGTGATTTGCTGGTTTATGAATTAAAAGGATTAAAGCCGGGGATTTCTCCTCAGGCACAGCAACCGTGCTCTCCATTCAGAGTTCGGGCTGCCTTGCCCTGACCAGAGGCCATGCCCAGAAGCTGCGCATAGCCCCCGTGCCCTTCACAGGGCTCAGGCTCACAAGGCTTCTTGCTGCTGACTACAAGGAGTGAGTCCATGCAGGCAGCTCCAGTGCAACTAGCCTTCCCACAGTTAAGCAACCGGTTATCTTTTCATGCTTTCTTTCACTGTAAAAACTGGGGAAAAAACATATGGGCCACAGTTGAAGCATAACTCAAACAAGAAGGGAAGACGTCCTTTCAAAGAGAAAATCTTCCTGGGGGGATTAAACGCATAAGGCAGTAACCCCCCAACCCCTCCGATTTCTAATGGTTTTGTCTGGGACAATACAGGTTTCTCTCATCATACACACAGGCAACGCAACTGACATTTTCCCTGTGTCTGCTTTACGGCAGCCATAGACTTCTCCAAAGCCGCCTCTCCCGATAATCCGATGGACACTGAAGTCATTCATGGTCAGCTGTGGAGAGGAGAGGGGGACAACGTAGAACCATTCAACCCCAAGCTGCTCAACTTCACAGGGACATTAAAACTTCGTAAAGCACAATTACATGCAGAACACTTAAGGCCGATTGAACTCTGTGGGGTCGCCCCAAACTAGTACTTGGCTAAAGAATATTTCTGGATCACATTGAGCCCCTCTAAGATAGACGTTGTTTATACAACCCTCAGCAATGACTCTGCTCATCCCTGATTTTTTACACCTGCATAGTACATCCAGCAAAATGCCAGGAACAAACCTCAAAGGTCAGAAAATACTTACGTGAATGTTCAGCTCTACATTTTTCCACTGGCAATATCTTGTAAACTTATCACTGGAAATAAGAAAGAGGGAAAAAAGTTATAGTCCACAACCACAATAAAAACAAAACTTTCTCCTAAGATGAGTTTCTGGGTTTATGAAGGTCTCTTGATCAGCTGTTTTTTTTCTAAAATCAGAGCTTTAGCAAGAGTTGCTTATACTGCTTCTTCTAAAAGACAGGAGAGGTTCCAGTAAAAATCACTGCCAAAATAACATCAAGCTTCCATATTTCCTAATCCCCTAAAATTCTATTTGAAATGCATTTTAAAAAGTGCTGAAATAACTCAAGGGGGAAAAAAACGAACACTGTAATTCAGAAAACTCAATAGCCTTGTTTTTAATTAAAAAACAAGAAAGTGCTTATTTCTGAAAAGTCTCTTTGTAGAACCTCCCCAGTACAACACAACGGTTACAGTTGTTCATTTTGCGCAAAATGTTTGCAAGTAGCCCCCAGATTTCTGGAAGGGCCCCACGTTGAAGGTCCACTGAGATCCCCCCAGCTGAGCTACGTCTTACACCCACCCACAACACGCAAAGCATCTCATCCCCAGCAGCCATTTCCTCCTTCCTAAGGTGATCCTGCAGAGATCCCCAAGGGCCATGTGGTGGTGGTGGTGGGGCTGCAGAGAAGGAAGACACTCCCCCAAGCCCTACCTTTCCAGAAACAGCTGGAAGATGCTTCCTCGCAAGCTGTCACAGATTTCTTCTAAGTAGGGCTATGGGAGGGAAAGCCAAGGATATTGCAATTATCCAAACCACACTGGCTTCCATACCCCAAACCCAAGATTAAATCAACTTTCTCCAATCTGGGGAATCCCTTGGGGCTATGCCTGTACTGGCTAAGGATGATGGGCTTCAGAATTCAATACATTTTAAGACTATCAAATTGGGAAACACTGATCTAAATTTTGCGTCCACCTCTCTTCTGAAACCAAATTTTAACCATTCCTTGCTTTCTGCCCAGTGAGACACTTTGGCCCAGGGATTCATTACAATGGCCATTAAGCAAATCTCACATTCACCTGGAAAAGGGTTATTGGGACCTGCTTCTTGGCCAGACGGGTCTGCACGTGGCTGACGGCTTGTTTTGAAAAGGGCTGCAGGGAAAAGGCTCGTATTTATTCATCCAGCTATTTGGGGGGACAGAAAACACTTGAGAACATTTGCAGCGTGACTGGGGCGCCTCTCTTCAGTCCCAACCGCCCCAAGCCAAGCGAATTCCCCCAGGGACCGAGGAGGCAGACCTCCCTGTGCCCAGCTGCCTTAGGGCGGCTGGTAGCTGCCCATACGCACGTGGGAGCAGGACAGCAGCTCCTTCATGATGAAGGCATCGTAGATTTGGCGGCTCCTGATGAGACGATCCTCCTCGGAGTCCAGTTTCTCGTACTCTTTGATCTGCAAGACCCAACAGGGCTAAGGGGTCACGCCCAGGCTTTTCCCAAGGCCCCTTCTTGATCACGGGTGAGGGCTGGGTCCCCCCTGGGAGGGCTGCAGATTGGGAGTGAAAAGCTGGGGGTGGGAGACGTCTTTGGAAAATGAGTTTCAAGAATGAAATCCCCTTGAAAGGAAGGGAGGGAGCTGCACTCTGCTGTGCTTGGGCTCTGGGCTGGAGAGTCGTTTTGCAGGACTGGAGGGTGCACATCCTGAACCCTAAAAGGGTCGGTCTCTCTGGGGCCACAATCAGCTGAGTCGCCAAAGGCTGCCTTTGCAAAGAACCTTTTCATGCTCTTCCTCCAGACAGCCAGAGATCTGCTAGTCTGGCCTGACACCCCCCCCCCCAAATGATGCCGCCCTTTCTGACCCACCCTGGACTATTTTGGGAACACCCTAGAAGCTTTCCTTGCTCTGGAGGACAGGCCGGAGGCTCTCGAGTGACTATCAAGCCTCTTAGCTTAAAACGGACTCAGCTCCATCTGCTTATTCCTCTAATCAGTTTCCATGGAAAAGTCCGGTTGGTGTTTGCATCAGATCTGTGGCTATGCAAAGATGGGGAGGAGCTTTTTTCGGGGGGGGGCATGAGGGGGGCTGCTTGATTCCAGTCATTGGGGAATGGCTGCATCGTCTTTGCCCACCAAATTTTTGGAGCTGACCCCATTGCTTAGCTTGTAATTAAGGACCTCTGAGGAGAATGGCCAACATCCCAGCAGGGAGCCCTCCTGGCATTTCCCAACCCGTGTCCCTCTGGGTTCTGCAGAGAGGGCACTGCAGGCAGCCTGAACCCGCCTACCAAGCCCTAAAATGCCCGCATCCTGAGGGTTTCCTACACCCTCAGGCCACAAATGCAACCCTTTGTGCTTGAGGTCAGCGCTTGGCATTCTCCAGGGTGCCGACTCTAAGCAACACCAGCACTCCTCCAGATGCTCCTTTTCCAGAACTAAGCCTGGGACCTCTGGAAGCCAGTCGTGCAATTCACAAGTGCAGCAGGTCCCACCGGGTGCAGTGGAACAGACTCGATCGGCAGCCTTCCGGGGGGGAGGGGGGGTTGCCATCCACAGAGAGCATTTGCAGAACTCAAGACCAGGCTACACAACATCTTGAAAGCCAGCCTGAGAAATCCCACCCCCCCTCTCGTTACCTGACAGCTGGGGTGAATCACTCCTCAAAACACATGTTGCCGTGTGACTCACAGAGGCACAGATGAGTGGGGAGGAGCTCTGTTCCTTGCAACAAAGTCTTCTGATCACATTTACTCAGTATCTAAATATGCCATTACTCCACCAATTCCTTAAATGTAGTAAAACCCTTTTCTTCACTTTTTTTTTAAAAAAACCCAGCTTCCCGGGCGCACCGTCTCACCTCTTCATAAAACTTCAGCTGCGGAATGCCTTCGTCGACGTCACTCTGGCAAAAATCTCTGAACAACAGGAATCCTAGGAGGCAAACCAACCACGGGACTAGCTGTGATCTCCCGTGTCTGTCCCTCCAGGAAAGGGACTAAATGGCCCCAGAAGTCAGAGCCGTGACAGAGACAGAGATGGTTGGGAGCTTGTGAGGAGCTGCACCGCCACAAATAGACAGCCACATACTGGAAGAGGAGAAGCCTTCCCTCTGCAGGAGATGGGATGTTAAGAAAGAAATCAGAGGAGGGGAAACTCTACCTACACACCATCGGAATGGAAATAAATCGCAGAGAAGCCTTCACTGAGACTCGTGAGGGCATCTCTACTGAAATGCCAGTCCGAAGTGCCACCTCTGTCAGCCGTCCCAGAGATGCCAACCAACATCCCGGCATTCCTCTCTCTGCATTTGGCCTTGGACTGAAGCAAGGAGGGGGCCCTGCCTACCCCCACCAAACACAGGCAGCTGCAGCTCCCAAGGACCACCCAAGGGGGATCCGCAGTCCGACCTCTTAATACAACCTTTAATGAGGACGTTGTCGAGAGGCGGAGATCAACCCAGGGCATGCCAGGGTGAGGATGACCAACAAGCAATTTGATTTTTATTACGGTGAAATGAAACAGAGTCTGCTGCTTCTTCCTGGCTCAAAATCCTTTGGGCAGCCTGGCCCCAAAGTCTGGCTGAGGCTGGGAAAAGGCCGTTGTGGCCGAGATGATCTGGATCAAGACACAGCAGGGCTTGCCCTCCAAGCTTCCACCGGCTGCCAAGTCGCCCTTTTTCCAAGTGGAGAGAGGCGAGAGGCTGTTCCTGTGGCAATCCCTCCTGGGCAATTGTTCCCTGCGATGCCAGTTCAGGGGCCCCCCTGGTGCTTTGGCCTCCGGTTGCCCTCAGCCCACCCCGAACGGCAGCTCCATCCCCATGTCAGCCACTACTGGTAACAACATCAAAGCGGTTGAGTCACCCTGCCTGGTGAGTCATCCAGACAAGCCCCTTCATTGCACAGGGCCGATTAGCCCCCAGAGACACAGAAAGCAGAATCGTTTGGGGAAGGACTGAGGAGGACACAAGCCAACCTCCCATGAAACAACGTCTGACATCTGCTGATGGATTCAGGGGCAGCCTAAGCTTTGTTTGCAGAGCAAAAGTAAATATTTGTGGGGAAAATACTGCATTTTCTTGGCAAGGCTTCTCAATATAGGCGTCTATCTCTGGGCCAGGATGGAATAATTATCAGAATCTGCTGCCCCCCATTAACTCTGGGCTCCATTCTTGAGCTCTTTCAGGACTTTCTCTGCACTGGGGTTAAATAAAATGCTCTGACCCCTTTGGGTAAAAAAGGGATCAAAAATCCTCAGCGTTTCTGGTCTCCAGCCTTGGGTGCTTATTCGTCCTGTCTGAGTTTGTAAGTGGTCTTTTTGGGTTACTCCCCCAAGGCATCCACTGCATACTAATAAATGGAACAATTCACGTGAAAACAATGCACTCTCCCCCATCTAAAATATGAAAACAATGAATGATTAAACAAGCTAATTCAATAAAACAAACATTTCAAGGAAAAAAAGTCATCTCAAATGGGCCACCTTTTTTCCTAACACAGGTGAGCCTCTGAGGGTGAGCAACCTGTGGCCTTCGGGGGGTGGGGGGGTGGACCACAAGGCTCATCATGACAGTCTGGCCAAAGGAGCTAGGCTGTTAAGAACCAAAGTTCAGCACATCTGGAAAACAACAGCTGGCGAAGGGCTACGTCCTTTTCATGCATTTCCTAGACTTTGGTCCAGTGGTAAAATCCAAATTTTTTAACGACCGGTTCTGTGGGCATGGCTGGGTGGGCATGATATTGCTTGGTGGGTGTGGCTTGGTGGGTGTGGCAGGAGAAGGACACTGCAAAATCCCCATTCCCACCTCACTCTGGGGCCAGCCAGAGGTGGTGTTTGCCGATTCTCTGAACTACCCAAAATTTCTGCTACCGGTTCTCCAGAAGCTGTCAGAACCTGCTGGATTTCACCCCTGCTTTGGTTCCTTTTTGTGAACAACGGACTGGGCAGAGCTGCCTGGACCGTTTTGGCCTTCTATGGTCTGGAGAGGAGGGGAGCTGATTAATCCACAGATGAGTCTCGATGAGCGTCCTTTACCAAAATGCCAGGACTATTTTTAAACTCATTTTATTTTCACATCTGCTTCCTTCATTTAGCAGCCGGGTTTCCTCTACATTGTCTTTTTTTAGAAGGTTGTATCTTCTGCCTTGTTATCCCAACCGCCAAGCAGGCACAGACTCACTTAACCTTTGAAAACGTGGCAATGAGGCCAGCGGAGGCTCCCAGTCAGCTACGGATCGACGATGACGACCACAGCTGGCCTCCTAAATGGCCTGCCTGCCTAGCAACCCTTCAAGGTAGACCAGACGAGGAAACCATTTTTATAAGGTTGCAGCATCAGAATCTTGCAAGCCTGAAGGTGCTTCCGCCCCCTCCCCCCTCTCTCTTACTTGCATGGGAACCAGAGAGAGTCAAAGGAGGCTCACGGGCTTTCTTGGATTACGCTTCTAGTTAGGCTCTGTTATCCGACTATTGTGTTGCTGGCCTCCCTTCCTCCTGTTCCTCATTGCCTTCAACAGGACCTAGCCAGAGCCCACAAGTGGTGCTGCCCAATACAACCGACAAGGTAACAACACCAGAATGTGTTCAGCAGCTTCTTCTTCAGCCTTTTCAAGCTGAATAATTATCTTCCCCCGGACAAGCAAGCAGCAGCTAATTTTAAAAAGTTTCACATTTTCAAAACATCCTTTTAAGAACCCCTATCCCCTTAGTGTAAAGAGCGGGGGATTTAAGTTAAGCACTTTCAGTCCCTTTTTCCCCTCTGACCATCCATCACCCAAACAAGCAGCTGCCAAAATCTTGATAAGCATTTCAAAGTCCAAACCAACTTTTAAATAATTCTCCCGTGACTCCCCTGACCGAAACAAGCATCTTTAGAGAATGTCGGCATATAGAAAACTGCAGCAAAGGCCACTTTCACGTCTGAGCGCCTGACCTAGGATACCAATAAAGGTTTCGTCTTTTCCAGGTGCGCCAGAAAAGGCTTCAAGGTCCCGTCTCACCACCAGGCCAGGATCTCTTCAATCCCAATCCAATCATATTGGAACAAGACTGAAACGGGGGAAATCTCCCCTTTTGAAGATTAGTAAATACAGAGAAGCGCCTGGAGCAATTGGCTGGATTATCCACAAAGCCTGCTTAGAGATTTGGCTTTGCAGGCATGACACTCCAAGTCAGCATCTGTTTGGCGTTGTTTACACTTCTAAGGGCAAAGCCTTCCGGGGATTTCCACAAACTGAGCTGCTGGAGGCAACCCCCCCCACAGAAAGCCACCACTCAGCAAGCACTGCCTGTCACCCCCACACACAGGAAGGCCGTGCAGCACAGTCCCATAGCAGGCTCCCCACTCCAGGAAGTTTCAGCCACTGCCAGCAAAATCTCGAAGGCAAAGGGTAGGCGAGGGTCCGGCTCTACAGCAGAGTTGCCCGTTTGGGCACCGCCTGTTGCTGGCAGGAGACAGGGCCACCCAGCAGGGCCAAGGCTCAGCCGTTCTCTCCTCTCCAGCTCAGGCCTCTGGAGACTGGCACAATCATTCCTCTGAGGCGCTTGGAGGTTCGGCTTTGCCTCTGCTCCCCAGTGATCCCAGCTCCTCCAACTCCAGTTGGGCATCGCCCCGCATGACCTCGGACCCCAACTCACCCCAAGACTTACCGATCTTCTGATTGAAGACCTTGTCAAAGGTCAGCTCTCCCCTCTCCTCCAAATACTTCTGCATGACGCTGCGGATGCTGAAAGGCAGAAAGGAGGAAAGGATTACTCCCGGCTGTCTCTGGAAGGAGTGAAGGCGGACTCAGGGGTTGTGCAAGGGGAACACTGGCCGGCTAACAGGGCCGCAAGACCCCCGCAGCCCCACCCACCCCCCCCCCCCCCGAGTCCCTCATTAAGTCATCCCTAGTCACTTTGTGTGGTTGCAGGGGCATCTGCAAAGGATCCTCTCCTGTCCTAATCCAATCAAGAGAGCAACATTCGAGACATAATGAAAAATTACAAAGCCTAAAAATGATGCTGCAGAACTGGCAACCTAGCTGGAAGACAGTCAGGCTCCCTTCTTCTGCCTGTCCTGAAGTCTCTTCCCACCTGCTGGAGCTGCACTCATCGATCAGAGTTCGATCTCGTGTTCGCCAGCCTCACGATCGAGGGAGCCGGAGGCACCTAAACCAGGGTTTCTCCACTGGTGCCAGGGCTGAGCAGCCACGGTCCAAACTCTTAGGGTGGGCAAAGCATCTCTGCGCCCCCCCACCACACACACACAGCCTGGCCCACACTGGAGCTCCTCTGCAACGTTTCCCTACATGCGCATGCACGCACACACACACACACACACGTGTGTCTCCCTGCAAGCAGAGTCAAGTATGCAGGCAGTTGAGCAGCCCTTTGTCTCTGCCTGCAGGGTTAGGGGAAAAGAGACCAATAAAAGCCATCACTAGCCAGGCTGAAGACAAATAAACCACACAATGTAGTGGCCCTTTCAGTGGCCTTTTTCAGATCAGAGTCTGTTCGTGTTTGGAGAGCTTCAGCACTAAACCACCACTTCCCCCTGCAGGCCGCGATGGGTGCCAGGGCAAAGAAGACATCCGTGGGAACAGAAGATTGCAAGGGGCATCCCAGCTCCAGGAGGCAGAGCTCAGCCAGCTCAATGGGCAAAGACCGCCATGGGCCACTTCTTGACTAGTCTAAAAGACACCCGAGACACAGGGGCCTTTCCTGAAGTGCGGTTTGCCCTTCTGTAGGGCTGCTGCTCCCCTTAGCCCCAGCTAGCCTGGGAGGCTTTCCCCAGGGAAGGAAAGGCCTTCCATGGCCTCCTTAAGGGACGTTCGTTCCCACAACCTCCTAAAGGCCGCTCCTCATTCGGAGTGGTGGCAGAGGAATAGCAGCTAAAGCCACGAACAAATGTGGGCCAGGGATTTTAGGAAGCCGGGAAGGGAGACCATTTTTCTCCTTTGAATTAGTTTCCGGGTGAGCTCTGCTGTTCAAACACAAACACCATCAGCTACACTCTGAGAGGAAGAGGGCTGTTTTCACTCATGGCCCATCCCTTGCTTAGCTTGCAAGGCTAAATAAATGCTTTCCTCTAGGCCTCCCTTGCATCAGGCAGGAGGAGGAAACAAAGACAATTAAGGCTGTATCCTCCCTCATTAAGCCTGCAAGAGCCAAGCAGAAGTGCCTCATGCCCCCCAGACATGCCCCAGGGGAGCCCTAAGTGGGCACCCGACTCCACTCTTCCCTGGGCTGCACCAGGCCATCCAGAGGTGCCCCCCCCCCGTCACCTCTCAGAGAGTGCAAAGAAGCAAATTTACAGCAGACATTTCAGCCAAACCCATCCTGACCCCCAATTCTTAAGCAGATGAGGGGTTCCTTCCCAGCACCCACTCTTAGGACCTCTCCACCAGCGAGCAGCTGCTGTCACAGACAAGCTGAACCTCCCCCACATCAAGGAATGCCCACTGCTCCTACCATTGGTCTTGCTGGCCAAATGACAGCTAGTCTGCCATACCTTTGAATGCTCATTTAATAGACATTATTTTTTAAAGCCATAGAAGAACTCGTTCTGCTGATTGGCAAGGAAAAAAAGTAACCCAGCACTCTTGCTGCAGAAAATATAAATAATACAGATGGGACATTTTGTCTGAGTGGAGTTTTGAAAACTCCCCCAACCTCCTCCTTTCATTTCTTGATGAGAGTCAGCTATGAGACATTCAGCTGCGCCTCTCAACCTCTGCAACTTTAAGCTGTGCAGACTTCAACTCCCAGAATCCCCCAGTCCTTGCTTCTGCTGCTCCTGGAGGGATTCTCCAGGGCCACAGAGCCCGCTTCCGTCCCAGAGACTGGCTTGAGGAAAGGACCCTCCAAGGCTCATCCCACAGTTCGGCCATTCGGATTTCTTTGGGAGAGGAAACTGGTCCACTGCATCGAACAAAGCCAAGATGCTCAGACGGGGCTCCGGCAGGGAGCCGGGTTGCCGGACGTCAGGCCAGGCTCAGCAAACAGCCACCAAATTTACAACAATCTGGCTAAGAATGCAGGATGGACCTCTTAGCCGGGAATCCAGAGACAGGACCTTTCCCCTGAGGACAACCCCAAATCTAGAACTGGGGGGGGAGCAGTGGTAAAAAGAGAGCCCCAAAGGTCAGAGCCCCAAGCCACGTTCACATACCACCCAAAGACCTCTTGTTGGGCTTCAGCTTCACAGGTTGGGTTTGAAGCCAGCTTATACCGCTGGTGAGCCATAAATTATGGCTTAGTGTGAGGGATCAACCTAGCCAACAGGCTTTAGGGCAAGAGGTCGGCTCCACCGCCCGGCACTTGGCAGGAGACATCCGGGGATTCAGAGAGGCCTCCAAAGGAGTTCCAAGTCAGGGAAGGGACCACCCTGAATTTGGGGGTCACTCCACTGTTTCCACATTCCCCAGAGTAGGAAAAGTCGGCCAGGGGTCAAGTTTAGCCCCCCCCAAATGAAAAGATACTTCCACATCCACCCTGACACATGCAAAAGGACAGCAGAAGATTGAAAGCAGCAGACTGCTCAGACCAATTTTGGGAGGGGATGCAATGCCACCTGGAGACCTGGCACATGCCCCCCACAGGAGCCCCCTTGATTCTAGCCCCTTTTGGGCACAATGCTCGAGGACCAGATACTCCCAGGGTGAAGGGGGGTAGTTCCATATGGGGAGGTGGAGACTGCAGCTCAACAAGCCTGGCAGAGCCTGGGGGGCTCTTGTGAAGGGCCAGAAGGGAGGCCTTTTTGCTCCTCATGGGGGGGGGGGGTGAATGAAGGGTGCCTGGATGGGGGGGAAGGATGCTCCGACTTGGGGAAGGGGCTGCCAGTCCTCCCCTCCCCCTCCCCCTCCCCCTCTCTGCCGGCACCAGAGAGAAAGATGGAGGTCTCCGAAGGGCGCCCCTTCCCCGGCCCAGAAGCCGGCCGTCGGGCCCCGCCCGCTGCCCCGCCGGTCTGGCCGCGCCGCCTCACCTGGGCTCCGGCAGGGCGAGCTTCTTGCTGGCGCGGGCCGCGGGGGAGCTGCGGCTCTTCTCCATGGCCATGAGGTAGCTGACGTCCGCCAACACCGCCTCCAGGTCTGCCATCTTGGCGGGGCCCGCGGGCCACCCAACGCGCCCGGCTACCCGCCGCGCCGCCCCACGCCCTTCCCGGCCCCCGAGCTGGGCCGCCCCATCGCCCGCCGCCGCCGCCGCTCAGGAGGGCGCCCCGCCGAGCGCTGCCGGCACCTGGCTTAGGCGGCGGGGCTGCGGAGGGCTGCACCCCGCCGCCCCAGCATCGTCCTCGGCGCAACGGCCCGGCACAGCGGCTCCTCGCGCGACTGCACGCCGGCGGCTCGCGACCTGCTCGCCCGACCGCTCAGGAAGAAGGCGGCGGCGGCGGCGGCGTCCTTGGAGCTCCGGCGCTGGGCTGCGTCTCCGCGGCGGGCGAGGCGGAGCGCTGGGAGGCGGCGGGGAGGAAGCCCCGGGGCAGCTGCGGGAGGGGCGGGGCGGGGCGGGGCGGACCGGAGGGTCCCAAGCAGCCCCTTTCAGCCCCGGGCGCGAGGCGCACCTGAGCGAGCCTTCCCCGAGCTGCCCGGCCTCCTCCGTTGCCCGAACCCGCTGAGCGGCTGCTTTGGCTCGCTTGCCGCCCCCCCCCCACCCCCGCCAGCCCTGTAAAGAGGCCAGCTGCTCTCGGGGCCGGGCAGATGTGCGTATTACAAGCCGTTGGAGCCATGAAGCCGCCTTTCAGGGGGCGATGGTCTTGTGGGCAAGCAGCATCCCTGAGATTATCGAAGTAACCAAATGGGGTATTGGTCAGATGATTGGCACATTGAATAAAATATCATTTAGAAGGAATAAAATAATGCTGTGGACACGAGTTGGGTAGATTAAAAAAGAGCGAGAGTGTTTTTCCTTGTTTCAAGTAAGTGAATTTGAAAATAATTGAATAAAACAATGAGCCCAATTCTAATTGCATTCATTTTATTATGCAGGGAGAAAGAATTGCCTCATGTTTCCAACAGCTGGAGGGCATTTCAGGCTCAGGCTGAAGGTCCTGCCATAGCGGCATCCCTGGCTCCCTCCTCTGAAGTCTTAAGTATCAGACAATTGTGGGGGAAATTTAACTTCACTAGAGTCATTACTGTGATGATTACCTGCAAAGGCTTTCATTAAATTGCAATAAACCCTGGCTTGCCGCTCCCAGCACAGAGAAGCCAGCTGGTGGCTGAGGGCCCTGTCTGCAGCTCCCCTTTGGAGAGGGGCCTCCTCACAAGCAGCACTGGGGACTCTGCCCATCAAAGACCCCATCCAACTCAGCCAAATATTGCAGATTTTTCATTGTGCATTTGCAGGTGGGCCTATCACAATCTTTGCATCTCCTGATCAACAAGTGTTTTTAAGAAAAATACGCCAAGTGATTGCCCTTTACAGAAACATGTTTGGCCATGAGAAAAGCCTCCAAACCAATCTGATTTGCAAACCCTCCACAGGACTCTCCAATTAGGAATTGAAAAGGCCACAAACAGCCGGCCATTAGCAGCAGCAGCACAAGCACCACCACCACTGTAATAGCCTGGCTCTGCAGATTTTTTTCCCCCTAAAAGTAATTAATGAGCCAGAAGGAGACTGCTGGGAGACACAGGAAGGAGGGTATCTGGGCCGGTTCTAGATCCCTTGGGAGTTGAGGGTTTCCTTCACGTAGAGAGCCAGTTTCCCTGCAGACCCAAAGGCTTGCTTTCTGGGACAGCCGAAGGCCTCTAGATGCTCCTGTTCCGGCCTTACAAAACCCAGCAGATCCCTTCCTGTGGAGACAAGGCTGGGGGGCCTGGCTACCTCTTGCAGCTGTCTTCGTTCTCCCTCCTCCTCCCAATTCTCTGCCGGGGCCCCTTGGGTGTAGCCTGGCAAAGATTGCCAGATGCTTCCAGCACTCCAAGGGTTCTCCTGGGATTCAGAAAAGGTCTCCTGCCAAGGCCACCATCGGGAGGGGAAAAACTCCAGCCACGGTGCTCAAACTGCCAGGCTCTCTTGCCTGCCCATGTGGACACTGAGGCAGCTGCAGCACTTCCTCCCCCCATCCTCCCTGGGGGAAATTATAGGGGACCTGAGGCTCTTTCATCACCTCTCCCCACCTAGGATTGTTCAATTACGGGCTTTGGGTGCCCTGGAACCAAAGGGAAAAAGGATGCCAGATGTTCTTCAGATGTCACGCTCACACACCGGCACCATCGAAACGGCTTCTTTGGGGCCTCCAGGGAGGGAGAAGAGATGGGCAGACAAACCAGGGTCTACTGAGATGGGAGCCTTCCCTGGCTCCTACCGAGCCTCCTCCAGCAACCAGGGCCTCCTAACTCAAGCCACCCTGAAGGACCCAGAAGCTGCCCTACTCTTCATATCATATTGTCTGAAGGTCAAACTGCTGAGGATCCCTCCCTCCCAGTGATGGCTTTTTCCCAGCTGGAGGCCACCAAGAGGAACAGGCACTTTCCCTGTTTTATTTCCCCAGAGCGATGACGCCCCCACCACCTCCGCAACCCTCCTGCAATTGGGGTCCCAAATATGCCAAAGCACAGAGAACATAAAAGGCTGGAAAACCAAAGTGTGTCTGTGAGAGGCCTAGGCCCCCCTCCCTTCTCTCCCCACCCCAGAGTGAAGAGAAAGAACTCCAGCAACAATGCCAAAAGCAACTTTGCTCCATCGTCCTCAACCTTCCGTCCGCCCATCCATTGTGCAGAATTTAAAAAACGGATCTAAATATTTTGCAGAGCGACCCGATGCCTGACTCCTGCGCTTACATTTTTTCTGCCATATTTGGACAGGGGGCAAACTGCTCTGTGCCATTCATTCCCTTTCCAGGGACTCTCGTCTGCTGGTACCACTTAATCCCATCAGGTCCCACATGGCTGGGCAGTGAGGAGGAGGGGGGAGAGGCTTGCCAATGGCCAGCTGAGTCAGCCTTTTCCCCTCACTGCTTCTGGCGCAGCCCAAGGCGGACACCCCAAAGATTTGCCCCACTCAATGCCAAACCTACCAATCCAGGTCAAAGGCCTCTTGGCATGGGAGGGAGGGGGAGGGAACCTGGGCTGCTTTGTCGCTCCGTGTGAGGCTCCCTGGAGTCTGCCCGGCCTGGTGGTCTCCTTCTCCCCTTCAAAGCTCCAGAGGCCCTTGGAGTGGCTGGGAAGGCCAGTCTGGGTCAGGCAGGTGGAGTGGCTGCACCCTGAATGCCAGACGCCTTCATCCCGGGCAGAGTTGCCCAGAGACCAGCCTCTTCTCTGAGACCCCCCCCCCATTTCAAAGGGGATGAGAAAGGGGGAGGACTGCAGGCTGGCACCTCCAAACCAGCCTATGCTGACCTGCCTGGAGCCCCAGCAGGGGAAGGGGGCTCCTGGGCTCAGCTCCTCTGTGCAGGCATCTTGGATGGATGCTGCTGGGCCAGCAGGAGCTTCCGGGGACCCCGAGGGTGGGGAGGCCCCCTTTTCTGCCACACCGGGAGAAACGGAAGCCGAGGACCGGGAAGAGCGTTTCAGATGACAAAAGCTTTATTCAGGGTTGGAAGCAGAAGCAGAGGCAGCGAGTGGAGAGGGGGCCCGGCTGGGCGGTGGAGGAAGACCGGGAGGCAGAGGGGGGCACTCTGGGGCCCTCCCGGGGCTTAGCTGGTGCGGTAGAAGGCGCCCTGCTGGTGCCATTGCATGTCCCGGATGCGCCGGACCGACTGGATGTGAGGCTGCTGGGCTCCGAACTCGAGGTTGTCCTTATAGTCGCCCTTCTCAAACAGGCACTGGTACCCACGGTAGCCGGGGTACTGGTAGCCTACCCACCTGCGAGAGGAGGGCAGGGTCAGGCGGAGCTCAATCCTCCACTCACACAAGAATGCCCCGAGAATTAGCGCCCCAAGCCTGGAGCCCTTTCTCCGGCTCGCTGGTCCCTTCCCGAAGCCCAAGGCAGCTCCCTGAGGGAGGGTCCCGCTGCCCACCCAGAGACTTACGTGCCGCTCTGCACTCGCACAGAGGAGACCTTCTCTTGGTAGCCATAGGCATGGAAGCTGGGCACATCATCATCCACAATTTCGATCTTCTTGCCGCTGAAGCTGGGATTCTCGTACAGGACGATCTTGTGCTCCTGGCTATCCTGCAGGGACGCAGGGGAGGAGGGGAGCGGAGGGAGGGCCCCAGCCGAGTGGGGTGGGGGTCCTGGCTGAGCTCCCCAGGCCCAAACCTGAAGTGTTCTCCAGTTCAGGCTCTCTCCATGGCCCACCCAGACCGAGCGGCAGAAGAAGGGGGGTGTCTCTGGGCACCTTTTCCCTCCTCCCGCTGCTGCTCCCAGCTTTCTCGAGACCACCACTACCCTCCTTTGGTGGCTCTGCCTGGCTGCCGTTGCGATCCCTCCCCATGGCAGAAAACTATTGCAAGGAGCTTGCCGGGGGTGGGGGGCTGGCTGCCAGGCCAAGGGCTACTCCCTCCCCTCTGAGACTCCCGCCTTTGGGCACTCACCACTTTGATGGGCCTCAAGGCGCAGATGCTATCACTCCTGCGGCTGCTGGTCCAGGAGTCCCAGCGGGGGTACTCCCCCTTCTCAAAGATGAACTGCTCCCCTTTGAAGTGGGCCTGCTCATATCCCACCCACCTGGGAGCAAAGCAAGACTAGGGTGAGCCCCAGGCTTCCCCCAAGGAACCCCTCTAGAGCTTTGGGGCTGCCCAGACAACAGAGTTGCCCTCCCACTCAAACACTTGGGGGTCTGGGGTGAGAGAGGAAAACCGACCCAAGGGTGCACCAGCCTGTCGTGGCCACACCAGCCCCACGGCCTCAGTGTGGCCAATGGCCTCCCTGCCCCCGAGCCCCCTTCCCTGGCACTTACGGGCCAGAATGCACCACGATGGAGCTGACTTTCTCTATCCCGGCCTCCTTCAAGTTGGGGCAGGGGGTGTTCAGCTCCTGGCAGCGCCCCTGGAAGTTCTCCTGCTCAAAGAGGGCGATCTGGAAGCATGAGAAGAGGGCCCATCAGAGCCTTGGGGGCCCTGGACCAAGTGGGGAAGGAATCCTCCGCCTCGGTGCCCGTCTGATGGAGGGGAAGCCAGGTGGCTTCCACCTACAGAGTCACCGGTCAGAAGGCACCTTCCTCCCTCAGTCCCCGAGGCTGTGGGTCGTCTTCCTCCTCTTCAGTCAGTCCACACAGGTTGCTCTCCACCCACACGTAGCCATCTAGGGATGGGCCCACTGACCTTGGAAGTGGCTTGCAGCTGCTTCGAGGTCTGATGGTCCAAGGCCATGGTGAAAGGGGGCTGCTCCCTGCGGAGAGAAGTCACAGCAGGGGTGGCACGCAGCCCCCACCCTGTCCACTCCATATGCTCCAGAAGGGCTACCAACCCTCCCATCTTCCGGTATCTCTTCGGCCCAGGGGAGAAGCCAGGCCATTGCCCACCTCAGGAGTGGCATGGGAAGAGAGGGATGGAGAAAGACTCGCCAAGGAGTGCTTGCCAATGATAGAGAAGCCGGCCGCATTTGTGAGAAAGAAAGGGGGAAAGTAGCAATATGAAAGGAAGGAGAGAAGACACTTCCTCCCACCCCAGTAAAATACTGGGAAGCAGAAAAGGGATCCTGGCATATTTAGCCAAGAGAAGAGATCCCTCATTTACCGCTTCCAAGGACCTCGGCCATCTGGCCAAGGAAGAGGTCAGTCTTCCTCCCTTTGCCCACTGCGGAGCCTCTGTCCTTGTTTTGGGGAGGGAGGTGGGTTCCCACCGCCTTCCTCTTCTGCCTCTGCTCTACCAGTCTGCCCTTTTCCTCGATCGGATGCAACCCCGTTTGGGAAAGAGCCCCACGCAAAAGGAACCGTCAAGCCCAGGAAAAAGCGAAGCGGAGGAACCCTACCGGTTGCACCAAAATTTGCTTCTGCCGCTGAAAACCCGCCACCGAGCCCCACCATTTATAGCGGGCGGCAGAGTCCCAGGCCAGCAGTATTGATCAACATGTGACCCAAACCAAGAATGCTGGATTAAAGTATAATGCAAACAGAGTCAGCTCCCCCCCACCCTCCCTTTGTCCTGGGAGAGTTATTTCATGAGCTTTCAGTTTGGAGCGGCCTGCTTTGCTTGCTCAGCTCGGTGGGCAAGGAGAGCCTGGTTTTGTTGACCTCAGCAGGTGCAGCCACCCCAGGGCCTGGCGTTGCAAAATCCCTCTGCCCTCCCCCCTCCCTCCCGAGTGGCCCCAGGGCTGTGTCAGCCGGAGCCGGTCCCTGCAACGTGCCCAACCAGCCATTTACGGGTGGGCAGGTGGGCTGCTCCATGGCACGCACGGCTCCCGTCTCACCAGACCAAGTGCTCCAGGCAGCCAGAGAGGCCTTTCTCTGTGGGAAGCCAGAAACCAAATCAGTAATCAGGTTCTGGCATCTCTGCTTACAAGCAGACAGGGAACCCAGGAATAAAGGCCTCCTCCAGTGGGCAAGTGCGACACACTGCAACTGCCCAGGACTTGTGTTGGGCCTTCCGGAAACAGCTGCCATGCTTCATGCTTGTCAGACTCTGGCTCCACAGACACTTCCTGCCCCAAGAAAGTCCCATATCCCCAACGGAGGCCA
This sequence comes from Masticophis lateralis, assembly GCA_030761175.1. Classification (NCBI taxonomy): domain Eukaryota; kingdom Metazoa; phylum Chordata; class Lepidosauria; order Squamata; family Colubridae; genus Masticophis; species Masticophis lateralis. The sequence continues at coordinate 16,741,116 of JAUDYJ010000014.1, read as the reverse complement.
GAGAAAAGCGCCGCAGGAGCTCCGTCTGGGCTTCAGCCCAGGGCTGACCAGAGAGCAGCACTGGTGGGAGCAGCCTGGCCAGGGCAGCCCCCATCTGCTCAGCTGCAGCCTATGAGTGGCCAGCCTATGGGTAGAGGGCTCCCAGGTGGTCGTCTGAATTTTGGTGAGGGGCAGCCAAACCAGCATAGAGGGAAGGTGGCCAGATGCAGATGGGGGGGGGGGGTATCTGTTTCACAGGGAGACCAAACCTGGGTCTTTGCAGGCAGAGTGGCTTTGGGAGACAGGACATCTCAAGGGCTCCCCCTTGTGGCAACAAACAGAAGGGAGTCTGACCGGAGCGTGACCGACAGGGTGCAATGGAAGTACAGGACAGCTGCTCCCTTTAATCAGGAAAGGAGGCAGTGAGCAAACACGCAGGTGCCCATGTCCATGCGCAGCGCTCCCCCGTCTGCAGGGAAGTAACGCTGCTGACCAGAGGAAGAGAGTTGTTTCCAACCACGAGAGAAAGAAAACCTCAGCCACACCAGGTCGCTCTGAGCAAGCTTTTTAATCAGATGATCGAGATGGGACATGTTCAGGAGCAGGACCTCCGTGTGTGGCTTCCCAGGGATCTGCCGGCCAAGTTCTCCCAGCCTCAGAAATGCTGCGGATGCCCGGACGTCCTGCTGGCACTGCCGGGAGAGGCCTCCTCCAAGTGGTACAGGGGGCGGGGCCATCTCCCCCAAACAAGGGACAGGGTGCCTGAGGGCTGGAGGCCTGGTGGAACAGATGGGCCTCCCTCTGCCAGGCTGGGAAAGAACGAAAGACAGGAGGGAGGGAGGGAGGAAGGGAGGAAGGAAGGAAGAATAGCTGTGATTCAGGACCAGCACCTGGGAGGCGCAGAGGCAACTGGCGGTCTCACCCCAGGCCTAACGGCCGGCTGTCACTGTCCCCTCTGGCTGAACCCTTTGGGGAGCCAGAATGTTTCGAGAAGAGCACTTATGGGGGGGGGGTGTGTGCAAGTTTCTAAGCACAGCAGCGTCACAGGAGGCAGGAATGCAGAGCCTGAGGTTCGGCACAAGGCTGACTGAGCAGCCAGCCAAGCAGGACCAGAGGCAGCCTTGGGCTAGCCACTGTGCTGCTAAGAGTGCCTCCAAAGGGGCAAAAGGCAGGGGGTGACCTCCATGCGCCCCACAGCATAACCAAAGGGGTCTTCAGAGGTCTTCGGGCCTCATAGCTCATGGACACATTCACAGAACTGCCCAATCTGGGATTTCTCCAGCCAACCAGGATGGAGCAGAAAAGGGCTTGCAAGGGTCCCTGCCCTATTCCCAGGGACCTCCCCCCACCCGGCCACAGAGAGGCAGGTTCATTTGCTCCCACGCTTAGAATCGGGAGAGATCCGGACATTCGGAAGGACTGGAATCGAATGCAGGACTCCCTCCCCCAAATATTTACAAGAAAATCTACAGCAAAGACAAAAGAGAATTCTGTGGCTGAGACCCAGTTTGCTTCTTTCTCCCTTCAGTCCGTTTCCTCTTTCTGAAGTCAAGGCAAAAGCCGCCTCCAGGGGTGATTTACAGCCATTCTGGAGGAGACGCTGGACTTTATTGCTTTCTCTCTCCTGGGAAAGGACGGCTCAATTACTCCACAGCCGACAAACTCCTACAATAAAACCACCTCTGATCTTTGAACAGCAACAGGAACGAACCACCACGTTGCCCCTGGCCAAGTGGCAAATCCACAATGTTCAGCCAATCAAAAATAGATCGCAGAAAAAATAAGCGGCCCCTTTTCCTTCTCGATATGACAGAAAGCGGGATCCGGTTCTCACTTCTGCAGAGAGAAAGGGGAAGGCCGAGGCCTCTCCCGCCCACAGATCCCAGGTTCTCGCCTTGACTCCCCAGCAGGAAGGCAGCCCCAGATGCAGGGCGGTGGGACCGGGCCCCCTCCCATGGGTCCTCCGGGGCTGGAGCCAGGCAGGGCCCCAAGAGGAAGGCACTGAGCACAGAGCGGTCGGTCAAGGCGAGAGGAAACCTCGGGAGGGCAGGGAAAGGGCAGAGGTCAGTTAAGGCAGCTCCTCCTCTGGCCAGTCATGGCTTCAACCTGGAAAAGAGGGGGATGAGATCATGTGAACTGCCTGGGCCTTCCCTGGACCACCTGCAGCCTCTTCCCCCTCCCAGGCAGGCAGGCAGGCAGGCAGGCAGGCAAGGAAGCTGCCTGGGCCAGGCTCAGGCCCCCTCCCTTTGCCTGGCACCAGCAGCAGTTCAGTGGATGGGTCTCTCTTCCCCAGCACTCTCGAGGCCTCAGCCCCCCCTCCCCCGCCCAGCCCACGCTGCCCCCCCCAACCGCACCTCAGATGGGGCTCTCGGGCTGGTCCTGCTTCCTCCTGGACTTCAGCTCCGTCAGCCATGGAGGGGGCAGCTCCTCCAGCCTGAAAGACAGCAGAGCCTCAGCAGCCACCCTGGAGGGGCTTCCCCTGCCGTGCCAGGGGGTGGGGGTTGGGGGAGACTTTGCTGAAAGAAGGGGCAGCCCTGGCGGTGTGACTCCAACCCCCTCCCCCATCTTGTTTGATCTCTCACCTCCCTTCCTTCTCGGGGGTGGCCGCCAGCACCCGGCCACCGGAGCCCCTGGCCAGAAGCGGACCTTTGGGAGACTTGCAGAGGGGTGCTGGGGGGGCTTCCTCCCTCCTCCCTTCCGACTCGTGCCTTTTCCTGAGTTGAGCCTGTGGAGGAAGCCCCAAATCCCCCTCAGGAGAAAACGGAGAAGCAGCTGATGGCCCACAGGGGAGGGGGAGAGCCAGCCCACCCACCCATGCTGGGTCCAGGATCAGGCCTCTAGGCTGGCCCTGGGCAGGGCAAACGCACAGGATTGCTCTTCTCTGATGTACCTTGAGGGCGGAGGGAGCCAAGCCCGGAAAGAGAGGCAGCCGCGGCTGTGCAGAGAACGGCCTCTCTGCTGGAGGGGACTCCTCTTCATCCTCTTCCTCTCCTGCCCTGGGGGGCTTCTCTTCTTCATCATGAGGGGAGGGGGAGGAAGGAAAATTATCACCAGAACAGACTGAATCCCCCCAAGAAGCTTCAGGGCTGAGAGGGGGCTGTGGCTGCTGCCACCCAGCCCTTCAGGGCCAGACCTGTCTTGGGGGCCACACTGGCCAGCTGTGCAGCCCTTTCCCACAGCCCACAGCCGAGATGCTGGCTGGGGGGGGGGGGGGAATTCCTGGCTGCAACGGCCTTCCCACGGGTCCCACCTGTGGAATCCCTGAACATCCAGGCGCTGGCTGGTCCCTCCACTGCAGAGATGGGGGCTGGCTGGGCATCTCCACTGGCACCCCTCCTGAGGTTGTGGGAGATGGGGGCCCGATGCTGCTGCCGCCTTTTGGCCAGGAGGATGCGGCTCTTCAGGACCCTCAAGTCCAGCCGGGGAGTTTGCTGCAAGAGAAGAGACCGGCTTGCAATTGGAACTCAGACCCTCACTCAAAAAAGTCAGAGGGACCTGCCCTGCAACCCACCTCCAGGAAGGAGAAGTCTGGGCTGGCCTTCTCCATGGGGGGAGATGCTGAATCTGCGTCTGGGCTGGAATCATCCAGGCTGTGGCTCCTCTGTTCCCTGGGTGAAGCCTGTCGGTCAGCGGCAGTGGCCGGACCCCTCTGAGATGAGTACAAGGAGGCTCGACAGCCGGGAGATGGCTTCTGTGCAGGGGCCACGCTGCCCTCCAAGGAAGGAGACTCCGAGCTGAAACTAGGACAAGCACCGGATGTGATTCGGTCCCTGAATGGCAGTTGGGAGCATGACTGATTGCAAGGACCCCTCCATCACCCGAGCCAGGGGCCAGGGGCCAGGGAGGGGCTTGCTCTGGGGAGAGGGAAGGATTCTAACACCTCAAGCAAAGGGGCGGAGCATCTAGAAAAGTTATTGTGCGCCTGAGCTGAGCAGCCCCCAGCCTCTCCTGCCACAAATGTTTGCAGGAGAAGCTGGGGATTGGAATTAGCCTCGACTCTCCCGCGGACCCCAAGAAGCCACCTGGCCAGCTGCAGGGCTGACCCCTTCCCAGCTGCAGCACAGAGGGGGCCTCACCCCATCTGGATCCTGGGGCAAGGAGCTGACTGAGCAGCAGGGGACGCTGTGGGCTGCGTTTCCCAGGGAGAAAGCAACTGAAGGAGCCCCCTTCCTGCCACCATCAAATTCCCCAGCTGCTAGGAAGCCAGAGCTGGCATGGGGAGGGGTGTCCTGGCTGGGGCCAGGGAGGGGCCCTCGTGTCTCCCCTGCCCTTCTTGCTTGTCAGCTGGACTGCAGGAAGTGGGTGTGCAAATGTGCCCTTGGTGCCCCACCCTGGCCCCTCCGGTCTCCACTCTGCTGCTGGTCGCCCCAGGTGCCATACCTGCCGTCGGCCTCCTGCACGAGGACGTCGGTGTCCCTGGCCTCTGCTGACGGCCGGCCGAAGCACCGCTTCAAGTGGTCCTTGGGAAGACAAGAAGGGAGAGCTGGCATCACCCTCTGCCTGATGGAACAGGCCGGGGGGCAGCACCTCTCCCTTTCCCACTGCCCGATGGTGGCGGAGGCACCGTCCTCCCCCATTTCCCCAGCCAAGGCCCCACCAGGCCAAACCTTGTAACTTCCCTGGGAAGCAGAGTTTCTGGGACTTTTGCAGTGGGGAGCCAGCATCTCTGCTCTCCACAGCCACAGAGCCTTTCATGAGGACAGGAAGCCAGAAAGAAACCCCTTTCTAATCACATTCATAAATGTTCAATTTCACTGCTTGATGGATATTAGAGAACTTCAGAAGGGTGAGTTTAATTTGACACCTTCTTTGGATTTAAGGAGTTTTAAAGAGAGACCTAAGAATTTTGAGTAACAGGATTGGCAGAAACAAAAACAAGGATTTTGATTTAAACAGACCAGGAGACCAACGAGATTTGAAACCCTGGTTGTTTTTGCTGTGAGATTTGAAAAACAAGCATGTAGTTAAATGGGAAACAACTGAAGGGGAACTGAGCCGGTGCCAGGAATGAAGGGCAGAGGACGGCTGCAAACGGACACGAGAGGGAACTGAAGGGCCAGGCAGGAAAGAGCTAAAATGACAAGACAGCTGTAACTTTTTATTAAAGAGGTTTTTTAAACACAGATTGAAATATCAATAACTGATATCTCAGAAAAGATATAGATTTCAATGAATAAACTTTCAGAAGGCATGAGAACAAACTGACACAGGCACTATGGAGATTGTTTGGAAGACAACAAAAGGGAAATTACCAAAATGGGAATCCAGAAAAGGGTCTATGACCACACACACCCCCCCCCCGCAAGAGAAAAGTCTCTGAGGAATCTCTCTCTGATGCCTCCCAGGACCTACGACCAGTAGTTTTCTGGCAGTGCAAGCCCCAACAATGCAGCTTTGCTACACAATTACTCACCCAGATACACATTGTGTGTCCAGGCTGCAGCCAATCCCTCTGCCGCCTTGGCTGGGGGGAAGCTCTATGCTGGCACACACAGACACCCCCGGATGCAGCAGGTGTTCCTCCTGAACTAGCCAAAGGAAAGGGGGGCCACTATACCCCTCCGCTTGCCAGAGAGACGGAGGAGTCCTCCAGGGCATGGATGTGCTGCCTCTTGCCCCACGGAAGGGCAGGGCCAGTCGCTCTCAGCTGGAGTCCCGGAAGGTCAGCCAGGGATGAGACTATTGCTGAAAGGACTGACAAGCACCACCACCGCCCAGAAGGGCTTTCCAGATGCCGCGCTCGCCAGGAAGGAGCCAGGGATGACTGAGACGGAGCGGCTTTTTAAAAAGAGCCGAATAAAACCTCCTCCTCCTCCTCCTCCTCCTCCTCTATGTTTCCCAAGGAAAAGGCACCGTTTGCAGACTCTTGGGAAAAGCACAGGGGGGGAGGGCGAGGATTTCTTAAAGAGTGGGCTTCTCCTCTTTGTCTTTGTGAGCAGCCGTGACTCTTTCAAGACAGAAGAAGGCACGATCCCCCACTCCCGAGCTCAGCCAAGACAATCCTGAAAGAGGACTTCATCTGTCAAAGAGATGCAGGTCGCGGCTCCTTCTCCCGGCTCCTTGGCCCTTCTGGCTGCTTCCTGTTCGGCTGGCAAAAAGCAGGAGTGGCCAGTGCACAACCCCACACGCTGCTTCTCCCCCCACCGAAACAAGGCCCTCCACTTCCAAAGAATTCCCTTCCAGCACACGCAACTGGATGAATCTGCTTTGCACACACAGCAAGGCCTGGCTCACACGCATATACCCGGGAGAAGGGAGCCCGTGCGCAGCTTCAGAGCAAGAGGCGGCTGCGGCCACAGATAAGCAGCAGTTCCTAGAAGTGGCTAACCTCACTGATGACATTCTTCCCCCCCCCCCACCCTCCTATGATCACAGCTCTTTCCTGGGGGATGGGGGAGGGCTGACTCCTTCCTAGAAGCAGCAGAGGCAAGGAGCCAAGGTTTCAGCCAGAGATGGGGAGTGGGGGGACTCAAGCACAAGCCCCGGGGAGGGTGGGTCACAAAAGCCCCCAAAGAGACAGACAGTCATGGAGCCAAGGTGGTGGGAGAGAGGGGTGAAGCAGGTCTTGGGGGGAGGGGTTCCAACTGCTTCATGGCTCCCCTCCAATGAGGGCTTCCCAGAAGCCGAAGCTTCTTCAATGTGATTCCAGCAGATTTTCTATCCCCCCCCACAAAGACTTTGAAACGTTTGAGAGTATTTTTAACCAGAGCCAGAACAATTCAGTCAGACATCTGCAGCGTCTCCTGTGCAAGTGGATGGCGGGAGGGGGGGAAGGGGGGAAGGAAGAGGGGAGCAAACTCCTTCTACAGCACGAGCAGAAACGACCCTGACCCACTTCTCAAGAGGGAGAGAGACCCTCACGCTGGTGGGAAAACTCCAAAACACCCCTGAACTCTCTTTAAACCATGACGACCCAAAGCCTGCTCAGTGCCAGCGTTTCAGCCGGTCAGGAGGGAACCAGAGCAGCTACAGCTCTGGATACCAGAAGTGAAACCCAACCTCTGGCCAGAGAAGGCAGCCCCTGCTGGGTGCTTTTCATTCCCAGTGGCTGTATTTAATCTCTGGGCTCAGGAAGTGGGAGCCCGGTTCATCTTCCCCATCCTGCCCTTTCTCCTCACGCTGCCACAGCACCCACCTGCGGTTGCCATGGATGCTCCGGTCCTGCCAGGGCCTGCCACGCTCAGGCTCAGCAGGTTGCCAGAACCAGCAAGGTAGTTTCCTCCTGCCACACAGGCCTGCTTGGCACAAGAGCATCCCGGGCATAAACATGCCCACCTCCCAAAGCATCAACATCTCGTAATGCCAAGGCAGGGTGGCCTGACTCTCTGGAGAGGAATCTGATGAAGGGGCCTGCTGGGTTAAGTGGTTAGAGAAAAGGAGGGGCATGTGGCTGTGCCTGCAGTCACTCAAGTCCCGGGGCAGGAGCCCAGGAGGTGCCCGGGGAGCGGCTGTGCCAAGGCCGTCAACTTGATGTCTGGGGGAAAACTCGTTTTATCAGCAGGCACTGTCTGCAACCATTTTCTGGAGAAGGTTAGAAGGCTTCTGCTGGGCATACAATGGCGGGAGAAAGATGCGCTGTCCGACGGTCCAGGGTTCAAATCCTCCACCCCCCGACCAAGCCTCTTGCCAAAGGATTTACTCGGTTCCTAGTGGGAGACAGTTCTCGGTCCCTCTGGTCTATCTACCAGCCACAAGAGGCATCAAAGTTCCCACACACTGAGACGTGGTGTCGCCCAAGGAGTGCCCCTGTGGACAGGGCCCAGCCATTCCAGAGGGCTGGCACAGCAACCTCCCGGAGAACTTTGCTTTACAAATCAACTCTCCCCCGCAACCAAGCCAGGCTTCTCCGGCAGTTCATGTGCCAGCCATACGTCCAGTTAAAGTCCTCCATGGGCAAATATTTGCAGAAGAGAATCAAAACAAGGCTTAAGAGTTGGTGCCAAGGCAAGACACCATCCAGTTCACCATAATGTTCTTGAAATCTCAGAGTGCTCAGAGAAATGTCTCCCAACCTCAACCACTTTAATCTGTGTGGACTTCAACTCCCAGAATTCCCCAGCTAGCACAGTCATTGCTACCTTAAGAATCCTCGGAGTTGAAGGCCACCCATCTTAAAGGGGCGGAGGCTGGGAAATGCTGATTTAGATGAAACCCCACCACCACCACCTCCGCTCCCCAGCAAGGTCTCCTGCAGCTCAGCCCAAGTCTTTGGGTGGGGTGGGGGGTGCAATGCCTCCGCTTGGGGCAGACAAACTGACTTTTGCCCTCTTCCTTCTCTGGGAAATGCAGGCCAGTCCAGCAGGCAATTTCCTGGGAAGAGTGGTGGGCCAAAGATAAACCATGCAGAAAGCAAGCCCACCCAAACCCTCCCCACGGTCTAGAGGCAGCTTCATGGAAGAAGTAAGGCTGCTTTCTGCCCCATCCGAAAGCCGGTCTCTGGGCCACAGCGGCTTCTGTGCCCTTCTGAACTGCCCTGCGAGGAGCACGAGCCCCTCAACCCCTGGCCTGCTAGCCTGGCCCACCCGAGGTTCCACTCCCTCATACTTTGGTCTCAATGCCAGCCAGACCTTCCCTCCAGGGCCCTGCCTTAGGCTTGGGACAAACAGAGCCCCTGGGCCCTACTGACCCAGGGCAGGGGCCTGACTCAGCGCCGCTGCCTTTGGGGAAGGGAGCTGGGCCGGCTGGGGGTCCTCCTGGCCTTGCTCGCTTCTGTGGCCACCCCCCTCCCCCGCTTTATCTGTTTTGGACTAAGGTGCTTTTCCGCTCCCTTTCTTGATAAGGAAGCCGACTGCGAGGCCGAAGCCGGGCGTCTGGAGGGCCAGCGGGGAGGGTCTCCCTCCGTTTTCACCCAGTCCTCCCCCCACCCCCAGCCCATCCTTACGAGCTCCGGCGTGGGCGAGGGCTGCTCCGGGCCGCCGGCGGGCCTCTTCCTGAGCGAGGAGAGCCGGCGCTGGCTGCGCACCGAGAACTGGCGGAAGGACTCCCGGCCCCGCGAGGCCAGCTGCCTGAAGGAGGCCGGGCGCTTGAAGGGGGCCCGGCCCGGCCCCTCGCCCGCCGCCCGCTCGGGGGCCACCGCCGCCGTCACCAGGTTCAGCGCCTCGTGCAGCGAGCGGCGCACCGAGCCCACCCAGCGGTTGACGTGGCTCTGCGCCCCCGCCAGCTTGTCCCCCAGCGAGTCCATGGCCGGCCCGCGGGACGGCGCCGGCTGCCCCGAGCGAGCGCAGGTAGCGCCGGCCGGGCGCGCAGGGAGGGGCGAGGGGCGGGGGCTGCGCTGCGGAGGCCTAGCGAGCCCCCCCGCTCAGCCGCCGCCCTCCCCCCGGAGCTCCTTAGGCGGGCAGGCGCTGCAGAGCGCTGGAGGAGCCGCCGCCGCCGGCCGCGGATCCCGCGCACGGAGCCCCGGGCCCGGCCAGGACGCGCATCCCGGAAGAGCCCCCATCTGCCAAGGAGGCGGCCGCTGCGAGCCCCGCTCCTCCTTGCCGGTCGCCCACCCAGGAGAGCGCGGGGGAGGCGGGCGGCGCGCTCGCGTGAGCCGGCTGCAAGAGGGGTGGGCTCCGCCGCCGCCCCCCGGGATCCCGCCGCCGCTCTGCCGGGAAGGGAAGCGGCGGCGGGAGGGGCAGGAGCAGGCCGGCCGGGTGGGACACCGCGCGAGTGCGGGCGAAGTTGCCATGGCAACCACCGGAGGAACAGCAGCATCCGCTCCGCGACTCGGGCGCATCCATCGGGCCGATGCCGCCGCCACGTCACGCGGCCACCCCGCATTAACCCTCTCCTGCAAGCCGCCTCCCCTCCTCCCCTCCCTCCTTTCACTCAAGAGGCGCAGCCATATCCCCAGCCTGCCCGCTGCCAAGGACTGCTCCTCCAGGCCCCCTCCCCCAAGCAGGTGGGTAAACTCAGGTGGTCTCTGGATGCGGAAGGGAGGCGTTCTCCCACGGGGGGGGGGGTGTCCTGCTGTGCCTGCCAGGCCCCCCTCCAGTCAGACCAGCAGGCCTTGCCTGCTGGGAAGGGATGGAGTCTGCCACAGGCAGCCTGGGGTGGGGGTTGGGGGCAACGGGCATCTGGGCCAAGGGAAGCTCCCTGGGTGCCTTGCCCCCCTCCCTTCAGGGCGCTTCCCTTTCCTCTCCCAAGCAGGCAATGACCTGCCTTCTCCAACTATGGTGGCTCCCTGCACAGATGACTTCATTTGAGCCCTCTAAAAATAGCCATGGGGGGAGGGAAACAGGTGTTTGGGAGCCCCCACCCCCCCTCCGTCAACAGGAGTCTTACGCTGCCCTCCGCAGTTTCCTGTTTATACCACAGGCCTGAGGACAAGCTGCAATGATGACTAAAAATAACTTGCAGCTTCATTGATCTGAAATCCGATGGCAGAAGGTTCTTGCAAGGGTCTTCCTTTCCCCTATTTAACAAGCAGCCTTCGGGCAGGATCACATCAAAGGCCCACCTTTTTCACCACAGCACCCCATAATCCTTTACTCTGAAGGAGCTGGTTGGGGAAGATGGGAGTTGAAACTCTCTTTTGTCCAGCAATGGCCAACCTCAAACCCAAAGCCCTATTTTGCCCTTCACCCCAGGAGGCATCAAGGCAGTCGGGCAAAAACAAGAAACTGGCTTCTTCCCCACCTTGCAAAGTCTCCCAAAGCCACCTGCTCGGACCCTCCCTGGTTCTAAGCCTGTGTGGCTCAGGGAGAGCTCCCTTTAAGTGACACCTTAGGCAGGACCATTTGCACAAGAGCAGGGAGACGCCAATCAAGCGCCCCCCCCCCCACTTCCCAGGCAACACCACTTCCTGCTGGGGGGATGCGTGGCCAGCAGGGGGAGCACTCACTGGCACAGCAGGGAGTGCCAGGGGGCTGCTGGGACTGGGCTTCTCACCCTGGTTTAGAAATAGGCACAGGCAGGCGGTGATTCGCCAGGAGGGAAGATGCCAAGGCCCTCCTGGAAGCTTAAATACCTGGCATCAGTGTGGCATTCTTCTCCAAGAGAAAAGGCATCTTGCCCACGGCATGGCCTGCCTGGAGGCTCCAGCTGGGGGTGCCCCCTTGCTAAGCCCACAGGGGTAGGTGGGTGGAGGGTCTGCTCCAGGCCCCACCAGGCCACTTCCAAGCAGACTGGCTTAAAATTCCCACAGCCCATGCCCACCTCCGGGAAAAAAGGCCTGGACTGGTTTCCGGCCCAAGCAGCCCTGGTAACTGGGCAACCCAGCAGCTCCAGAAGGGCCAGAATCAACATGCTGGAGGGTTGGCAAAGCACCTTGGAAACCAGCTGCCGCTGGGTGCTGTGGGGGCAAGGCTGCTGCTACCCTCGTGTGGCATTCCCCGCAGGTGCCACCAGAGGCACTTCAGAAAGGGCCCAGAAAAGCATGAACGGAAGAGGCCAGGAGGGTGGAAGAGGAAAAGCCCAGCCAGCTCTACCCAGCCCAGCAAGGTAACGAAGGCAGGAGGCTCTGCTGGACAAGGGCCACCCTAGATTCCAGGGGGAACAAGAGGCTTCTTCAGCACCACTTGCTCATCACTGTTCAGAGTCGGGGGTTATCTGCCAAGACCCGCTCCTTGCCAGGAAACTGAGTTGTTGCCCCCACCCCATTTGAATGGGTCAGAAAGCAGGAGAAAGGCTCTTACTCACCCAGAGGCTGCAAAGGGGCTTCCAGCAACTTGGGCAGTAATAGAACTCCATGTCCCGAGTCAGGCAACCCCCCCCCACCTGTTCCCCTCAGAGCAGGCCAAGCCCCTTCAAGGGAGCCTGCATAATTCAGAGCTCAGCTCCTCGGGGCAGAGGAAGCCACGGAGGGAGAGCAGCCCCAGGGGAGGCTCCCAGGCCAAAGGAGGGCCCATCTCCTGAAACCCGGGACCCAACGCTCGTCTCCAAGCTCCCCAGGGGCCCAACGGGTTGCTAAGCACGGAGAGGCTGCAGCACAAGGTCACCCCCTTCCTTTGTGGCCAATGACCTCATTTCCCCTTTCGGCTGGGAGAGGAGAGCAGAAAGCAGCTTAATGTTTCTGTTAAAGCTGCTTTTTAAAAATTAAATGGGAGGATAAAATCCTCCCACGGCAAGCAATTGTTCAGCACTCTCCCCTCTCCGGAGCATCTGAAATGCAGAACCCGCCAAGAACCTGCAAATTATTCATCAGCCTCTCTCTCTCTCTCCCATCGTCACCAGATGCACTTCTGATCCACGGTCAGAGGAGGGGGGGGAGGGGGGTGCTGATTCTGCAGGCCCCCTGGAGGATCTGCTTCTCTCTCCCTTATGCCTCCAGAGGGGCCCCTCCACTCTGCCCCCCTTCTCCTCCAGGGAACCAGAGGAGCTGCCCCAAGGGAAATTCAGGCGGCAGGCTTGGCATCTTTCAGCAGAGCTGAAGAGCTGGACATGGGGATCAGGGGAGGGGGCTTTCTACCCTCAAGGCGGCTGCACAGCCCTGATAAAGTTCGAAGCAGGAAACTCTGTCTCTGTGTGGCAAGGCTGCCCTTTTGCAGCCAAAGGGTCCCAGACCCTGAGTGGAACATGGATCCTCACCCCAGGCGACAAGCATGGCCAAAGTGCCCCCTGGGCTCCCAGACAGGAGACGGTCTACCAGCCCAGCACTGCTATGGGACCAGGAGGCAGCCCCAGAGAAAGGCCCAGCTCATCCCTCCCAGCCGAGGCCCCTTCCCATAGACCCCCCCACAGCAGGGAGGGAGGGGGCTCAGCTCAGCTCAGCTCAACCCAGCTGCAGGAGCCCCCCATTTCCCCACTGCTGGGCAGGGCAACTGCCGGAGGGTTGCTCGGCTGGGATTGGGGCCCCGACTTGAGTTACTCTCTGGAAGTAGAGCTGGAGCCATTCATCCAGAATGCCTCCCTGGAGCCCAACCCACCCGCCCCCACCCACCCAGAGCTTTCCAGAAGGAGTCAAGGGTCAGGTAAATAAGTGACTTTTATTGCAGACTCACAAAGCTCTGATCAGGCAGATTAGGGAAGCTCTGCCGTTTCCCAGAACCTTCGTCTCCCATCAGCCCAGCCCAGGGGGCCTTAACTGCCCCAGTCCCGCCCCATCCCCGGCTTCTCTGGCAAGGGACTCCTTACTGCCCCTTCTTCTCTGGACCGCGGCCTCGTCTGCTCTCAGCCTCCAAGGAAGGGACAGTCTGAGGCAGCGGCCGGCCCACAATGCACTCAAAGGTCAGGCCTGACCTCCAGCCAAGGCTGGGAAGGGGAGCCCCCTGACCACGTCTACCTCAGCCACACCTGCCTTCCTCCCAAGGAAGGGGAACCCAAGCAAAATTCCCAGGCCCACAGAAGCAAACCCCACCCCATCCAGGAAGACCGACACAAGCCAAGCTCCTCTGTGAGGAAACACGGTTTCCTCAATAACCCACCACCAATCGGGTTCAACCCAAATACTAAGCCATAAACCACAGTGACAGGTCTTGCTCCCTGCTAAGCCACAGACAAGCAGAGCAGCCAGGCAGGAGCAGCGCTGTAACAACCACCACAAAAAATTAAGGCAACGGACACACAAACCACAATCCCTTCCCCATGACGAGGCCTTGGAGGAATGTTAAGGACATCATGCCTCCCACTCAAGCCCCCACACATCATCCCCACACATTTGGGGTTCCCGCTGGCCCAACTGGACCCCCACCTAGAAGCAATTCTGCTGGGGAATCAGCTGTGGGGAAGAGCCGAGCCCCACATGGAGCCCTCCAGCCGGTGGCCGAAGCATTGAGGGGCCAAAGGCCATCCTCCTCCACCTCCCAAGCCAAGGCGGAGACCAACCCTGGCCCATTCCTTGGAAGAACCAACCGCTCACCCATGACATCCCAGGGGGACCTTCCCAAATGGCCTGCAGATGCCCAGAGAAGAGGCTGCAGCACTCACCCCTGGCCAGTGATCAGTCCTCCTCTCGTTGTAGAAACTGTGACTGCGTCGCTGTGAAAGGAGGTACGGAGAGCGCTCGATGGCTGTGGCATCGTCACGGTCCACTCTGAGGCCACCTTCTCTAAGGTCCTGTTAGGAGGAGACCCATCAGACGGAGAAGCAGCCCCCACCCACCAAAAATATCAGGCGCTTGATTGAGTCTCAACGGCCCCCCTTGTCCTCATCCCTGGATGTCTCCAGGTGGGCTAGATTTCAACTCCCAAGGGAGCCAGACCCCCCCCTCCCTCTGCCCCATTCTTCCCACTCCAAGCCCCACACGTACCCTTGTGTCTCCGTGGGAGGAGGAGCAGTCCCTTGGTGCCGGGCCTCCCTTGCTCAGCCAGGCCCCGGGCCTTTCAGGAGTGAAGCGCTGGCGGATGTGGGTCTGATCCAGCCTTGGTCCCAAAGGAAAGCTGAGTCTTGCTGGGCTCCAAGGGATCTTGTCAGAAGAAGAACACTTCAGCTCCGGCATGGCCCCCGTCCCTGGGAATGCGGTGGCACTGCTCCGCTCTGCTCCAGGCTGCACTGCAGGAGGGCCCTTCTCCCAGACTCCAGCCTGGGCCT